>OY294044.1:57788931-57986868 GCA_958510825.1 Brachypterus glaber | reverse complement strand
AAAAGAATTTATTGAGTCATTCGAATTGAAACAGATTCATTACAGGCTATTCCTATATATAGATCACAGATATTAATTTTACATTGCTTATATCAATATTAAATATTTTTTTAAATTCACTTTTTTTATTTTCCTTATTCTACTTATTTTATTTTACATTTGGTTTTGTCATTTAAGTTATACATTGAAAAATAACACATATTAAGACGGCATTGCAATGCCCTGTCATTAAAAAAAAAAATTAATGATTTTTTAAAAGAAGTATTGTATAGTTTTACCCCCTTGTAATATATTATGCTGTTGTAATATAGCATATTATGCTGTTTTTACCTTGTGAAGACAAATAGCGGATAGTCTCTATATCTGCCTGGTGCCTACCTAGTAGAAATTTAACGTTAGAATAACGTTTTTCTAACGTTAAAAAACTGTATAAAAGTACGTTATAAAATATGTGCAAATATCCCGCTTTTTAACGTTAGAATCAAACGTTAGTTACAAACGTTAATCTAACGTTAGATTTTAAAGTTAGAAATACGTTATAATTACGTTTAATTTCTAACTTTCGGATGGGGCATAGCCAACTAGGAAATTTATACCTGCAATCTTAATGTATTTTAGCAATCATAATATTTTTAAACATAATTTCGTTACATTTATTTATAAAATAGCCATATTTTTAGATGGCCCTAAATATTTTTCGTGTAATTTGCTGTTATACTTCGATAAATACGTTTACCTCTCAGAAAAACTATATTTAGTTAAGATTTATTTATACAATCAGAATCTTAAAATATTTTTTCAATTCTAGTACAGCGTTGCCAGATAATTTTGACTTTTGGGGAATATTTTTTTAAACTTATTATAGAAATAATGAATAATTATCAAACCAAGGCACATGGCTGTCTAAAATGAGTATTTCTACTATAGCTTACGTATTACTAATGTAAATTTAAAAATATTTAAAGTTAGAATAAGGTTAGAAAAAGGTTAGAATTTAGTTAGGAAACTAACGTTAGATTTATGTATTTTATAACGTTTTTTGTCAAACGTTAGTTTTTAAGGTTAGATTTATATATTTTATAACGTTTTGTCAAACGTTAGTTTGAGACTAAACATAAAAATGTCACTAATCTAATGTTATGTTAAGTTAGATTTATGTACTTTTCTACCAGGGTAGTGTTATGATTATGTCCATCTCCTCTTAATGAGAAACATACATTAGAGTGACAAATTTGATGTATGGAAATATTTATTTGATATGTTGAGACTTTATGCTATATGTAGGTATAGCATAAAAAGAAGCCCGCGGGCCGCGGTCGCGGCAAAGTATCCTATCCATTGAAAATCGTATAATGTGCATACAATTTCCTTTCGGTAATTTACTTTACATACAATGTATGTCATCATCTAGAAAAGCTATATCGACTTTTTATGCAAATGTCGGTGAGAAGCAATTCAACATTTTTATACGCATTTGCAAATTAAAACGGATTATAAATATTTTATTTTAAATCTGTTCGAATCCGAATCAATTTGCAAATGCTAATTGAAAATGACTTTTCAATTCGCAAAAACGGATTAAAACAGGTTCAAACGAATTATATCAGATACGCATTTGCAAATAGTTATATATTCTGCATATCGTCGGCTAATAGGTAAATTTACCTTAAACTATTTTGTTTTCAGAATCTGTATTTTTACAATATCGGATACAAACTGTCTTACTCTATGTTTCTGTTTAAACTTAACTTGTATTTAATCAATACCTACCGATAAAAATAATAGAAACTAAACATTTTAGGGGTAAAATGAACTAAACCGATCATAAAATTGTAAGTAAAGCATTCAAGTGTTTTAGCTAGGTATTTAGATGACATTTCTCATCACTGACATCAGGCAGTAATATAATATACAGAAATAGATCCAATAAATATAATAGATATAATACAAAAGCGCTTGGAAATACAAAAAAGTAGGTACACAATAAAATAAGATATACAAAAATCTTTATTAATACCATAATTTTAAACTATATTCGATATCCCCTTATGTATGACCTTAGGTTTAGGTAAATTTACCTCTATATTACCGATTTTTGTTGAATTTAAAATAAAATAGTAGAGAATGAAAAGATTTAAATACATTAACGAATAAAGTGATCTTTGAGGTACCAAAAAAATATTTATAGTAAGTATAAATCACCAACATAATTTTAAAATCGTTTTTTACGTTTCCTGAAATTTTTAAAATATCAAGATAGGTAAATTTACCTCTTAACCGACGATATGCCAATAGAAACGAATTATAAAATGTTACTCATTTAAAAATAGTATCTAATTAAAATGATATTCAGCATATGCAAATAGAAACGAATTAAATCGGATACGCGATTGCAAATAGTATCTAATTGAAAATAATATTCCGCATATGCGAATAGAAACGAATTAAAACAGTTACGCATTTGCAAATAGTATCTAATTAAAAATGATAATCCACATATGCGAATAGAAACAAATTAAAATATGTTACGCATTTGCAAATATAAACGAATTAAAACATGATATTCCGCATATGCATATTAAAACGAATTAAATTTAAATAGCAAATGCAAATTAAAACAGGTTAGCTAATTGAAATGAATTGAAACGGATTAATATTGATAATTTGCTGCAAATAGAAATAATTCAAACTTATTCAAACGGGTTAAAAAATTCTATTTTTATCAGTTTGAATCTGAAATTTTTTTATAGGGTGAAAGGTTACAAGGTGCGGTAAATGGAAGATTTAGTTTGACCCAATTTTTTTAATAAATCTTTTAAAATCCCATAAATGGTTATTCATGATCAAGAAATGCAAAATGTCCGTCTTTGACTTGATAAAACTCAAAAAGAAATGACTCTAGAAAAAAAATCATAAAACAAAGTTGTTCAGAAAAATAAGTTACTCAAAGTCAAAGACGGCTATTTTGTATTTCTTGATCGCGAATAACTAAAAAATAGTTGAAGGTAGACCAAACTTCAAAAAGCTTAGAAAAATAAACTCTGTCGATTGTATGATGCAATAAAAAAGGGATTACCCGTAAAAAATGTAGCTCTTTATACGGGGTTTTAAAAACAAACGGCTGGAAAATTTCTTTTAATTTATTTAAAGTCAAGGTCGAAATAAATCTTCAATCTACCGAACCCTGTATCAGGTCAAGAAAATATTTTTAGTTGTGGTTCAGCGCAGGACTATCTATAAACTAAGACCATGGGTGCTCCGAAGGGGAGGGTATGCGGGGGCGCCACCCCCCAACCACGTTCGAGTTGGGGAAAATTAATAGACAGAGCTAAAAAAATGGTAGAATAGGGACAGTACAGGTAAGTCCGGCATCTAGGGGGTGGTCTGTAAGGGGCGGCCAAATGGTCAAACAAGCTTTTTTTTAATATGAAAAAAAGCTTGTTTAAACAATATTTAAACATTAATTATGAGATGATCTCTAAACATTTCTAGGGGTACAGGTTTTTTTAGAGAAGAGGACCTTTTTTTTTATCAAAATTTCTGCCAGGGTTAATGCTGTTTTAGAGGTGATGACCTCCGATTTTCTTAAGTACTATACTACCCTGCTAAGACAAGTTGTCCTATCTGCAAAAATTCACTTTTTGAGATAAGCCCACCATTTTATTTCTTTATACTAGCCCCATGTGCCTACTAAAAAGAAATGTCCTAAGTATCTAAAACCCAAATCCTAAAAATTAGCCTAAGATATTTGTCTTATGTGAAAATTTTTTTAATGTTTTATAATAATATTTAATAATAATAATAATTTACTTGTTCTACTCCCCTGGCTCTACTTGACGTTCTCTACTCTTATGGCACTACTGAACTTAATCTTTCCACTCTACACTTTTTTGGTTTAATCTGTTATTGTCTTCAGTCTAATTACTCCATATTCTTTCGTCAACTTGCCTACTTATTTTACCTTACTCCTCTGTAATCGCTCTACTCGCCCTGTCTTCTTACTGTACTGTACAGTGGTCCCAGAGAAAAAAAGTGACAAATGTCTGCTTTTTTGCATAGTGCAATTTTTTTCATTGCCGATTACGAAAAAAAATAGTGAAAAGTTTGAAAAAAAAATTTCGCGACATTAGGGTGGTACCATTTTTTCAAAAATGTCCGATTTAGCTGAAATTTTGCAAAAAGGCTTCTTTTGATATCTTATTGTGGACCAATACCCAAAATTCAAAATTAAAAATAGCTGAATAAATATGGCCGAATTATTTTTTTTAATTTGTCAACATTAATAAAAATATAGCACAAAACAAAAAAATATGAAAATACTATCCCATTTTTAAGGTTATTTTCTTTATAGTACTAGTATTTACTGTGAAAATTTCATGATTTTTTACCATCCTGTTTTTTAATTAAAATTTTAAAAAATCATTAAAAATTTGGCAAAATATGAGTAATTCTTCTATTCTATTTATATCGATTTATATATTAAACAAAATAACGCTAAAATAATTGCAGATTTATAAAGAAAAACGGTTTAGTCCCATACATAATTTATTTTTAATATTCAAGGAAGAAAAATTGTAATAGAAAACATCTAAAGTGGCAAAAAAAAAGTGACACTAGTCTGTTTTATTGCATAGGGCCATTTTTTGCATCGCTGATTACAAAAATATAGTGAAAAATCTGAAAAAAAAAATCAGCTAAATCATTTTTGAAAAAAAATTCCTAAAAATTTTCTTAACAAAATAATTTTAGCAGAGCAGCGCCGCGGCATCGACGACTGCGCGCCGTCGTAAATTTTTCGTGTTGTGGCGCGCCGCCGCTCCCAGCTAAAATTTAGAAAAACACCGCCGCCGCGAAATTTTCGCAGCGCACACCTCTCGCCCAATTCATTTTTAATGTTTCTATGTATAAGAAAGGGCGTAGATGAGGGGGGGTAATGGGGTAATTACCCCCCCCCCATTGGCGTGGGCGCCAATTTTGTTTGCAGGGCGCCAAGTTTGGTAGAAACCGTCAGGGACACAGTTTTTTTTTGTTGTTGTTATTTTCTTGGGAGCCAAGTTTGGTAGAAACCGTCAGGGACAAAGCTTTTGTCGTCTTAGGGTATTTTTTTGGGCGCCGTCATTTCCTTTGTAGGGGCGCCACGTTTGGTAGAAACCGTCAGGGACAAAGCTTTTTTTCTTGATGGCATTTTTTGGGGGGCAATTTTTTTTTGTAGGCGCACAAAGCTTTATTTTAGGGTGTTTTTTCTTTTGCTAGGGGCGCCAAATTTGAGGCTTGAAAGGCCGGCCCTGAGGGGGAACATAGAAGAAAAAGATCTACGCCCTTGTGTATAAATACGTATTTATTATTTATATAAAATTTAATATTTACTTAATTTTATTTTGATTTTGTCCAATTTTGTCCAGAATTTGTGGACAAAATCAGTTTTTTTGATTTTGTCTAGTCCGCCAAAAGTTGATTACTTCCGTCCAGTTTTGTCCACCCGAACAAAATCAACCAACCCCGGTAACTTCCTTCAAATTAATTATCTCGTTTTTTAACGCGAAAAATCAACTCATTTATTACTTACTTCAGATAATTGTATTTTAATATTATTTATCTATACTTTATTAGCCTTGTACATAAAATATGTGACAGTGCGAGCAGCGGTAGTGGGAAAGATGGAGAGTGAAGCGTTAGATCGGTTCTGCGGTTCGACTTTTTGGGTAATGTTTTAATTTTTAACATAAATGTTTAACAAGTTGACTGTTGTTTGTGTGTTGTTCTATGCTATGATATATTTTACCGTTAAAAAGTGCTCACTGTTACTATAAAAAAATGTGTACATATTTTAAAAATATTATGGGTATAATAGGTAGTTATATGTGTACCGCATGGGTATATAGTTAACCGTGTTTAAATAAATGGATGAGTAACAATAAACAATCCTAGATTTTGTTATTACTACATTAGTTTTTTTGCTAGGAATATAATGGTGCATTTTCAGTTAAAATGTTGGACAATAAAGAGACCAAAAGTTTAGCAAGTTTAAATTAACAATCTGTTTTTAGCTTTTATTAGATTAAAATTAACCAATTTTTTTATAATTTGGAGGTATAACAAAAATATTTCCGATGAATTGAAAAATGTATAATCTACTTAAACATTCTTGTCTATTTTAAACATAGGTACATATAAATAGAAAAAAAAATAATTCTAAAGCAATATAAAAGTCGACTGAATAAATTAAAAATCTGGTAGACATACATGTCTTTTTTGATAAAAAAAATCTCCTTGATGAGTTGATAACAAGACAGATTAGCTAATCTAGATTTATTTTGGAATTGATAAATTTTATACATATAGGTACTCCAGATGGGAAATTAAATTACTAATTGTTAATTTTATATTTTATTTAATAATCTTAATCTTAACCCTATACTAAACTAGTCATTAGGTGCGTTCAATGGGACTCAGCGAAACTCAGCGTCAACTATCAAATTTCAGCAGTTTGCTGAGTTTCGCTGGCAGCCAAAGTTAGCGATCAAGTCTACCCTCGAATCGCTGAGATTAGCTTTATGGCAAAAAGCTCGCGAAAATAGTACATATAACCAAAAAAAAGTCACACCCTCGTTGTTTTTTTAACTGCGAATGATTAAAATTAAAAACCAAGTCACGTTATAATTTCTTTTGTTTTCCGTCTTTTCTTAAAAAATAAAAAAAACCGTAACTCAGCGTAAGTTATAGTTTTTCTGACCAATCAGGTACAAAATAAATCGACAACATTCCTGTTTTTTTTTAACGTCAACAATTACGTGAATAACGTTAAGAACCGTTATTTCAATCGATAGTACACTCTTAGTTTCGAAACCAACACTTTTATTTTACTATTAAAGCCATTTTTTCAGTCGATGATAATGTTTTTGGTTGCATTTTTGTTCTTTACTTAGCCAACAAAATTACCAACGACTAAAGAAATGGCTGTAATAGTAAAATAAAAAGTGTTGGTTTTGTAACTCAGAGTTTACTATCGATTGAAATAATGGCTGTAAATATTTCCAAGTCATCTCGAATTAACGATCATGATATATCGTTATATCGATATTAAGTGACATTTTTAATATGTCTGACATTAGATATGTAATAATTATCATTAAATTAGAAATAAAATTCGTGATAAGATTAAAAATGTTAGATAAATAAATCTTTATAAATACATTTTATAAAGAGACAACTGTTTAACTAAACAAATATTGGTGGAAAATATAAATTCCGTATTCCACATTACATATACAAAATAGCGTAAGCGCCAGAATAGTATAATACGGTAGTTTCTAATTTTCCAAAATCGCCATGAAAACAATATTTTTTAAAACAATCGCCCACAAAGTAAAAAAGTTGTTAGTTGTTTTTTTTTTTATTTTGCCTCTACACTTATTTTGTTTTATTTTTTTGAGTTTTGAATAATTTTTAATTGCGTATTCACAGAAAAGTAAGTTATGTAAAAATTTCAAAGATTACCATTGAATAATAGGTTTTACCAATTATGACGTAACAATGCATATTTTTTTCCGTTAGGTGACTTTGGTTTACTAAATTCCATAAAAGTGTACATAGAAAACAATCATAATATTCCTGATTGTACATTAGGGTGGTCCTTAAAAACGAATTTTTAGGGATGCACTGGTTTTATTTTTTTTTTGTTTTTTAAAAATTGTGTATACCGGGTATAACAAGACCAAGGTACACCCCCTTTTTTAATTTCTCATAAAAAAAGTATTGTGGTAAAAAAAAGTAATTTTTTTATGCTTAAATCATTTTATTTATCCTGAAACGTCGAGAAAAATCAAAATAAGCAACAACAATTATGTCTATCTGCCTGTCTGTCGGTCGGTCGGTCTGTCTTATGTATCCACGTTAACTTAGCGACTTGATTTTTGATATGCAAATGTATTTTTTTATTGTTTTGGACAAGTCCGTATTTTGAGCGGTTGGGGCGAAGGGGGTAAAAGGGGGGTCAAATGTTTTTTTGATCGTATTTTTTTTATTATTTACAATACAAGGAAAAATTAAAAACCACCTAAGGGAATGTTCAAGTATTACTTAACGCAAGTTTTGATCATTTTGGACTTTTTTTAGAAATTTGGAAAATCTCTTTGTGCCATAAAACTTCAACTTATTATAATATATAATATTGAAAAGGTAACAAAAAAAGGCATCAATAAAATTTTAATGCTGCAGAGCGATTCTTCATTTAAAACTGAACAAAAAAGTATTCTTCACCAAAACACCTAAATTAATTATTAAAGGAGTAATAGCCTTTTAAAAATTAACATTTTTAGTGGCACAAAATGTTACTTCCTCTTAATTGCATTTTTTTTGAAAACGGTAGCTTCTACAGTGTTACACTATATGACATTTTTATGTATTTTTACTCAATGAATCTATATTTTTTACTAAAAATCCAAAAAACATACACATAAAAAAGTTTGGGGCAAAAATGTGTTAAGTCTCACATTTTTGTCCGTCTAGGCACGCCTCTGGATAAATTAAAAAAAAATAAATTAACATAAACTTATTGCCCTTATTAATACTAGTATACATGCAAAAGCTTGTCGCTCTAGCTTAAAGGGTACCAGAGTTATTAATTAAAAACCTTATTTTTATTACAATTTTAAACGGCCCTATTTCCCTTAGGGCTCATTTCCGGACCAACCTTTATTGGAACTTTTTTTTGATATTTTTGGATGTAGAATCACCTCTTAAATTTTGGCATGCCAGTTATTGATCACCCTTGTATGTCAGTATAATATTTTTATCATTAAAAAAAATATATTAAAAATTCTTTAATTAAACCTGGCAACAAAGTCAAAGACATATTTCTTACTGTATAAAAGCCAAACGGTACGCCCTATCGAAAAAATACAATAAACTAAAAATATTTAGAATAAAATACCTTGAAAAAAAAGATGTTTAATATGTTTTAGATTTTTTCAATGGGACTTAGGTACCGTTTAAGTTGTGTTTTACACCCTTCTTTTATGGGATCAATTTTTTTCAAAAGGACTTACCATTTGACTTTTACACCCTTAAAAATGTCGTACCACAACCCTTCTTTAAGAAATCGATGCGGCACGTGTTTTATTGACTATCGACCTGAAATTTGGTACACATTTTTAACGATGCCGAACAAAAACTCGCCAATAAATAAAAAATGTGAAACGGGTACCTTTTCTAGACGGGGGAAATCTTCTTGTATTTTAAACTAATTGTAAAAGTTCAAGTCTATCAGCAATTTTCTTGTTTTCGTTTTGCACGGATTCGTTACTTTTTCTGTATTTTTTGACCATTTCCTTTTGTATTTGCTTTCTAGCTTAATAGGATTGGTTTTTGACGAGTTCATTATCAGATATAAATTTATTTTAAAACATCAAAATTATATTTTACCTGTGAAATTTTACTAGTGTCAAAATTTGACATCTAATTAAAAATGTTAAAAATTTATCAGCATTTAATAAAATCTCGGAAACTATTATTATATTCCAACGATAAAAATGATCATATATGTTTTTGTAGAGAATTAAGGATTATTTTCATTTATGCAAAAAAAATTTCCTATAAATAATAAGTGAGATATCGCTAAAAATTATACTTTTTTCCATTTTGCCACCCTGGCCGTACGCTAATGTTAACCATATTTTATGTGATGCAAATAAAAAAGATTCTGAGGACTTTAATGAAAGAATTTTTCAAATCGGAGGTTCCGTTCAAAAGTTATAAGGTTCACATTGTATCGACGTTTCATGACATTCTAAACCCAAAAATGCAAAAAAATAGATTTTTGGGTCGATTTTAATAACGGGTGTTTCCACCCGTAATAAACAAATTTGGAATAAGTTTAGGGGGTGGCCCTGAAAATCAATTTTTTTAAAGAACCAACCTAATGTACCTATAGATATGTATTTTATTATAAATTATAATACAATATATAATATAATATTATATTATAATTTATAATGTAAATTTACCAGACGCGGTATAATTTAACTGAGCTTAGATGATTTATAATTATTATTAATTATTTTTAATCAACATCATAAGCGCATGTTTTTTTTTTGTTATCAGTTTTATATTAAAAGAAGTAAATAATTAATATTGCTTGTAAACAAACTTCATCTAAGAAATTATTATTACAAAATATTTATTTAGACTGCAGTCCAGGCTATTGACCTACAGTAGCGGCCAAAAGTAAAGAAACATTTAAATATTATATTTATTTTAAACTAAAAACAAAAAACATAACCACATATAATATCGACACTCCATCCAACAAGGATGTAACTCAAGTTAGACCCATTTTGAGTTATACTTATAGGTAAACGCCTTGAAAAAAGATACACATGGTGGTACTACTCAGATTTCTCCACATGCCATTTTAACCAAAAGTTTACCTAAAAACACTAAAGTAGAAAATTCTTAACTTGAATATTATCAGAAACAAACAATAAATAAAATATAAATACTTATACAGTTAAACAGAGAATTTTATAAGCTTTTAAATGATGTATCACGTGGCTACCTTTTCTACTTCAATAATTAGCCCACCGTTAAATACAAAAAAAACTATTTTAGAAATTTAGCTGTCCTGAAAAATGACAATATATGAGTTACGGCTTTGTTGCTTGGGAGTATCGATATGTGGTTATTAATATGTGGTTATGTTTTTTTTAGTTAAAAAAACATGCAAAAAATATTAGAACACAAAAATCCGTAGCATTACATATCGCACCCGTTATAATTTTTTTTTTTGTAAAAAAGAAGGAATATTAATATAAAAATAACCATCTTGGGAAAACTTTTGCTTCTACAGATCTGGAACCTCTATATTTGCTAGTTTTCTATTTCTTCCAGCTTCATATAACATTATTCGCATTCACGCATTATCTGTAATAACTTATTAGAGACTACTAATAAACTTAAAGAAAAACCGACAATATGTCAAATTATTCTAATTCTAATTATAAATAATTTTGACAACTGCTTTGTTTGTAAACAATTATTCAATTTACACAACTAGATTTTCTTGTTTTTTTCTTCGGATCCAACTGTACATATATAAAATTATTCTGTTATTTTTCTATTTTGTAATACACATTTTATACTTTATAAAGATATTAAGCTTGAAACAAAAGTATTAAAAGCTTACTTCAAAATAAAAATTATGTTAAATTAAGTAAAGCTTAAATTAAATTCAAGGTGCATGCAACTAATTTTATTTCAAATATAAAATAATATTTTATATGATAAAAATTTACAAATACAAGGTTATCATTTTGTGCCTAGAGGCCGAGGGGTAACCCGCTGGAAGGTATCTCTCGAGAAAATATAATTTTTGCCAAATGTGAGACTTTTTTCATGTAATATTAAAGAATTTTTAAGGTAATGTGGAAGAAAATTCCTAGAAAATCTTAAGGGATTACCTCCTAAAAGAAATTCACGTGTAAAATTTTTTTTCAGCATCCATGGATTCCTATTTTTTGACGTATATTGCAAATTTCACTTTAATCGATCAAGGAATAACTGACATATTAAAGATAATGTGATGCGCTAGAAATTCCCTCAAATAATGTTAATTAATTTGTCTATAATTTTGCGGTTCTTGCACACGTTTTTGCAACCGATTTTTAAATCGCCGGAAATTTTTTGCAAGTTAACCAAACTGCTATTTTTTTTTCTTTATCGGGCCCCAGATTCAGCCCCCAGCTATCAAAACATAATACCTTGTCAGAAAAGCCCTATTTTCTTAATTCTTGTATAACATCGTTATTATAAAATATATTGATTTAAAATTTGGGCAACACTTAACCCTCATGAGTGACTATAAATTTATAATTTTTTTTTTTAATTTTAACGCATAGGGGGCGCTATGGTCAATGTTCTTTAAAATAATACCTTTTTTGGAGAACAAACTTCTAGAGGAGGCAACGATGTTTGAAAAAACCATGATATATGCGTATAACTATAGGTATCCAACTTTTTAGTTCTACGGTATTTCCACAGACTAACGATGCCCCCGCTTTCTAGATCAATTATAGTGAAGGTCTGCACATATTCCATTTTCCCTGTGTTTTTTGGGTATATTTGATTGATTCCAGTCTTATATCGTATCATTTTGGACAGACATTTAACAAAATTTTGGAACTTTTATAATGTTCAAAGTTATTTTTTTTTTATTTTTTAATTAGAAAACAGTTTTTTGCCATTTTCTCGTTGATAAGGTTTTTATTTTTTTGTTGTCAAAAATAAGATAAGCGCCAAAACTACAAATATTTTTTTGGTAACTATGCATTTTTTATTAAAAATATATAAAAATCTATTTTTTTTAACAATTTAGTTTTTTTCTTACTTTATTAGTTTTAAAATATGGTAATTTTTGCAATTCTGTAACTTTAACATGCTATAACTCGAAAACAAATGAAGTTAAAAAAAAAACTTAAAACAAAATTATTAAAAAAAAAATTCTTTTTATATAATATATATTATATTTAATAAAAATTGAATGATTACCAAAGAAATATTTCTCGGCCTAGTTTTGGCGCTTAGTTTCTTTTTGACAAGCAATTTTAAGCCACTTTTTTTTGGTAAAAGTTAATTTTTAAGTTATATTTTTTGAATTTTGAGAATATCTCTCACCGTTAACGAGAAAATGGCAAAAAACTGCTTTTTATTAGAAAATAGAAAAAAAGACTTTTTCTCCCCACATTATAAAAGTTCCAAAATTTTGTTAAATGTCTGTCCAAAATGCGACGATTTGTGTTGTATAAGACTGCAATCGATCAAATTTACCCAAAAAGTACAGAGAAAATGGCGTACGTGCAGACTTTTACTATAATTGATCTAGCAATCGGGGGCATCGTTAGTCTGTGGAAATACCATAAAACTAAAGAGTTAGATACCTATAGTTTCACGTATATATCATGGTTTTTCTGAACATCGTTGCCGCTTCTAGAATTTTGATCCCAAAAAAAGTATTCTTTTAAGAAAAATTGATCACAGTGCCCCCTATGCGTTAAAATCAAAACAATTTTTTTTATAAAATTATAGTCACTCATAGGGTCACTTGTTGCCTAAATTTTAAATCAATATATTTTATAATAACAATTTTGAAGAAGAATTAAAAAGTTGGGGCTTTTCTAACAAGGTATGATGTTTTGTAGCTGGGGCAGAGTTCGGGGCCCGATCAAGAAAAAATTATTAGTAGGATGTATGTAGGAACGCACAAAAAAATTCAGAAATTTCCAAACACCTTTGCAAAAATATACCCCAAAATCGTGTGAAAGAACGGCGAAATTATAGTTATAACAACAAAATATGCTAAAGGAGACCCGGAAAAATAGCCCATTTTTGGCATTTTGGATGGAACGTAAGATTTATATATTTTTAAAAGAGTAGTGATAGGCGAACTCAACGGTATCAAATTTAAACTAAAAACATAGGAGGACGATTTTTAAAACGGTCCTGAATTTTGGTTCTTTTATAAGAATTGTTTTGCTTTTTTTATAATATTTTATACTTGCTACTTTTTTAGAATCAAAAGGTGTTTTCCCATCTATATTTTTCTTCTGTATTAATTTTTGCCTCAAAACTACAAATTATTTTATAGTTTCGGTGCAAAAAGCAGCTACTAGTATTTTTTATGTTTTCTCTTTCCAGATTTGATATTTTATGTATTTTAGTATAATTTACATTAATTTTGACCAAAAGTTCTCTCCTTAGTCCAAATAGCTTTCTATCTTTATAGATATAAAAGGTATTTGGCGCAAAAACGGTTTTATTGGATTTTATTTGCTGTTTCGTTTCGTATTGAATATTTTTCGTTCATATGGATGTAATTAACCTTTTTTCGGAATGTTTTTCTCCTGTGTCCAAATAATGATCTTAAAATTATATATTTTATGAAATATAAAAAACTGGAAAGAATAGACGCAGGAAGCACGTTTTGTTCGCAAAAAAATAGCAAGTATAAGATATTATAAAAAGTAATCAAAAGAATTTTTATAAAAGAACCCATTTCCAGCACCATTTTAATGGTTCCCTTCTGATTTCGTGGTTAAATGTGGTATTGTTGAGTTAGCCTGCCACTACACTTTCAAAAAATACATGTACATAAATCTTACGTTCCATCCAGAATGCCAAAAATGGGCTATTTTACCGGGTCTCATTAAATTTACAAATTTTGTAGTTTTATTTTGTACTTTTCAAAATCAATGCCAGTTTCTGGATTTATTTTATGTACAATTTATTATATAAACCACTTGATATCTTTTTTTTTTGCTTTTATTAGGACTGATATGTTTAATTTAAAGATAACATTCTTATCATAATTTAATTAATCCATTAAATTCTAATTAAGATTTTAAGATTTGTATTAAACAAAAATGTATAATAATAATAATTATTATTATAATTATTATAATACATAAATTAATATAGAAATTTAGTAAGCTTTTGAGTAAAAAGATACATTTCTAATTTCACTGGTCGACAAAAAAAATATATGCCTCCATTTTGTCTGATATATCATTTTCGATGTACTTTTTGATTCTGAACACGAATTTGACCTCCTTTTAAAATGGCCAAATTTTGCGTTACGTAATACTTGAACGCTCCCTGAGATATAAGGGAAAATCCACACCCTTGTTTTGAAAAGTTCGAAAAACCCGCTTTTTTGGTTATTTTTAACAAAACAATTAGAAATAAAACTTATTTGGGTTGCTTTTGCACTGAGACATATTTATAAAATATTTTTCAATTATTACCCCTTACGAAAGAAAAATAAAAAGAAGCAAAATAACACAATACACACTTAATTAGTATAGGTACTAATACTAAATTAAGCAGACAAAAAAAGTAAAAAATAATAATAAAAAAAATTATTAAAAAAAAACTCATAAATGAAAATAATTACTTTACTTTCAAACGAAAAACAACAAGTGACGGTTACACAGAAATTCTTTCACTTTATATTCAGAAAAAGGCTTAACTAAGGGATAATTAATATTAATAATAAAATAATTAACTGAAGGGATAATTAAAAATTAACAAAGTTTTTGTTTGTTTTTTTTTTAGTTTTATTTAGTTTTTTTAGTTTTTTTTTGTAAGGGGTAATATTTGAAAAGGAAGTTAGGGGTGGTTTTATTTAAATTATTTTTTGATCATGTTTTTATTATTGTACTCATTATTTTTAAAAAAAGCATAAGCAAAGAATGTTTTTCGAAACAAGGGTGTGGTTTTTCCCTTATATCTCAGGACAGAAATTTTTAATCTCAAATCCGTTTCCACATAATTAATAAGTATTAAAAAATGAACAAATTAAGCTATTAAACAAATTAAAATCTTTAGCAATAACTGAAAAATAGGCATTTAAGGCTTTTTTAAGTTTTTTGAACTTTTCTCGAAAAACGGTAAAGATATCTAAAAAAAACTAAATATTTTTAAAATCTGCGTAAAAAACTGCATCTTATAGATGTATGTTTGTGGAAAAAAAAATTTTAGGGCTGAAAACAACGATATTCAACTTTTTTTTCAAAAGAGAAATTATCTCAGAATCCCGAACAAACTTAAGAAATGGAGGTCAAATTCGTGTTTAGCATCAAAAAATACAAACAATACAAAATGGAGGCATATGTTTTTTTGTCGACCAGTGTTTTGAAATGTTAAACTTTAAATAAGCTTTAAAGTTTTATAAACTAATTATAATAATTCATAACATATGTTTCCGTCTTTTATTTATGAGTTTTTTTTTTCTATTATAATTATGATTTATTTATCCTTATTATAATTTAAATATTATTATTTTACTAAATTTATTTATTTTTTTAGAATTTATCTCTCACATGGAACACTGAAGACCCAGAATTCACAAAGTGTTTCGACAAAACAGTTTTAGTATGGGTGCCTTGTTTATTCTTATGGGTATTTTCTTATATGGAATTTTATTATATTGCAAGAAGTAAAAGAAAAGATATACCATGGAGTTGGAATAACATCGCAAAATTATTTATCACGTTATCACTCATAGCACTGTGTGTGACGGATTATATAAGCGCCAAAAATAATCCTTTTGGGAACCCAGAGGCAGACGTTTATGCTCCAATAGTAAAGGGAGTGACATTTGTAAGTATTATTATATTACTAACAGCGCCTGCGCTAGAATAATATACGGTAAACGAAGTATAACAGCATATCACACGAATAATATTTAGAGCCACTTAAAAAGATGGATATTTAATAAATAAATGTAACGAAATTATGTTTAAAAATATTATGATTGCTAAAATACATTAGGATTTATTTATATAAATAAATTTGTGTCCAGCTGCCATATTATGATGCAGGTAGAAATTTCCTAGTTGTCCACGTCCCCTCCGAAAGTTTGAAATTAAACATACTCATAACGTATTTCTAACTTAAAAATCTAAGGTTAAATTAACATTTGTAACTAACGTTTGATTCTAACGTTAAAAAGCGGGGCATTTGCACATATTTTATAACGTACTTTTATACAGTTTTCTAACTTTAGAAAAACGTTATTCTAACGTTAAATTTTGAACAATGATTAATAATGCAAATTATACGTTGGCGATTCTCTTCTCAGAATTAATTTTTTTTTAGGTTCTCTCTGCAATACTGCTACTATTAGGCCGCAAATATGGACTCCAGTCATCAGGACTCCAGTTTATTTTTTGGCTTTTATTGGCCATTTGCGGAGCGCCCTTGTTTCGTACTCACATCATGGGATCACAAAGGGATATCGGCCCTGACACACACTACCTATACTTCAGTTACTTAAATTATTATTTTATGGTACTTATAATGTTTGTGCTAAATTGGTTTGCTGATAATGACCCAAGAAAAACTCCATGGACAAAAACAAAGGTAATTATTTGTTTTCAGAATTTCCGGTAAAATAGTTTGAACAACCAGATGTTAAGTGTTAATAGTCCAGTCAAATAATAAATGTACGATAAAAACATATAACATATAACCAATTTTGTTAATGAGGAAATTTCCAGCAATTTTTGTTTGGATTATTTTTTTAACATAGTAATAACAATCGAGCTTATTTAAAAATAGCCCTATTGGACGTGAAATTGTTTTTTTCTATTGTCGACCAAATTATTCATCAGACGATAAAACTTGTAGCTCTTGAAAGTTTCATATATTATAAATTTTCATAGGTACTTTGGTACGGTTACAGATGACTTTTTTCGCAAATCACCCGGTGAAAAACTAACAAGAGTGTTCTGTTACTATCCACTACTACCCTTTAAAATTTCAGCCCTTGTACATTTATTGCAATTTAACACAAGAATTTTTCGTTATTTGACCGGACTATAACTATTACTTTTTTTTAAATATTATATAAAATTAAATTACAGTTAATAACATAGCATAATCCGGCAGCTAAACTCGGCGCAGAATCTATCTGAATAAAAAAATGAATCAAGGCAGCTATGATTAGTGGTTTTTATAATGACCTATAGGATGTTTTTATTATCCATTGCGCTTTTAATAATTTATGACATTTAGGTTAAATTGACTGTCATTTTACGTATTACAAATAATTAAAAGAAAATATTTCTCAAAATTAATTTTTTTTTCATTTTGTGCTATTAATATAAAATTTTACGTTACCTGAGGAGGTGATACAGTATTCTAAAATAATATTTTTAAATAAAATTTTCGACCAGTTTTGTTTTAACTTACCGAAAAAAATTCTGCCACATGGTTTACTATGAAACTTTTATTGAGCACTACGTTAAGTCGCTTTATTTTAACAAAAGATTTGTTGATTGATACTTAAGTTTTCTTTTGTATGACTCTTTTCGTTCTTTCTACCATTTTATTCTTGCTTTTCAAAAATTATTTGAATTTTTATTCAAGTGACAAAATAAAAATAACTAATAAGCAGATAGATTCTACGCAAAGTTTATTTTATCAAACCCCCTTTAAGTAGATAAGAGCCGCTGTTTTTTTTTTTCTTAAAATCTACTTGGGTGAGATATACTTATATTTATATTTTTAATAAAATATTATTTTATGTAAAACAGAAACCTTGTCCAGAAGATGGAAGTAGTTTCCCTGCTAGACTGCTGTTTACGTTTTTTGATAGATTAGCCTGGCTAGGTTTTAAGAAACCTTTGATTACCAAAGATCTATGGGACATAAGGCCAGATGATTCGGCTAAAGAAGTTTCCTCTGATTTTGAAAAAAACTGGAATCATACATTAAAAAAATACGAAGGGTAAATAAACATAAAAATGTTCTTTCCCCGATTAATTTTCTTTCCGTACAGTTTTAGACAAAGCGGTTAAAATAACGTGTATCTTTCTTTGTTTAATACTAAAATGTGTGGAATTATTTGTGTTGTTTTTAAAATTTTATTAGCTACTGTAAAGTAACTGGCGCGTTCTTTAGTCCCAATAGCATCCTAAAATAAAAAAAATTGCTCCGTTAACTTATTTTTAAGAAAACCTGCAAATTTTTAGATTTACAATTCGGTCAAGTGAAGAAGATTTATACAACGATACAAACAAGAAACAGGCATCCATTATGCCGGCACTCTGGAAATCGTTTGGAAGCATGTTTGTTTTTGCAGCAGTTCTAAAATTGGGACAGGATATACTTACCTTTGTCAGTCCGCAAGTTTTACGGTAAGTTATTTTTCTTTTGGTCTAATATTTTATTTAAATCATTTAGTTAATTATACACGTGTATATTGAACCCTTATAAAAAACAAAATCGAATGTTATGTGGGACATGTTATCGGAAAGCCTTTGACTATGTTCCAGCTATTCTTCGATTTTAATAACAATGTTTTAGATTTTAAACCTATGAGGTACATGTTACCCCAAGGCTCTATTTTGTTTCCTTTTCATTATTTTTATTAACGGCATTGGAATTATTTTTAACTAAAAGTTTTAGTTATATCTAAATAAGTATTTATTAAAATCTTTTAGGTGGCTTATTTCACACGTAAAAGAAGGAAAATACGAATGGAAAGGTTATCTTTACGCCTTTTTACTTTTTGCCACAGCTTCCTTCCAAACCATAATTCTCGCTCAGCATTTCTATAAAATGAATGTAATAGGAATGAGAATTCGTATAGCTTTAATTGCCACAATATACCGAAAAGCTTTAAAAATTTCAAACGCCGCCAGAAAAGAAAGCTCAGTGGGAGAAATTGTCAATTTAATGGCTGTTGACGCACAGAAGTTTATCGAACTTGCACCATTGGTAAATGTCATATGGTCTGCACCAATTACTATAGCCCTGGCGCTTTATTTCTTATGGCAGGAGTTAGGACCATCGGTTTTATCCGGTTTGGCCTTTATGATTATTCTTATTCCTGTAAACGGATATATTGCGAATTTAACCAAAAAACTACAAGTTAAACAGATGAGGTATAAGGATGAAAGAGTTAAGTTGATGAATGAAATTTTGAGTGGAATTAAGGTTTTGAAATTGTACGCTTGGGAGCCAAGCTATGAGGAACAAATTGCAAAGATTAGAAACAAAGAGATAGAGGTTTTGAAAAAATCTCAATATTTACAAGCTGTTAGTTCTTTTATTTGGGCCCTGGCTCCGTTTATGGTAAGTTTTAATTAATTTCATAATAATAGTATATTTTTTAACGTTTTTATTTTAGGTATCACTAGTTACTTTTGCTACATACGTTTTGTTAGACGACAACAATATATTAGATGCTTCCAAGGCCTACGTGTCAATCTCCCTTTTTAATATTTTAAAGTTTCCACTCAGTATTTTGCCAACGATGATCTCGAATTTAATACAGGTAAAATTAAAACTTTCAAAACTTTTAAAGCCCATATTATTATTCATAATGTTTTTTAGGCATACGTATCTGTGGAAAGAATAAACAAATTCATGAATGCTGAGGAACTAGACCCGAACAATGTGTCGCACGATAAACACGAAAGTAAGTGTTGACATTATAGTGTTTTTTAAGTCTTTTCTCAACAATATTTTGAGAGTAAAAAAACTCTTTTACATAAATGATTTAAACTTATTAATTTTGTTAAGGAGTTTAAAAATTACAGAAAGTTTGGTGTTTTTACTTCTACCCCTGTAGACTAAACATAAGGTTTAATAACTTTTTAATTTTTTACCAGTGGACGTAATAGTGGTGGAAAATGGAACATTCTCATGGGGCGAAGAGAGTGTTTTAAAGAAAATTAATATTCGTGTACCCAAAAATACGTTGGCAGCAGTTGTAGGAACTGTGGGTTCAGGGAAAACGAGTCTAATCGGTGCCTTATTGGGTGAAATGGATAAGGAATCTGGAAGAGTTAATACTAGAGGTAAATATTTGTAAATACTTTAGATAAACAGGTAATTTGAGCATCATTATGATGCTCAAATTGCCTGTTTATGATAGACAACCGGTTTTCCATTAATGTTTATTAAGACCATTATTAACTTTAAAATGGATTTTTTTTAGGGGATGTTGCTTACGTGGCACAACAGGCCTGGATTCAGAACGCAACTCTTAGGGATAACATTACTTTTGGAAAGGACTTTGACAGAAAAACCTACGAAATGGTCATAGAAGCATGCGCTTTGAAAACAGATTTTGAAATGTTACCTGCGGGAGACCAAACAGAAATTGGTGAAAAGGGAATTAACTTATCCGGTGGTCAAAAACAAAGAGTTAGTTTAGCCAGAGCGGTTTACGCCGATGCTGATATTTACTTGTTGGACGATCCTTTAAGCGCAGTCGACAGCCATGTTGGAAAACATATTTTCGAAAAGGTTATTGGTCCAGACGGGATTTTAAAAGACAAAACTAGGGTATTGGTAACTCATGGAATTACTTATCTGCCATGGACTGATCAAATTTTGGTTTTGAAACGAGGAAGAATTTCTGAAAGTGGAACTTATCAAGAATTGCTGGACAAAAAGGGCGACTTTTCTGAATTTTTAACAGAACATATTAATGAATCTGTAGAAAATGAAGATGGTAAGTTATTTATTTATATTTAAACATTTTCTCTACTCTATTAGGCAAGTAGTTTTGGAGCAGGTATGGTTTTAAGGTTAGAGTTTGTTAACTTAAGACCTATATCTAGTGTTTCTGGACTTAGTGTAATGGTATCAGCAAATTTTTTCTTCAACAATAATTATTTTTTTACAGAACTGGAAGAACTAAAAACTCAATTAGAAGGAACTGATGTATCTGTAGAAATTGAAAAGAAAATCCAACGCCAACGCTCCCGAGTATCTGAATCAGTATCCGAAGTGGGCTCGGAAAAACGTTATAAATCCAATTCCTCCTTAGATCTAAGAGGAAGTAGCCTTTCACTCAACAAGTCCTCTAAGCCCAAACGGGGAGAAAAATTGATCGAAGCCGAATCGTCAGCAACGGGGAAAGTTGGTTGGGCTGTGTATAAACATTATTTGGCAACAATTGGGTTATGTTTGGCGTTTTCGTCGATTTTGCTTAATATAACACTCCAAGGTTTCAGTATTGGATCGAATATTTGGATAGGAATATGGTCTGAAGATGAAACTTTATATGTTAATGGCACCGTTGATCACGCGAAACGTAATATGTATTTGGCAACCTATGGAGCTTTTGGTGTTGGACAAGGTAAGTACAAACAGCAAACTTGAGGATGGGTTATATTTGTTAAAAAAAATCACAATTCACATAGCAAACAAAATTATTAAAACACTTTGAATTTGGACGGGATAGGCTGAAAGGTATAATTAAATTGGTTAATTAAATTAAAGTGAGTTTTTCTTCACAAAACTCTATAAATTGCTTACATATGTAAAGTATTTGATTGGTCCACAAGATTATATAATAATATAGTACAATTCACAAATAAATAAACAAATAGAGTTTTCTGACATTTTCATGCGAAATATTACTAAAACTATAGCTTGGTTTTAAAAATTTGCGCAATGACAAATTCATAAACTAATTTGACAGTATATTTAATGGACGTCATATGGTTCAACAGGTTTAATAGGTATCTTCTTAGTTACCTATGAGGAAAACAAAAAGATCCTTAGTGCCAGGGGTTTTTTCGAGTACCTGAGATTTCTTCGATCTAAATATGGCTGATTGGCTCAAAAATGTACCTGATTCGTGACTAGATTGGTTGAATGACATAATAATAATGAAGTGGGGATTTTTCACCAATAAAATATTTATACAAATAAACGATTTTTAGCTTTTAACCAAAGTAATCGATACTTTGAGGGTGTCTAGCCTTTTTATTAACCTTTTATTAACTAGTTAATAATTAATTTTCACCATCAATTTTTAGGTTTGTCCCAAGTAATATATTCTCTTATATTGGTGGTTGGTTTCGTGACAGCAGCACAAAAGCAACACAACACTCTTCTACATTGTTGTAACCGTTGGCCGATGGCTTTTTTCGATACCACGCCCTTGGGACGTGTACTAAACAGGTTTTCAAATGATATTAATACTTTGGATAACGCTTTACCAGCGAATATGCAACAGTTGGTTAGAAACTTATTTCAGGTAATTAAATTGTATTGTTTTGTCATCTGGTGGGCGGAGCCTATTTATTATAAAACATATTTCAATGCATTACCCAGAAATGAATATAATATTCTCTTCTGCTTTACACGTCTTACAAGATTAGAAACTGCTATTAATTTAGTCATTTTCTTTAATTCTCATAATTTTCATCCTTTTCATACAAATATTATTTTTTCTATCTTTCAACAATAATTAAGAATAAAATGCCTTTTTCTGCTTGTTCCAAATTAACAATATGAAAACATCATTACAATTTATTCTATTGAATTCAGTTATTGTCATTTTTTTGTTATATTATTAAATATAATTGATGACAAAGTGTATAAGCATGTTAACTTATAGAATAAAAATTATCAGCTATCAGCTTCAAAATAATAAGATTTAGTGTTGTTATTTTAGGTAGTAGGAACGTTAGTTGTGATAAGTTATTCCTCGCCATGGTTTATGGTAGTAGTAGTACCTATAGGAATAGTGTACTATTTCATCCAGAGTTATTACGTAGCAACCTCTAGGCAGCTAAAACGACTCGAATCAGTGTCCAGATCACCCATTTATTCCTATTTCGGGGAGACTGTAACGGGAGCACCTTGTATTCGTGCTTTTGGCCTTCAAGATAAATTCATTCTGGAATGTGAAAGAAAAATAGACAACAATCAAGTATGCTATTTCCCAACTGTAATTTCCAATAGATGGCTGGGTGTGAGGCTTGAAATGATTGGAAATGCTATTATTTTGTTTGCTGCATTGTTTGCAGTTTTAAGTAAAGACCAGATGCCTGGATTGGTTGGTCTTTCAATTACATATGCTCTTCAGGTAATATATAATAATATTATGTGTGGTAACTTTCTAAAGTAAATCCAACAATACAATTAATTTAGATCACTAGCGCATTGAATTGGTTGGTGCGCATGACAACGGACGTCGAAACCAACATAGTCGCCGTGGAAAGAATAAAGGAGTATTCTGAGACTCCACAGGAAGCTCCTTGGAACATACCCAACAAAACCCCGGCCAAAAATTGGCCAGATAAAGGAACTATTGAATTCAGGAATTACGCTGTCAGATATAGGCCTGGATTGGATTTGGTACTTAGAGGACTTAATTTTACCGTTAAAGGTGGTGAAAAGGTTGGAATAGTTGGTAGAACTGGAGCTGGAAAATCCAGTTTAACATTATCACTGTTCAGGTAAATATTAGAAAGCAGGTGAATAAAAATTTCGGGTAAATTGAAATTTTAGTTTTGAAGGATGGGATTTACACTTATGTTTTCTGCTTGCCGATTCTATTTTTTTTCCTTGGTGCACTGATTGGATAAAGGAAAAGACAAGGTGTTTTTTCTTTCTGTTTAAATTTCTTCTTAAGAATTTTTGTGTCAAAACTGAGGGTTAAATGCGAAAATATTGAACTGTAATTAAGGACCCGCGCTAGATTAAGATATATTACTTTATTCCTTTGCAAGCTCTTCTGACTAGATCTAGTATTTCTTCTCCGAAATGCTGTACATATACCTTTATCCTAGAGAGCGCGCGATAGCATTTAGGGAGAGCAATTTGACTATACATTCATAGAAAGTTCATAGCTTTGATTTGTGGTTTTTGTGCGAGAGTACAATACACGCGGTAAACACACACGTCTGAAAGCAAAAAAACACAAAAACTGACCTTGTGGCATGATTCCCTATCGTTTTCTATTAAAAAAAAAATGTGTATTAGATAAAAATCTATCGGTTAGTTTTTTTTAATCATTTTTTTTTAATTATATCTAAAAATGAAAAAAATTAAAAATAAAAAAAAAATCCATTTTACACAGAGGACTTTCAGAATGAAATTAAGTAGTTGTTCTTATAAAATATTCAACGTTGCATCCTAGACTCTTAATATAATTATTCTATAACTCGGCATTTTTGAGAGAAATGAGGTCAAATTTGAGAAAGTTTTGGTTTGTTTGGAAAGCTTTGACTTTTTTACTGCTTTATATCTTGGAAGTGACAGTCGAAATTAAAATTTTAAATTTATATTTCAATTCAGCATTAAAATATTTTTGAAATAAAAAATAATATATTGATTTTTTTAAAATAAAAAAAAATCAAAACATTTTTTTTATTTTTTTTTTTTGGTTTTTGGTTAAAATGATCCTAGGCTTTTTTTTTGGTTTTTGGTTAAAATGATCCTAGGCTTAGAGGTAAAAGTTTTATTTTGTTGACAGCAGTTTATTAAATATAAGTTTATAATTAATTTTTTTTTTTAGAAAAGTTGTAAAATTAACCTTGGTTGTTTTGCTTGGCAATCGGGTAAATAGTATCGATGCCGAAGGTTAAAAACTTTTTTTAAGGCAAAATTTAATGCTGAATCGGAATTATAATTTCGCTTGTTACTTCCAATAAAGTAATAAGTCAACTGAGTCTGCCTCTTTTCGCCTGTGTAATTTTGTCCATTCAAACTTATATGCCGGAAATCATGCTGTGTCATTATTATTCGACCTAACAAAGGCATTTGACACCCTTTTACCGGAGTTCTTGGTATATAAATTAAAATATATTTACATTCCAGATAATTTTATTAACTGGATCTACTCTTACCTTCAAGGTCGATCTATCAGTGTTTTGTTTGAGGGTATTTTGTCTGATGTTTTAAACTTAATTTTTTGTGTGCCACAGGGATCTGTACTTGGTCCATTACTATTTCTGTTGTATATTAATGATTTACCTAATTACATTTCCCATGGTTTGTTATTTTATTTGCCGACGATACCAATATCTCACTAGCATCAAAGTGTCTTGAAACATTAAAGCGTAATATAAATACTGTGATTGATGCATTTAGCGCTTGGTGTCAGCGAAACAAATCAATTTTAAATACATCCAAAACTATGGCTATTAAATATTATAATGTTAAGCCTCACGACATTGATCTGAATATTAATTTTGTTAAAAATGCCATGTTTCTGGGAACAGTTATAGATAGTAACTTAAGATGGGCTACGCATATTGACTGTGTAGTGAAAAAACTTAACAGTGCTTATTTTGATATTTTGAAACTTAAAGATACGCTTGATGATTCTGGTATGTTGGGTGTCTACTATGCTCTTGCTCACTCACATATTGCTTTTAATATACTATGCTGGGGAGCAGCCTCTGATGTTTCGAGAGTAGTTGTGGCACAAAAGAGAATTTTAAGACTCGTTTTTAATCTTCCATTTAGAGAAAGTTGTAGAAATGTTTTTAAAGAAAATAAAATTTTAACTGTAATGTCTATTTATATGTTAAGATGCATGTGTTTTGTTAAATTTAACTTTGACACATTTTGGGATTGGGAGAAAATCGTAAAACAAGACAAAGTGACTTTTTTTGTAACAATTCCAAGACATAAGTCGGCCTTATTTGAAAAGTCTGCATACTTTAATTGTATTAAACTTTACAACAAGCTACCCAGTAGCATCAAATCAATTTCTTGTACCAGACTATTTAAATCGACAGTTAAAAGAGTTCTTATTGACAATTGCTTTTATAGTCTAGATGAGTTTTTTTCCCACAAATTTTTAAATTTTATTTTAATTTATTCTGTAATAGTTAAGTACTTCTGTTTGTTAAATAATTGTTTTTACTAAAATAATCTGTTTTGTTATATATTTTCTACTTACACATTGTACGGACAAATAGGGTCTACCTATATGTATCTTTTTTTTTATATTCTTATATATTATCTGTTTATTTAAATTCGGACTTACCATATGTACCCTTGTACCTAAATGGCAAATAAATCTATCTATCTATCTATCTATCTATCTATCTAAAAGCAGTAAAAAAGGTTAAAATTACCAAATACCCAAATCTTTATCAAATTTGACCTCATTTTTCTCAAAAATTCCTTGTTATAGAATATGTCTATTAACAGTTGCGGATTAAACGTAGAATATTTTCTAAGAACAACTATTTAATTTCATCCGAAATTCCTCTATATAGAGGATTTTCGGATAGCTATGTAAAATGGGACTTTTTTTAATTTTCATTTTTTTTTTCATTTTTAGATGAATTTAAAAAATTTGATTTAAAAAAAATATACCGCTAGATTTTTTTCTAATAAATATTTTTTGTCAATAGAAAACGATAATGAATCATGCCACAGGGTCAGTTTTTAAGGACAATTTTTTTCATCATTTTGCGTTTCAGACGAACTGTGCGTGCGTGTTATAGAGCAATTGAATACTAATTACTGACTGAAATCGCTGACCCGAGTGAACCCTACCGTTCGAAGGTCAAGCGCCAAAAAAGAATCAAATATATATATATATATATAAAGACAAAAAAATGCTTCTCAAAAATTAAATTAAAAAAAAATCAATAATATAAAATAGAGTTGTTATTTATTTTATGAAAATAAGGGAAGATTAGCTAGTATGTTTTATTTTAGACTAATTGAAGCTTCCCAGGGTGACATCTACATAGATAATGTAAAGGTCTCGGAATTGGGTCTTCATGATCTACGTTCCCGTTTAACAATCATTCCGCAAGATGCCGTACTATTTTCTGGATCGCTTAGGATGAATTTGGATCCATTTGAAAAACACACCGATGATCAAGTTTGGAGAGCGTTGGAGCATGCTCACTTAAAAGACTTTGTCAGAGGTATGTATGCTTATAATCCTCATATAAATTTCTAATGAATTTCTAAATATTAAATTGGGTTTGAATTAGAAAATTCTTAGATTAACCCAATTTATTGTGTTTTTATAATGCATGACAGGTTTTGACCCTAGACTTGCTCATCTGATTATAGATTAAAAAAGGGTAGACGAAACGCTTTTATTTAAAAAATATTATTGACTTATTGTATTATTTTTATTTTAAAAATATTATTGGCTTATTGTATTAAAATTAAATTACAAAAAACCTTTTTACGTGAAGAATTAGCTTGGCCATAAATGGTAAAGAGTGTCATAAATGAAAATTATGCAAAAATATGGTTAAAATCTACAAAATAAAGATTATTGGCGTGTGATCATATTTTTTTTCAATGAATCGATATTTACTAAATCTGATATATTGCTTTCCCATTTTCAAAATTTTCAAAATTTAGGAAAGCCTTGTATTCGTGCAAAAATTTTCAATTTTTTTTTGCGTATTTTTGCGTTTTATGACGTTTTATGTCGATATAATCAATTTAGAGCAAAACAATTATCAGTCGATCGGTCCGTCCGGGAAATGTTGTGTGCACGATAACTTAAGAACGTTTTAAGCTAGAGACTTCAAATTTGGCATACAGGTATGTTACCAAAAGTACTCGCTCGGGATTGGTTTTGGTGAACATTGGAGTGCAGCAAGGGGGACAAATGGGAAAAAATACATTTTTTTTAGAAAAAATTGAAAATTGCTATATATGGGTTTTTAAGGTTGCTGAAATTGAATCTGATAATAAAATTTTTCTAACTCCACCTCCGAGGGGGTGAGGGGGTAAATATTTTTAAATATTTTCAATATTTTATTCAAAATTGGTGTATAGGGGTTTTTGGGGTCGACGAATATGAATCTGATAATAATTTTTTTCTAATTTTGTGAAAACTGGTATATTGGAGTTTTTGAGGTTGCTGAAAGTAAATCAGATAATACAAAAATTCTAAATCCACCCCCTGGGGTGGGGGTAGTTTTTGTGAAATTGGGAATATTGGGGGTTTTGATGTTGTTGAAAGTGAATCTGATTATAAAAGAATTCTAACTCCACCCCAAAGGGCCGGGGGGTAGTTTTCGTGAAAATTGGTATATTGGGGTTTTTCAGGTTGCTGAAAGTGAATCTGATAATAAAACAATTCTAACTCCACCCCCTGAGGGGCGGGGGTAGTTTTCTTGAAAATTGATATATTGAGGTCTTCGAGGTCGCCAAAACTGAAACTTAAAATAATTTTTTCCTAAATCCACCCCCTGAGAGGCGGAGTGGAGATAAAAATGGTGCATGGAAACGATAATATTTTACGGCCACGAATAGGTTTTCCGACAAATACATTTAACGACTTTTCGAATAATAAACGACGATTTTAAAAGATACCGACATCTTTCACGAACGATTCATGCGCGGAGGTGAAAAATGGGAAAGCCCTTTTACTGGGCAGTGTATTTAACCAATCATCTATCCGTCAAACTAATAAATAATGCTTTTAGTTAATCAGTCACTTTTTATAACGGGTTTGAGTATACAACGTGATTCACCTAAGACAAATCACTCGATTTTACGCTTTTTTAATAAAGCTATAAAAATAAATTTTATTTAATATTCCATTACACAAGGCAAAAATCACAACTTTTTTTGCCCTGAAAGTAAGGTTTTTTTTACATAATTCGAGCGAAGAATCCGAATCTGACCTAAGAAAAATTTCAGCACCTGAAATTTTTGAGATAAAAAAGTCCAGAAAATAACTACTTTTTTTTGAAAATCTTTTTTAAAAATAGTAAGATTTTGCAATTTTTAGGGTATATTGAAAAAAATACCAGGAATTCAAAAATCAGTATGCGAAGCACCTATTGGGAGAGTAAGTACGCGAAAAATTAAAAGCGTAAAATTAAAGTAGTTTACCTAATTGCTCATGGGAGAACTACCGAGCGGGTTAAGGCGTCTAATTCAAATACTTGACACGCCGGCTAGCGTGAGTTCGATTCTCACTTGCGCCGATTGCCTTTTTCAGTTAATTAATAATTGAAATTAGGCGAAGGCGATAGGTGAAATAGAGACACCTCCCTAAAAACTGGTTTTTAGTATTTTTCCCTAGATTCTCTATTCATTCTACTTATGAATTTAAATTTTGCATTATTTGTATTGAGTATTTTTTAACTAATGTTGAGTCGCCGAATCCAAATTTGTCCACAGAATATTTTTATCTCCCACAGGGTTGCCCCGAAGCGATTTTATTGGAGGGGTACCATATATTTCCGAACTTAAAATTGAAACTCCCAAGCCATGCAAAATTTATTTTATCCCTGCAAAAATTTTGATGACTAAAAAAGGTCATCCATCAAAAATAAATTTATTTTATTTACTCCTGCAAAAGTTTTGATGCCTAAAAAAAGAGTCCTCACCACCAAAAATTATTTTACAGCTGTCAAATTTTATGATGACTAAAAAAAACCGATTGTATTCCTACAATTTCCCAACTGTACTCCAATTTTTCCAACTAGAGAGAAAAACTTGACCCCTACTGGAATTTACGAGCCAAATTTCTAACTGTACCTCTCAATTTTCCCAACTATTCTAAAAAAAAACAGTGAATTTTCCCAACTGAACAGTGGATTTTCCCAACTCGAGCGTGATTGGGGGGGTGTCCGCCTCCCTACCCCCATGGGAACACCATCACATGATTTACCATAATATTAGAACAAAAGAGGGCTTAAATAATAATTTTTTGCCATTTTTACCTCATTTTCCTCAGAACCCTAGGCAATAGAAACATTCTGAGGCCAGATTCGGTCTCAGCGACCCAAAATTTAACTCTAATCAGGGCAAAAAACTGTGTTGTCTAGTGTTATAGCATGTTATATTGAATATAGACCCAACAAGTTTGTTTAAACAAAAGTAGTCGAAGTAGCTTTTGTTTTTGAGCTGCAATTATACCGAATCCAATTTTACTTACCTAAAGTCCAAACATAACTGCCATGGTGTAAAATAACGTTAGAACGACTTGACCTAACGTTGGATAAATGTGGTTTAAATGTTAGATGCCTAACGTTTGCATCTAACGTTAGAATAACATTTTTCTAACGTTAGAGGTTATGCCAAACTTTAGATAAACGTTATTCTAAAGTTAGGCAACTAACGTTAGAATTTACATTTAGAAGAACTTGGTAAAAAATTAAGCAGGGCTATGTTTTCTATAAGTGTCCTAACACCTTATGTAAGTTTCGACACACTAAAAGTGGTGTATCACTCGAACTTTGGTTCAATTTTAAAATTTGGAATAATCTTCTGGGGAAGAAGTACTGGTGTCGACGAGTTGTTTAGAATTCAGAAACGCACACTTAGAATAATGTTAGGTCTAAAATATTCTGACTCGTGCAGATGACTTTTTAAAAATAATAAAATTTTAACGCTCACTGGTGTTTATCTTTATGAAATATTAATTTTTATATTTAAAAACCATCAGCTTTTTAATAGCATGACAACAGTAAGTAGCAGAAACTTCAACTATATTATCCCTAGTCATAGATTAACTATTTTTGAAAAAGGAAGCTTTTGTTCTGCAATATCTATGTTCAATAAACTTCCTGATAATATTAAGTCAACTCAAAACTTTACCACCTTTAAAAGAAAAGTTTTTCAGCTTTTGGTTGAATTAGAACCGTATCAGTTAAGTGATTACACAGGATAAACTACTATTTTTAGAGTATTTTCACTATTTTAATGTAATTTAAATTATTCTGTTTATTTTTTTTAATTATTTATTTTAGTTGTATTCTACTTGTATTTTACTTGTGTGTGCTCTTTACTTGTGTAGGTACTTTATATTTCTATACTTTTCTTTCTTTATGACAAATGTTCATGTTCAAAATGTGTATTTCCTGTGAATATTTCATTTTAATTTATGAATAAAGTTTATTATTATTATTATTATTTCTAACGTTAAAAACCTGGAGATATATACATTAAATATGCGTTAGAAAAAACGTTTAACTAACGTTAAATTTCTACTGGGGAGAAGATACTATTTTTTTAAATATTTTTGCACATAAATCCATATTTAAAGAATAAGATATACAATATATAATATATTATATCGTATATCAGAAAAAAAGCGTACAAGTAAGTGTCGTCAAGTACCTAAACTAGCCCCTATATGGAAATACGATATTTAATTATATTTTAAGTTGAACAAAATAAAATTTTGCCTTTTTGTCTCCTTTTTAAATGTTAAGATTTTTTATCCAAGTTAAAGAATATTTAAATTTATAAAACTATAGTCATATTATAATATGACATTTAAATTTCTCATCTTGAAAATCTAAGTGGGGATAAAAATAGGATTCTTATTTAAATTGCTAAAAAATTTTAAAAATTAAATATTTGAAAATTGTTAGGTATCTTTTAACCAGTCAACGAAAAATTAAATAATATTTTACTGTTAGTTAGATACCTACTCTGTTTCTGAAAAATAAAAGCTATGGTCTGTTTTTTCAAGCAAGATAGTAAATTAAAAATCGCACAGTAAATATTATAAAAACAGATTCGAATATTGGCTGTGCGAATATACTTCGTAGTTTATTTTATAAAACATAACTATATTCTATACACAAACATATTATATGTTTATATGTTTATATATTATTATATGTATAATACTATTCAAACCTGTTGTAAAAATATTTACTGTGCGATTTTAAATGAACTGTCTTGCTTGAAAAAACAGACCATAGTAGAAAACTTTTGTTTAATCAAACTTTTAGCTTGCTGGGTCTATTTTATCAGATATGAATTTTATTTTGATAACTTTAATGTCAGAAAACTAGTGATTGGTGTTAGGTGAATCACCCTGTATTTTTTTTAATTATTATACTATTCACAGCGCGTAGCGCTACCCTGGTGAAAAATAACGTTAGAACGACTTGACCTAACGTTAGATAATTGTGGTTTAAATGTTAGGTGCCTAACGTTAGGATCTAACGTTAGAATAACATTTATCTTACGTTAGATTTTTTCCAAACGTTGGTTAAACGTTATTCTAACGTTAGACAACTAACGTTAGTACTTCTAAAAAAGTCCAAACGAAATTTTCAGAGAAAATCAAGTTCTATGAGGGGAAGATCCCTATTGTTTTTGAAAGTAATGTCCAAAAAAAAAGTTAGGGGCTTAAAGCTTTTAAAAAAACCGAAAAAAGCTGAAAGAAAATTCCGATTAATGTAACTTTTCTAGAAAAAAATTAATTTTATTATAGGAATTAATTTTACCAATTTTGAAAGTAATCCCCCCAAAAACAAAAAAAAATATTGGGGGGTTAAACTTTTTAAAAAGTTTTTTTGAAAGTTCTTTTCGAGATTTCTTTTTGAATTTTTCGTTTTTCACAAAAAGGAAATTTTTAAAATTTAAAAATTTTGAAAAATTTGTTTTTCAAAAAAAAAATTAAAAAAACATTTCTAATTATTTTGATTTTTTTTTTCGTTTTTCAAAAAAAGATCTTTTTTAAAAAGATATTATTTTTTTTATTATTTTTTTTTTATTTTTTTAAGTATTTGGGAAAATGCAATATACCATTTACTATGAATATATAATGTTAAATTTTTAACAGGTTTGGCGGCAGGACTCCAACACGAAGTCACCGAAGGCGGTGAAAACTTATCAGTAGGACAAAGACAGTTGATTTGCTTGGCGCGCGCTCTGTTGAGAAAAACCAAAGTTCTGCTCCTTGATGAAGCCACAGCCGCCGTCGATTTAGAAACGGACGATCTGATCCAAAACACGATCCGATCGGAATTCAAAGAATGCACAGTTTTAACAATCGCGCATCGATTAAATACCATCATGGATTCAGATAGAGTTCTAGTTTTAGATAAAGGAAAAGTGGTTGAATTTGATTCGCCGTCCAATTTACTGCTTAATACCAGATCAATTTTCTATAGTATGTGCAAAGATGCAGGTCTAGCCTAATTTAACAAAATATTTAAGACTGTTGGATATTTTAAATTATTGTGTTCAAGGTGCCGCTGGCTGAGATTTAGAAAACGCGTTGACATTTTGACAATTCTTTATCCAAATGAATTTTTGCGTGGATTTTTTTTTATTTAGTTTTAGGGCACAATTTTTTCATAATATTTTTTTGCTAAAATTTTTTACGCTACATTTTTTCGGCAATTTTTTTTTAGGAAAATATAGCGCAGCTGCGCTATATTTTCTGTGTGAGCTAGCTCACACCATTTGCTTGTTACGTTCTGTATAAATATAAATATTTTATTAAAAATAAATCAAAAATTACATTTTTATTTAATTTTAAATTTAAATTGCGGAATGTCAAAAAAACTGTCATTTTAGGTGACATCTACATTGTAGCCTATTAAAGACAGCAGATTTTTAAAAATCACATGCAGTGCGATCCAAAAGTCACCCGCCCGTTTAACTTTTAAACCAATTGGGATATCGACTTTAAATTTAAAACACTTAAATACGATAACTTAAACTATCTTTTGTCAGGGGGTACAGGGTGGATTTTTTAAAATGAAATGGGGATCTTGTGATACATCATTTTAAAGCAAATAAAATTCTCCATTCGTCCATAAATATTTTTATTTTTTAAACATTTTTTAAGGTTTTAATTTTTCAACTTTTTTTGTTGAAAAATATGATTTTTTTGATTTTTAAAATTTAATTTATATTATTTAAAATTAGTTTAAAAGTATAATTTACATACGTGTTTGATTTTTTTAAAGAAATTTTGACGAAAATTTCCATTTTCAACCCTATTTTAACCCCAAAAGTTGTTTCAAAAAAATAAAAAAAATTATTACTTTTAAAATGATGTGTCACACGACCCCGCTTTTCATTAAAAAATATGGCTACATTTGACTCCCCTCTTCCCAAATTTTAAAAGCTGAAAATATTAAATAATATTAAAAAAAGTCCAAACGAAAATATTAAATAATATTAAATATTTTTAGCTATCTTTTTGAATATCTATCTTTTTGGATATATATGTATTGTATCAAAAAGATAGTTTGAGTTGTCTTAGTTACGTGTTTTAAATTTGAAGTCGATGTCTCAAATCATTTAAAAGTAAGAGGGGGGGTGACTTTTGGACCGCTCTGTATATTTTAAGGTGTAATATACTTAGTGGTTATTATGTGGGGTCTTATTATTATAAATTTTATGAATGTTAACCCTATAGGATTATAACGACTAAAATCAAAACGTCTGCGCAGTAGCAGTTGCATTCCGGAGAATTTCCCAAAATTGGGATTAACTTAAATGAAATTTATATGAACCCCGATAATAATCATGAGTTATATTTAGTGAGAGAATATAAATATTCAACAAATCGCTGCCAGCGATATTAACCCAGGCAGCACATAATAACTATTAGATATCCAGGGGATATACTTTCTGGATATCTACGAGGTATCCAGTGGACATCTATTTTTTAACCTCCCTAAAGTATATCCACTGGATATCCATTAGAGATCCAGTGAATATACTTTAGGGAGGTTAAAAAATAGATGTCCACTGGATATCTCGTGGATATCCTGAACATAGGCGGACATTTGGATATCGTTCATGAACGTCCAGTCCATGATGGATCTTTAATGGATGTCCACTGGATATCTCGTGTATATTCAGTGGATATCCTGGACATAGGTGGACATTTTGATATCCTTGGGATATCTACTGTCAATCCAGGCTATCCACTCGATATACTGGATATCCAGAAAGTATATCCCCTGGATATCTAATACTTATATGTATATATTATTATATATGTGCTGTCTGGGAACCACTGGGGAATACCACACTGACAATACAACGTCGTCAATTGCAACCGTTATATTCTCAATTAGTTTATGTATATATTTTGAACATTGTATTATTTTTACACAGCCAAAAGGAGATATTACTGTTACATGGAACTGCATTAACATGTAATATTACATGTAAATGTATTTTTATTTTTATTAATAATTAATTATTAAATTATTTACTATAAATTTAAAAAAATACCATTTTAACCATTATTCATATTTATAAAAATATAAGTAGTGAACATACGAATTTTATCATTTTTGTAGGTACATTTTATTTGCCAGTAATTACCCTAGTAGAAGTTTTATAAGACAAATTCATTGTTTCCAATTTTTTTTTTTATGTATAAAACTCCCGATTTCTAATGTTAGGACCTTTAGGTCTAACGTTTATCTAACGTTATGTAAAACTCTAACGTTAGATAAACGTTATTATAACTTTAGACCCTAAGGTTAAGCTAGTAACCTAAAGCCAGGTTAATTTGTTCTTACCTTATTTTTCACCAGGGTACTTAATTATATTAGATAATGTTTTAATTAAAGATAATATTGTATTATTTGTATATTATGTATTTTTTAATCAGCATTCATCTAATTAATGTTTTCGTAAATAAATTATCAAATGATTCCTGTTGTTATGTAAGTAGTTTAAAATATAGTTTTTATATTGTTATACAAAAATAAATTTAAATAAAAAGTTTTATTGCCATAATATATTTATAGAAGATTAATTAAAGGTATAATAATTATTATACTATTCACAGCGCGTAGCGCTCGAATAGTATTATAGTTTCGTATTTCCCAAAATCGCCAAGAAACATCCTAGACAAAAAATTCTTGGATACAAATGTGTTTCATAAAAAAAAGTGCTGCCAACAAAATATTACTTCCCCCTATAGGCCTGGGTTCATTAAAATCAAAAACGAAAAAAATAAAAAAAAAAAAAATTCAAGAAAAAATTTTTAAAAAAATCATTTATTTTCAAAAAAAAAAAAAATCAAATAAGTTCCTTTGTGAAACGAAAAAAAAAAAATTCTGTAGTTTTTTTTTTATTATAAGGATACCAATTTTAAAAGTAATCCCCCAAAAACAAAGAAAAAAAAAAATAATAAAAAAAACTATAATTTTCAATTTTTTTTCATTGTTTTTTTTGAAAAAAATTTTTCAAGTAAAAATAGTATATTATGATCCAAAGACGAGAAATAATGTTTCTAGGTCGCATGCGGAGATACTATAGCCCTTTAAAAACTGTGCATTTTTAGGAGACCATAGCTCCCTTAGGATTGATTTTTGGAAGTATCTGTATATGAGTTTTTTTTTTAAGTTTTTGATCTACATTTACCCTGCATCATTGAAATTTCGGTTTTCAACATTTTAGTATTTAATTTTTCGACCTCGTACCGTGAAATTTCACCTTTAAATTAATTTTTCTCGAAAACGGTTAGTCCCACAGTGTTACGGAGTACTTTTTTCATGTATTTTGACCTGAGGAATCATATACCAAAAATAAAATTACAAAAAAGTTACACAGAAAAAAGTTTGGGACAAAAAACTGATGAGGCCCCCGTTTCGCACGCCCCTGGTTAAATTAAGTACATGAAAATAACATACGAAGATGGGCCTTATTAAGACTGGTTCACGTACAAAACCTCGTTTTTCTATATCTCAAAGGGTTCCTGAGTTATTAAATAAAAACCAAATTTTTCAGCCACTTTCAAAGGGGCGTAGCTCCCTTACGACGCATTTTTAGACATATGTTTATAGGAACTTTTTGTCGTATTTTCCGATGTAGAATCACCCCTTAAAATTTCAGTCCCTATTTCAAATACATCGTGTATATCCAGAAAGTATGTCCCATGGATATCTAATAGTTAGTATGTGCTGTCTGGGAATACGGTCGGGTTTTTAAACCTATAGGTAAGGCTCAGATCTTCAACCCAACAAACAATAGTCCTGCGGCTGACGTTAAAGTGATGGCAAATGATCATTGATTTTTGACGTTGGCTCGACGTTGGGACCACATCTAGTCGCCGAGCGCAAAAATGTTGGCAAATGATAATCAACACACTATATCAGCCCAACGTCAGGTCATTATTGGCAGCTGACTAAACAGCTAACAGCGGCATATAATCGCACTTAAGAGCGATCAAAATTTTGATCATTGATCACGATTATGAAGTTATTTTTATTTAAATGTAAAAGTATTTTTATAGGACCCCATGGGGTCTATGCATAGACCCCTATAGGGTAAAATTGTTTTAATTAAAGTGCGGATTTTTTTTTGAACAAAATAAAAAAATATTTTTTTTTACATTTTTTTACCGGGTGGTTTTTTAAATATTTTTTTTTGTGATGAAATTATTTTAAGGGCAGATTTTTTTTTGAACAAAAAATGAGAAATTAAAAAAAAATATTTTTCTTCCAGAGTATACCCAGACAGCACATAATAACTATTAGATATCCAGGGCATATACTTTCTGGATATAGAGTATATCCAGTGGATATAGGGCCGACTTTTAGATGTCCATGAGATATCTAATGGAATCCAGGCTATCCACTGGATATACTCTATATCCAGAATGTATATCCCCTGGATATATAATAGTTATTATTGTCTGGGTATTTTTTGATATTTCTTTATGGGGTGGTTTTTTAAATTTTTTTTTCATGGTACGTAAATAGTACGCAATATGATCGGCAAAGGAGAGACAAATGTTCATCATCAAACGATGCATCGTAGGCACTAAGTCTTGTCTTCTATTGACGCCGGGCCGCTGAAAATTGCCGATGGCGGACCGCCGTCGCTATGTTGGCATGCTAACGGTCAGTAACTGGGCTGCAATGGAATGAATTAATGAATTGCAATTAAATAATAATAGAGTTATATTAAATTTGTTAAAATATATTTAAAAATATTTTTTAACAATCCTAAATAATTCAAATTACATAAATATTTATTATAATTTTAATTATTTATAATCATAGTCACAGCCCTTTTATGGATGTGATATAATATTATATAATATTAATATAATTAAAAATATTTTTACTTCATTTCAGTTTAAATTCAAATATTGCGCGCAAACCCTTCGAGTTCCGAGTAGTCGCGAAGCCACTTCCTGTTTTGTTTGCACAAATCCAGCAAGCGTTTTGTGGCGCGTGTAATGTAAGAAAATTCGACAAAATTAGTGTAAAAACGCAAAATGGCAGAAAATATTGACGATTTATTTGACTGTTTCGAAGAGGAAAATGTAGAAACTAATTTGAAAAACTCGGATTCAAGTTTAGACAAAAAAAACTTGTCGGAAAGGTATGCTACCTGAACCTAACCTAAAAACCATACGTTAACGGTCGCTTTACCACACTTTTTTTTTGGTATATTTTACAGAATTTCGGACGTTAGTATCAAAGGGCAAAAGCGGGAAATCGACGATGATGAAGAAGTTGTCGCCAAACGCATCAAACCTGAAGATATCGTGGACGTGGACGACATCAAGTAAGTAAAAGCTACGCTGTGCGTGGTCTCCATCATGGAGATGCTATGATGCATTCCAATTTACCAATTAAATAGCAATTAGTATTCATTATTATCTTGTCTCAATTTTATAATAAAGCCTGCTGTACATTAATCAAGTTTTGTGCCATGCATGTAAGAATAAAATAATCGGTTGTTAAAATTAGTTGATTTTATTTGTCAATTTCGTCTTACTTAGTACTTGCATTGCATTATTCTTGCCTTTATTTTTGTTTGTTGTTTTAAACCCGTTATTGTTTATATTGCATATGGGTCAAGCTTGTTTGGCCCCATTGGTTCTCTACTAATATGGTCTGTTTTTTTAAGCAAGATAGTAAATTAAAAATCGCACAGTAAATATTTTTACAAGTTTGAATAGTATATGTTTGTGTATAGAATAATGTTATGTTTTATAAAATAAACTGTGCAGTATATTTGCACATCCAATATTCGTTTTGAAGAAACGCTTGAAGAAACAGACCATAGTCCAGACAAGTTTTGGACTTAGGGGATGCTTAATTAAGTTTAACAATATACCTCAAAAGTCCAAACAAACATAATGTAATTGATTTGATTTGTTAACCATAACTACAGATGTTAAATTTTAGTCGCACTGCCACAGATGTAACCTCTCTCAGATGGTTACTTACATTTGTAAGAAAGAATACTAAAAATTGTGCTTTTTAAAAAAAATTATTTTTCACGGTTTTATTGGTCATTTGACTTTAATATGTGATGAGTATGTTTTGATTTATACATATAAAATGTATAAATCAAAACATAAAAATTGCATAAATGGTTTTATTTAAAAAAGTACAAAAAGTAAAAAATAAAACATGTCTTACATAAAATATCAAAAATAAAAAAACCAAAAAAATAAAAAAACATCTAAAAAAAACTAATGAATATAACCATATATCAGTCTAAAAAAATATAACTTTTTATAACATTTTTTGGCTTATATTTTTGATACTCAGAATGTGAAAGTCCTAACTCCAATTTTCTCGAAAACCGTTGGCCCTACAGTGTGACATAAAAAGTACCTTTTTTATGTATTTTTAAGTTTGGAAACATATTTTAGTGAACAAAACTAAAAAAAGCTACAAACAAAAAAGTTTGGGGCAAAAAAGAAGCAAAGCCCCCCCTCCCCATTTTGAACATCTCAAGTTAAATTTTCCAAATCAAAATTACATAGGATGTTTGTACATGTCCTTACTAATAAAAAAAAACATTCTACATAATTTTAATTTGGTAATTTTAACCAGAGGCGTGCAAAATTGGAGGGCTTTGTCTCTTTTTTGCCCCAAACTTTTTTGTTTCTAGCTTTTTTCACTTTTTTTTCAATAAAATATGTTTCGTAACTTAAAAATACATAAAAAAAGGTACTATTTATGTAACACCGTAGGGCCAACGGTTTTCGAGAAAATTGCAGTTTAATCATCTTTTACATGCTGAATATCAAAAAAATAAACCAAAAAATTCGCCAATAAAAAAATTAATAATGCAGGGTAAATCTACATTAAAAACTGTAACATAAAGTTTTTATTCACAAACGCCCACAAATGTAAGTGCCGTGGCAAGTATTATTTTGTTGGCAGAAGTATTTTATATTATTTTTTCTTTGTCTAAGCCACTGTTTTCCCTCTACCACGCCTTAAGAAATAAAAAAACATCCTTTCTTATGATTTTCAACCATTACTTTTATTTTTTTTTTATTTTTTTTGCACCTTTAAATGAAAAATGCGAATAGCACCTGTTGCTGCAAATTTTGGAAAAAATCGATTTTCTCAAGAAGGGCTCGGGGGAAGATTTAATTGTGGTCTTATATTAGTCAGTAATCTTAATAGAATAACACCTATATAGTTATTCGTTTGATATGAAAACTTTCATTAAAATTATTTTCAGGAGTACCGTGCCTACATTTATGGTGAACATTTCTTCATGAAAATTAATCTACTTTTCATTGCCAAAGTGTGTAGAGGTTAAAATCACCCTGTATAAAAAATAGTGTCTTTCTCAAAATTTCAGCTCTAAAATTGATTGCTGGATTGATTGCATGTAATAGTAATTTATGGTACTAGTGGGTAAAGTAAGATATTGCCCATGAGATAATTAACCTGCGAGGCGTCAGCCAATCAGGTTAGTTTTCGAGAGGGCAATATCGGTTTACCCATGAGTGCCATACAAGGTTTTATCCAATAAATAGCTTAGGAATTCATATTTTTATTAAAAATTTTAATGACATTTACAAGAAAATAATTTGACAAGTGACAGTTGAGTGGGTAAAATAAATAATTATCCACTCAATAAAGTAAAAGCCACGCGGGGGTTATTATAAAATAAAGCTGGTAATTGTCTTATTATCTATGTATTGGATAAAGGATTTTTATTTATTTAATCAATAATAATGAATAAAGCATAAAAATATTTTTTTGGTCCTTTAGCCCAAAATTCTTAATATGCTTCTGTATTGTTTCAGTTTTGATGAATTTAAAAACAGAATCATGGTACACAAAATTGACTCGATCGAGTCATGCACGCACGAGGTAGCCTGTCCGCCCGGCCAACCGTACGTTCCGTTGGCCCCGTGCCGGGGCGAGCCCGCCAAAAAGTATCCATTCACCTTGGACGCCTTTCAGAAGGAATCGATATCTTGCATCGATAACAATCAGTCAGTTTTGGTGTCTGCCCACACTTCTGCGGGTAAAACTGTGATTGCCGAGTAAGTATAGGTAATTTAAGAATTTGGTGACACCGGCCTGAATCAGTTCAATATTAAACAGGGTGCCCACAGATCAGGGAAATCAGGGAAAAGTCAGTGAATTGGATCAGCTATAAACAAAAATCAGGGAAATTGAACAAAGCTGGTCTACATAATAAATTATTACTATAACAAGTTCTACCAATCCATCAACTCATTTTACAAAAAAAAATAAATACAAAATCATAACTTGAGAACTGCCGAGCTAAGCTGAAAGGTTCTATCTACATACATACACAGATAGGACCTTTCAGCTTAGTGGCAGAGAAAGAAACAGCATGTTTAAATTTTTTGTGCATATTGCTTTTCAAATTTTTTTGTGTGTACTAAAATCAGGTAAAAATTCTAAGTTTGGATCAGGGAAATCAGGGAATCTAAATTTGTAAAACCTGTGTATAATTAAAAACAAATGTATATATTGGGTGTCACAAGAAGTATTGTAATTGTCAAGTAATTGACAAGCTGCTATGTCACAAAGGCAAAAACTGCGTTTTGATTTTCACCTCCTCAAATTATCTCAGCGAGTATAAGAGTTAAAAAATACCACTTCCGGTCTAACTGGAACACCAACTTTTGATTTTTAAATGAAGCCCTATACTGTGCGTGTCAAAAGTCCCCCCCCCTTAAATCTTAAACGGCTTCAGATATCAACTTGAAATTTGGAACACGTAAACAACATAACCCAAATATTTTTTTGGTATATATATTTGATATGTTTATCATGTGATATTTTAAACCGTTTAAAAGTTAGTGGACGCGGACTTTAGACATGCACTGTATATTTGTTTTTGGGAAACATGGAAAATGGGAATTTTCGGCAAAATTTCTTTAAAAAAATCAAACATTTTTTAGAAAAATCATTAATTTTGTGATACAAAAATGTAAATTATACTTTAAAACCTATTTTAAATTATATAAATAAAAATTTACAAAAAAAAACTAATAAATCGCATTTTTTAACAAACAAAATGAATAATTAAAACCTTAAAAACATGTTTAAAAAATTAAAAAATACATAGTCCAATAAATTAAATAAGCTTTAAAATAATGTATACCACAACCCCCTTGGCATTAATAAGAAAACATGCACCCCGCCCACACTTTAAAAACTGAAATATGGATTATAAAAGATAGTTTTTTTTCAAATTTGAAGTCTATATCTCAACTCGTTCAAAAGTTAAGAGGGGGGGCTTTTGGGCCGCGCTGAAGGTACAATTTGCTACTGTTTTCCAATTACCCACCTGTTATTTTATATCCCAAATCAGGTATTCAAATCATTTAAATTTATTAGTATTACTTTATCCGAGGCAAGTCTTGCATTAGTAAAAAATAAATTATTTCTTTTTTATGTTTTCCGAGATTGCATACCCAAAAAATATGATACCCGTTAAAAAACCGTTCGAAAAAAACTTCTTAAAGTTTTTTAATAGTATATTAAAGTACTAGTTTCATAACATACGTTTTTAGCGCACGAGTGCAGGTTTAGAAAACGATCCGCTTTCGGCGAGTTTTCTAAAGTACTAGTGCGCTAAAAACGTGTTATGAAACGAGTGCTTTATACATTTTTTTCTATTTTGCTCTAAAATTAAAAAAAGACTTACATTTAAATTGATGACTGATTTAGGCATTTTTGTTTTGGGTTGGCATTATAGTTTACACCATGTTTAAAATTCCAAGAGAAAATTATAATTTGATATATTTTATAGTTATCTCTTCTCTTTTTCACTGCAATTAACCAAGACACAACTTCAACACGGTAAAAATAACCTAAACACAAAATGTTGTAGAAAATTAAACTTTAAAGTGACATTGACATTTGCACAGAAAACTTCAAGCGATAGAATTTTCTTTGTTGCCAACCCAAAAGAAAAAAAAGTATAGACCTCTTATGGGCCTATAAGAACACGCAAAATTCGTGTGATAATGAGCTTATAGTAGTTTCAAAATAGAAAAAGTATTAATATTCGAACATTTTTTTTTTTAAATTACTATCTGGTAAGATTTTTTCTCGTTTTTCAAAAAGATTTTAGATTTTTTTTTAATGTTTTTACGTTATTCATAACTGGTAAAAATTAATGATTAATTTGTAATATCGGAATTTTTATTATTTAAAAACAAAAACGTTTTACCAAACACATTTGCTGATTAATTTATTGCTTTATTGCATTTTTAACAATTTTTTTATGCCTACTCTCCACAGCTCTAAGCTTAAAATAGTGTTCACACTGTTCCCCAGCAAAATTTAGATAGAACAATGTTTCCTTCAGCCTTTTTTGATTTTTTTAAAAGTTTAACCCACCATAACTTTTTTCTTTTTTTTTGGGGGGGGGGGGATTATTTTAAAAAACAATAGGCATCTTCCTTTCATAGAACTTGATTGTTTTTAAAAATTTCGTATTGCCGGATTTTCCTTTCTTGAGTTGTTGTACAAAAAAAAGAGATACCCGGATGACCATTTTTTAAAAGTTTTTTAGGATTCAATAAAAAATATTGGCACACAAAATTTTTTTGATATAGCTAGAATAATTGTTGAGGATTTTAAAAGTACAAACCCATCGTACAAAACTCTTTCAGCTCGAGAGTAAAGTATACTTTTATTATACTGGTATTCATATCGACTTTTTGAAAAAATCAAACAAAAAAGTCGCCGAAAATTCGTATAAAATTGCGGAAATATTAAGGGGTTGTTATGATTTTTGGTCTCAATCGATTTTTTTTTTTTGCTTTTTTATACTTAATATGTGTAGAATACGCTCCAAAAATACTTTAAAACATACAACATACTTTAACTCTAATACATAAAATAAACTTTAAACGCGTTTTTCTCAAAATATCATTTTTCAAAACGGTTCCAGCGATTAAATAAAAACTCTTTAACATATTGACTTAAATCTTTCGGCAATTTGTTGCAATCATCTTGGCGAGTTAGCTAGGGTAATTTTTTTTTTTCAAAAACTTATTTAGATTTTATTCACCCTTTTTATCCGTTTTTGGCATGAAAAATGTATTTTTGTTTGTTTTTTTTTTTCACTAAAAAATACGCGTAGATTTTCTAGGGATGTTTTTTTTGAGAATTTTGACTAATGTCGACACTAGCGAACTAAAGGACGTTTTTTTTTCAACAAGGCTGTTTTTGGTTTTTGTTTCAGACCATTGGGGGCGTAGCTACCGCTGGAACCGTTTGCCATGTTATTTTTGAGGTGTCAACTTTAGCGCGTCCTGCCCATTTATTTATGACAGCAAAAAAAAAAATATTTGTGAACTTTTAGAGTTGCCTAATCGTTACTTTGTAAAAAGTTTTATACAGAAAGATAATACAGGTTTTCTGAAAAAAAAAAATCCAAAAATGTTTTGACCTCAAAATCAGAACAGCCCCTTAAATCATATTAATGAAAGAACATACAGTAAAAACGATATATACTGTGAAGACTATTCTACTGAGTATAAAGCATTACGTATTTTCGCGGCTTATTTTTATCATAATAATAATATGGCAATTTAATTTAATGCTCAACTAAGTTTATTGTTTTTTGTCGAATTACAGATATGCGATTGCAGTTTCGTTGAATAATAAACAGCGTGTGATTTACACGACCCCCATTAAGGCACTCTCAAATCAGAAGTATCGGGAGTTTTTAGAAGAATTTGGAGACGTGGGACTTGTGACAGGTGACGTCACCATCAACCCCAGTGCATCGTGTCTTATTATGACGACAGAGGTTAGAAACTAATGGTATATTACTACGTTCGCCACAAAGAAGTAGGACAAGAAGTTATACACAAATCCTACACTTTTTTTTTTTAAATATTTACAATTTAAATCGGACTCCTAATTTTAGGTTAAGTAATTCTTGACAGTAATTGTGACAGAAGGCTATCCTGTCTTAAAACATGTTCTAAGAACTTCGACATGCTGCCAGCAGCACGTCTGCCGCGAAATGCCAGCGACAGGAAATAATTTGACAACGTCACTTGTGCGAACAGACGCTACCCAAATATTTTGTTTAAAACGAATAAAATTGTAAATAAATCCACATAGCGAGTATTTTACATTTAAATCTACATATTTCTATAAAATTTTCTTCTTGACAAAGACAAAATCACATGACACACGATAAACATAATCTCAACAAGCCGGCGGCAGCCGTTCAGTTAAACATTTTCAACTTCATCTGTCCAAATCGGCAGCACGAGGAACAATTGGGAGAAAGCTCTTTTTAGGTGCCGTCATGATAACGCCGCAGCACGTTTTCGCTCTGAGAACGCCTCTTTAGGTATATACGGCATTTTGACGGCGAGGTGCTCATTATGTTATAAGGTATGCCTATTATTTGAGGTTATGTATAAGAACCGTCATTTGTCAAGGCCTACCCAGAAGCTTGCATTGACATTACTGCATGCAACTGATTAAAAAAACGCTGTCCTACTTTTTTTGGCGAGCATATTACATACTGAGGTGGAATAGTCAATTCTATAACTAGTATGGAATAGACAATATTTCGAGCGAGCGGAAAGTTTGTCATATGAGCCGGCAGGCGAGTATGACGGTTCCGCGAGCGCGGAATGACTATTCCATACGTGTTGTAGACTATACTTTTTCTTCGGCTGCAAATATGAAACACTGTATGGCTTTAAACTGCGGACAACGTTAAAAACAATGTTTTTTGTGACTCGACATTGTAAATGCAACAAAACACATATTTTTAACTAAAGCAATTAATGTTATTTAATAATTTTATCAAATCAGTACTTAAAAAAGATTTTTATTTAATTTTAGCACATATTTACAAATTATAATTCAATAATTAAAGGTTATGTCAGATTGTTGTGACAGATATCAGGTTTAAATATTTAACAATAGATGGAGCGGTTTTAATTTTTTGAACTAAATTGATAAAAAACTGGTAAAATATTAAGAAAAACTAATAAACTTTATGTAATTTTAACGCAAAACTTTAAATTGCATTAAATTATTCAATATTTCATGGTAAAATATATATATTTTTGCTAATTTTGCTACAGTTTTCTTTACTTTTATAAACAAGAGATGCCACTACATGTGTTCATTCTAACACTTGATACGGAATATTCATACCGTATCTAGAGCTAGAATGGATTCATTCTGTGTTTGAAAAGTGTGTGTATTTGCTTACATTCTAAAGCAGTCGTAGAAAAACTTTTATTACAGCTAGGGTTAAGATAAACGAGGTGCGCAGCGTTGATGTTTATCATAACTCGAGTCTTTAATAACACCTCTCACCTTGTCATAATTTTATTCATAATCATATGATTTTTTAACAAATATATAAATTTCTTTTCTCAGCTACTTATGTTGAGAAGTTCCTTGGGGCAGACAAAAAGGGCCATTGGGCCTACTTGTCAGGCGTCGGAGCCTACCCACCTTTTACTACTACTATGTTGAGAAGTTGCAGCTGGAACTAAAATATTTCTGATATATATATATATTTTTTTATTATTTCAAATTCGTTTATAAAAATTATATAATGATGTAGTCAGAAGGATAATTTTAACCGCAAGAACAAATTAAAATAATATTTTATATTATATCAGCTTGTTTAAAAAAAAAACTTCATACGAGATAATAAGAACAATTTGACAGCTATTCTTTTTTACATTTGTGCTAAATCTTTTCGGAAGACAGCTATTGTCCTTTTAAGGGGCATTTTTAGAATATTTCTCACTTTATAACTTAGAAACGGTTTAAATCGTTAAATTGTAATGGACTGTAATATTTATTAAATGATTATGAATAAAAATTATTCGTGGGAATCCTTATAAAATTAAAAAAAAAAAATCGATTTCGTCCTGAGATTGTGACTACATTTTCGTTTTATTATTTTCTTTGTAACACTAGTTAAATTTTGGTAAAATTCAATGTTGCTGTTTATGTTTTTGCAAAAAAAAATTGACACCTTGATCATTGAAATTTGGTGCAAAGAAAAATATAAAAACCTCAAGGTAAAAAACGAAAATATACGAATTTTATTCAATTTTACTCAAATTTAAAAAAAAACTTCATCAACTTAGAGCACCTTATGACCCAAATTGAAAATGTCCTTTCATTTTTTTTTATTTAAAAAATTATAAGGATTTGTCCCACGTATCGCTGAAAACCAAACAAGTGTATATTTCTTGCAATTTTGTTCTAGATTTTGCGTAATATGTTATACAGGGGTTCGGAAATAATGCGTGAAGTGGGTTGGGTCGTTTTCGACGAGATCCACTACATGCGTGACAAGGAGCGAGGCGTTGTCTGGGAGGAAACGCTCATTTTACTCCCGCACAACGTGCATTTCGTTTTCCTCTCGGCCACTATCCCCAACGCGAGCCAGTTCGCCGAATGGGTGGCCCACCTGCACCAGCAGCCCTGTCACGTGGTGTACACGGACTACCGGCCGACGCCGTTGCAGCATTTCGTGTATCCTGCGGGAGGGACGGGGATACACATGGTCGTCGACGAAAGTGTAAGTAAATTTATCCAACTTAAAAATTATGGTCGTTGTCACATTTATAGTAGAATGTTTACATTTAAAACATATTAATGTGAGACAGGGCCGTAATTAAATTTTATTATATTAAATACGTATTAATTCTATATAGATCGATGCACAGATAAAACACAAATAAAACATTTTAAAGCGGTCCAGTAAATATTTATTGCTACAAATGCCTTGTGGGTGTGGCTAAATCTTTTGTGAAATATGATTGGATAGGGTCGAACGTTAACTGGCTAGAATCAGTCCACGTGGACTCGATAAAAATACATTAGTTTAAATGACTCTAAAATTATACAATGTCCGAATAGTTTGACACGCGCCAGACAAAATAATCGCTGTTATTTACAGGGTACTTTTAAAGAGGACAGCTTCAATGCAGCCATGGGGGTGCTCCAAAATGTCGGAGACGCCTCCAAAGGCGACCAAAGGGGTAGACGAGGCGGTGTTGCCAACAAGGATCCATCACAAACCGATATTTTCAAGGTTGTCAAGATGATTATGGAAAGGAATTTTGCACCAGTTATTGTCTTCAGTTTCAGTAAAAAGGATTGCGAACTCTATGCCATGCAAATGTCAAAGTTGGACTTTAACACAAGTAAGTCATTTTTACTTTTGCACACTTGTACATTTTTTGTGAAATGCGCCAAAAAATTGAGTCAGGTTTTGCATTTTCTTACTCATTCGAAAGTTGAGGTGCCAAAAAACTACAGTAAAAACGCACATGTTCCATATGGGTCATTATGCGCCAACTACTACCACAGCATAAAAAATTAAATATATTTGTTTACATATTGGGTAAGGTTTTAGTTTAAAATTCATTCAGCATTTCCAAAACTGTTGTGGTGAAATACTAAGTTCAGAGAACTTGTAAAATACCCAAAATTGATAGTTTAGGCCCCCTAAACGACACCTAAATGAACCACGATCAACTGCAAAAAAATTTTGTAGTATATTGGCCTGCAGAAGAATAATTTAACGCAGTTTTCCCAAATTTGGTGAAAACTCTTAGGTGATGTACGTAACATTTTTTGGTAACATATGTAACAACTATAATAATTTCTGAAAATCATATTTATTTATTTTTTTATTATCCCATATGCTTATTAGACAGTAAATCTTTCACAAATTAAGCAAACATAATTAAAAAAAAACAAATCAGATTAGCACTTTTTCATTATCATTTACTTAACTGCATAAGTGTATTTCCAAATCGAAACGCGCACATAAGGTGCATTATTTTTATTGCCTAATTGATTATTATACATATACATACATAAACTAAAAGATATAAAAAAGTGCCTGTAAGGATTATAACCTGAAATAGATTAAAAAGTCCAAACGAGTATTTTTCTGTACGAATGTAACGTATCTAACGACGGAATGACCTACAGAAAAAACGCACACGTTCCATATACCAAAACTCTGATTAATTTAATGGTTCACTCTAATATAATAGCACATGCAGCTAGAGTTACTTCATCTGGGCTTACTTTGTTCTTCTGTACTTGTTCTGTTTTTACTCCAAACAACGAAGTAAGGCTAAATGAAGTGACCCTACATACAGCAGATTAATCAGTTATCGTCAATTATTTATATCATTTTTAACATTCAAAATTAATAATACTGTTTGTAATATTAGACATGTATAATCTTAAAAAATAATAAGTTACAATTATATTACCTTGAAATTTTAAATTATTTTTCTAAAAACCATACGCTACATTATGTAAACTGTTATAAAATTAGAATAATTACATTTTTAGTATAGAATACAGTGTATGCAGTTCTTAACTATAAACCTATCGCTTGTTAAAATACCTCTAAAGAGAGGTCCCAGAAGTTAGAAGACTGAAGTTATAAATAAATAAATAGTTATAATTAACAATATAAGAGTTTAACAAAAGTTCACAAAAAAAAACGAGATAACACTACTGTACTTCCTGTATTATACTATAAATCGAAATATACATAATTTACTTTGTTTTTACTTACCTAAGGTTAGTAGTAATGGTGGGGAGGTCAAGCCTGGCAACTAGACCATATTGGTCCTTTTGACTACTAGTCTTTCTACTCTAACAAGGATTTTTGTTGTTGTACCCCGGGACCTACAGTTTAGCGAGGAATCTGAACCTCGTTTACCTAAGGTTAAAAAAATATAAAACTAATATTAAAATAAAAATTTGATCAGTGACAGCGAATTAGAGCTAAAAACGGTTTTTTGCCCTGAACTCCTATTTTTTTATGTCCATGTAAACTTTATTTGTAGAGTATTTTTCCGCTATTTTTCTTATGCCAAATTTATGATTTACTTTGAAGATTAAGTAAAAAGAAGGTAACTTATGTGTGTATCTCGTTTATATACGATAAAAACGAAAACGAAAAAAAAAAAAAAAAAGTTAAAAAAAACAATCAGTTTTTTATACATAGAATTTTCGAGTGAATTTAAAAATGTAAAAAAATAGAGGGTGTTCCATTAAAAAAAATATTTATACCACCGGCGAAACCGGAAGTGGAACAAAAAAATTGAATCCTCCATTTTATAGCCAGTGTAAAATTATAAACATCACCAAAAAGTCTCGTTTTTATTGAATGAAGATTAATCTTAATTTTAAGGGTGGACATAAATAAAACACACACGGTATTACATAAAAATTATTTTATTATAATATAGCCGAAGAAAAAAAGCTCGTTGACGAAGTTTTTAACAACGCTATGGACGTGCTTACCGCCGACGACAAACTACTCCCCCAGGTCGAAAACATACTCCCCCTGTTGCGGAGAGGCATAGGAATCCATCACGGAGGTCTTTTGCCTATTCTGAAGGAGACGATCGAGATTCTCTTTGGAGAAGGTCTGTTGAAAGCCCTGTTTGCCACCGAAACCTTCGCCATGGGGCTCAACATGCCGGCCAGGACGGTCCTGTTTACTGGGATGAGGAAATTCGATGGGTCAGAATACAGATGGGTAAGTTAGTTTACCTTATCCTATAATGACAGGTAAAAAGTGGTAAAGTATGTACTACGCTCGTCTTAAAGAAGTGGGACAAGAAGTAACTTGTAACTTCCAGTTAACAAGAATTATACTTTTTTTTTGTTGATATTTTTGTCTGTTAACAGTCTGTTATGTCATGCTTGATAGTAATTTTGACAAAGATAAAAAGTAAAGCTAGCCTTAGGCGTATTTGGTATTTTGATGGTTAGGTGTTCATTACCTGATAAGTTGCATTAACCTCTTCAGTACTAGGTTCGTCATATGTGGCGAAAATGATATAAAAAGAAAAGACTATGTACAGTGGAGTTAGAAAATAATTTATTATCAGATTTAGTTTCATCGACCCCAAAAACTCCTATACTTATACCAATTTTCACAAAAACAGTGTAAACAATTACAATTACTACCCCCCGCTCCAGGGGTGGAGTTAGATTTTTTTTATTATCAGATTTAGTTTGAGCGACCTGAAAAACCCGACAATTTTTATGAAAATATTGTAAAAAAAAACTATTCCCCCCTACCTTAGGGATGGAGTTAGAGTTTTTTAAATATCAGATTCAGATTTACCGACCTTAAAAACCCTTATACACGAACTTGGGATGTTTTATTTATGTCTAGATTTTATAAAAATTACTTAATTTTTGATTTACACGGTCTTTTTCTTATGAAATCGTAAAACAGTACAATTTTACTGTTTTATATGGGAATATATGGAAAGAAGTCTAATTTAATTAGTAAACTGTTTTGTCTTGACTTACAAAAGATGCTTGCGTTATAGGCAACCTATTAAACAGCTAGGTATTGTATAATATTGTATTACATTTAAAAATCAAGAAAACTAAAAGTAAAAGAAAATCATATTTCCTGTTTAACATACATAAATTTGTATGCTATTTTTTGCTTTGTATTCTTTGCTTTTCTCAAAAACTCTTTAAATAAGTAATAAAAATTAGAAAATATTAAATTAAGAAACTTTTTTTATATTTTTTCAGAATCGTAGGAAAAATACTGTACATAACTAGTTGGAAAGTGTATTTCGTACACTCGCGTGAAATATGTCACTTTCCACATTAGTTATGTAATATACTATTTTTAAATACTGTTTTGAAAACAATGCTAGTTTAAAAAAGTTTTAAAATATGACGTAAAAAACTTTTTATAACAGTTAATTACTTTTTTTTTTCCTGGAAACGTCTGGAAGTTTTATTTTAATTTTATTCGCGAGTCTGTTCCATGCGTTATTTTCTTAGATAAAAGTTTACCCCTATTTGTTTAATTTTGAAGCTAACCTCCGGGGAGTACATCCAGATGTCTGGAAGAGCCGGAAGACGTGGTCTGGATGACAAAGGTATCGTAATACTCATGGTGGACGAAAAGGTCCCCCCAGCTGCTGGTAGAAACATCGTTAAAGGTCTGCCGGACGCCATAAACTCTGCCTTCCATTTGACGTACAATATGGTCCTGAATTTGTTGAGAGTGGAAGAAATCAACCCGGAATATATGCTGGAAAGGTCCTTTTTCCAGTTCCAGAATCAGACTGCTATACCTGGACTATATGAAAGTAAGAGGCCCTTTTTAATTTGTATCACCATACTTTATTTTTAATTTTGCGCAAATTAATATTATACTGTTCACAGCGCCTGCGCTAGAATAGTATTTTACGGTAGTTTCAAATTTTCCAAAATTTTCAAAAATCGTCTTAGACAGAAAAATCTTGGATATAAAGGACATGGCACAATTTATAGGGAATTTTGGCCCTCGGTGAAATTCGCTAAATTTTTTATATGTTTTAGTTTATGCTTTTTTAAAAGGAATTAGGAACGTTTCAAGCACTTTGTATGTACAGTTTTTTTTCTATAAGGAAAATAAAAAAATATTTTTGCCCTACACTCCTCATAAAAATATTTTTCTAGTAGGCATTGTTTCGTTTGACAACTTGTCAGTGAAGGATATTCTGACGTATTTTTGAAGTTTTTTAGACTAAATTGTCAGTTTTATTGGGAAAAAGTAATGAAATACATATTGAAATTGGACAGAATAATTAAATAAGATGCAGAAAAGTGCAACAGAAATACTTCTTAAGGACTAAATTAGTGAAATACGTGAAATAAGTTATTTGCTAACCTGGTAAAAAGTACTAAAACGTATATAAAATTGAACTAAAGAATGAAATAAGAAGAAAAGCAGAATAGAAATACGTTTTAAGGGAATCGTTTGTAAAATAATAAGCGATTTTAATGCCGAAAGTGTATCCCTTATTTTTTGTACGGCAAAAAAAAACAATTATTTCCAAAATTCTACATATATGTCTATTTCTTCTATAGAAGAAATTGAATGTGTTTTTTGTAATATAATGTACTGGAACCCATGTTAAAACTCCAGAACTTAATAAAATAATAAAATAAGAAGTAAAACAGAACAGAAAAACTAAGTTGAAAGTGAAATACTGTGTTTCTGCATAGAATAAATTATCCAATATAACTATCATACCAAGGGCTTCATAACAGGGCTGTATCAACCGTGTTAACATGTAGCAGATATGCCCCTTTGCTATGAAGCCCTCGATATAATTTAAAATATGAACACTAAAAAAAAGGATCCATGAATCAAGAAAATGCATCTTTCGATTATATTTTAAGCCAAATTCTCTTATTTTTGGACTAGCATTTCTTATGAACCTAATAACTGGCGCGTGTCTTTGAATGGAAATCCGCGCTCTTCATTTAAGATGTTAGCCTTAAAATAAGAGAATATGATGTTGTACTTATCAAAAGACATGTGTCCTTGATTCAATTTTTTTTCACAGTATTACATTAGGACATTTTTATAAAAAAATAAATAAAATGTTTTCATTTCCTCCCATTCGGGGCATCTGCTGTTGACCACCTTGACGGTTGCATACAAATTTACTTGAAAAAAAGCTCTAAAAGCCATGCTAAATTAATTTTATATTACTAATAATATATAAAAAAATTGACAGACATCAGTTTGACTTATACCAATCAAGCTTTTTTCTTAATCATTAAGCTAATTAAACTTATTTTTATGAGGAGTTTGGGGCAAAAATATTTTTTTATTTTCGTTATAGAAAAAAAACTGTACATACAAAGTGCTTGAAACGTTCCTAATTCCTTTTTAAAAAGCATAAAAAATTTAGCGAATTTCACCGAGGGCCAAAATTCCCTATAAATTGTGCCATGTCCTTTGTTTCATGAAAAAATAAGCAACTTTTTTTTTTAATTTCGGTCTGTCTGATACGATTTTTGTAAACACGATAACTCAAGAACAAATAATCCGATCGACTTGAAAATTACAGGAAAAATCAAGTTCTATGAGGGGAAGATCCCTATCCCAAAAACAAAAAATTTATTGGGATTAAACTTAAAAAAATAACTGTAATTTTCAAAAATTTGTTTTAAATTTTTTTCGCAATTTTTAAGAAAAAAAAAATAATTTGAAAAAAAAATTTTTTTCTTCGGTTTTTGCAAAAATTAAAATTTAAATAAAAAAATTTGATATTTTTTGAATGAGTATCTTCATAGTTTGTCAATTTATTAAATAGTTAATTAATATACTCGGTTATACAGAATTGCGAAATATTATAACGAAAAGTTCAGCTTTTCTTGAAATTTTAATAATTCTCTCCTAAAATTCTCAAAAGGTTCCTAATTCTAAAAAATAGAACCTCTGGTAATATATTTTAACATGATATTAAAAGTCTGTAGCACAATTATTGTGTATTATACTAATGGTATTTGTTAATTTTAATTTTTTTCCAGAGTATAGTCAAAAACTAGACGAATATCAAGCATTTCAAATAGACAATGAAGATCAAGTGGCATCGTATTATAATATCAGGCAAGAATTGAACACTTTGGGTGTTCAATTTAGGTCTTATTTGACGCAATCAAAGTATTTAATACCGTTTCTGCAACCTGGACGTATGATAAAGGTAGGTATTTTTTGTCAATTTATAAATTTGCGTTCCTAAATTAAAGTTTCTTGACTATTAGACAAAAAAAAACGTAAAATAAAAGCCATTGTAAAAGTATCTCACCAGCATTGGTACACCGTAATAATAAATTACATTAAATTACATAGTCCGTAAATGTTGCCATAGACCGGAATGGTAAAAATTACATAGTCCGTAATGGTAATGTTTTGCATAGACCGGTACAGTAAAAATTACATAGTCCATAATGGTAATATTTTGCATAGACCGGAACGGTAAAAATTACATAGTCCAGAATGGTTTGGACTTTTTGACATAGAGACTTGAAATTTGAAAAAACATATTTACTACTTAGAAAATTTTTGTTCCAAATTACAAGTCTGTGTCAAAGCTTTTTTGAAATATCGTAGCCTAAAGTTCATTTGGTTTAATAAACCAAACGACTTGCACCCTTAATATGAGTATAAACTGCTTACATCTTTCTTTAAAGATCTATTGGTTGATAAAGATCGTAATTTATAATGAATGTAAATTTTAGGCCACAAATAAAGCATTTAAATATCGTACATAAATAATATTTACCTTTTTTTACACTTTTAACACTTTAACCTAGCAGCATGCGTCGCTATATCTAACAATAACAATATTATTACATTATTTTACATTCTTTTACATTATTTTACATAAATTCATGAATTATGCATAGTACAGAATAATAAATTTACTATTTTGTACTATGTAAATCCATGTATTTTTACATTATTTTACATGCAGTATTTACAGTGTAGTATTAATTTTGTAGTGCGTTCTAAAAAGGGTTTTTTAGCTTCTTTGGTCTCATAAACACATTAATTTTCCTATAGAATCAGCACTTAACGGGCATCAAGGAAACCTGGCTGGTTTATGGTTTAAACAATTAGTTATTATGCTGGTGAGATATACTTTACAGGTTGGTTTGAAAAAACCCAAAATTTAAGAAAAGTTATATAATATTTTAATTAAAAAAAAGTTTTCTAATGATTGCTAGATGCCCATATTTTAGAAAATTGGTTAATATTTTCAGTCCACGGAATGCTATTTACACCTTACTTATTGATAAATTTTCGGCTGCGGCGCATACATTATACTTTATAAAAGATTTGCCTGTTAAAAAACAAATTTGCTAAAAAAGTTTTTTTTTGTAATGAAATGAATGAAAAATTTGTAATATTTTCACCTACGAAATTGTTATTACCTATAAAGCTGTAGAAAACAAGCAAAAAAATACTTCTGGTATATTTTGGCGAATTCTTGTATGTATTAATTAAAATTTTCACCTTCGGCCCTAATGTTGTGCTTTTTTACAAATGCATGTATTTTTTTTCGAAATTTGCGAAGGCCTAATATTAGTAATATTTGTTTAATAACTTTCTTTTTATCTACTTTTTTGCATATAATTTAAAAAAATTTCCTTGTTATTTTTTCATGTATTATTTTTTATTTGCGAAGACTTAGTTTGTTTAAAATAGTAGTTTTCATAACGAGTAAGCGACTTCAGTCCTTAGTGCACGAGAATAAAGTTTTTTTTTGACGACAGGAAGTGAAGTCAAAAAACCATTCGAGTGCACTAAGGGCTTGTCGCAAACGAGTTGCGGACAACATTTTTCGTTTGATCTACAGTCTAGACTCTTTAAAATGTGTATTTTTAAGAATTACCTGTGTTTAATTTCGACATTTCAAAATTTTATAAACGTCAAATGACTTTTGTCAAAATGAAAGCTATGTGTAATCGTTTGGATAAATGAGTGTGTATAGTTGTCATTTAATTCAAATATGCACTCTGTACTCGTGCGATAGAAAAATATCGTAACGAGAATATATAGTGAACATGCATTTTTCTGTAATTCGTGTACACTAGGTCGTACAAAAATTATTTAAAAAATTTTCTTTATAAAAAGTTTTTTTTTGCAATATTTTGTTATATTTTCACCTTCGAAATTGTTATTAGGTATAAAGCTGTAAAAAACAAAAAAAAAATACTATATTTTTTTAAATTCTTTTATGTATTAATTAAAAATTTTGCCTGCGGCCCTAATGTTAGAGCTACTGTTGTAATTTTTTTACAAATGCATGTACTTTTTTAGTTTGCGAAGGCCTAATTGGTTTAATAACTTACTTTTATCTACTTTTTTGCATATAATTTAAAAAAAAATCGCAATAAAATAAAGGGGTTTTTAATGTAACGTAAGCAAGGAATTCCCTTGTAACGTAAGCAACACATATTTCTTATTTCTCATAACTTAAAGATTTAACATTTTAGTCGATTTCTTAGACATTTTTATTTGCACATTTAGTTTTAAAAGGATATTATATTCTGGAGTAGAACAGAAATTTAAAGATACATGTAGTTAAGTAAAAATATATGACAGAAAATGTAACGTAAGCAACATTACATAGAATTATGAATTTATCACAAACTAAACTTGTAAATATATGTTTTGTTACTTTGTTATTTACTAAAAATAAATATTGTATTTAAATATTATGTCTGTTAATATAATTGACAAATTTATACATTTAAAAGTTAAAATAGGCATAAGATGTAACGTAAGCAACGCTGAAATTACCCTGCAGCTAATGTTTTATTTCGTCAATCTTCAATGGCCGGTAAATACTTTTTTATGCATTATGTGAATTTTCAAATAAAAATTAATTTTGTTTTTTAGATAAAAACGCCCGAGGCAGAGTACGACTGGGGAATGGTGGTAAATTTCAAAAAGATTCAGGAAATCGTGCCGAAAAAAGGTAGAAATGGCGAAACAAAGGCCCTGACGAGAATACAGGTGGACGTGTTGCTGCACGTGATTGCGGAAGAAAATGCCGACAAAGATGTCATTCCGAAACCCTGTTTGGACAAAGAGGTTAGTAAGTTGCTTGGTCTAATATGAACAGAAAATTGAGGAAAAACCATAACTTTTTGTATTTTATGTAAAAAAATAACTACCAAACTGACAGTTGTTCACGAAATTAATTACATTCTGTTTCTTTTTTTTTGTTTGGTCCAGTAAGGAGCATTATATTATGAGCTTGTATCATAATATCTCAAACTTATAATCCCGGCATTATACAAGGCTTTTTATAGAGGAACTAAATTTAAGGGAGGTAATTCCACACGCAAAAATAAAAAAGTTCCTAAATAAAAAATAAATAAATAATAAAAAGGTTAGTCTGTAAATACACCCTGAGGAAGCTACGTCTAAAGTTAAAGGTCCGTCTAAAATATGGTTTTTATTAAATAGATATGGAACCCTTGAACTTGATAGATAGATAAAATGGGTTTTATATAAAAGACAAACAAACAGTATACCGGGTGTTTTTTTTTAACCCGAAACTTTCAAATATCTCGAATACTATGCATTTTAGAAAAAAAGATGTCGCTCAATTTATTTTAATGAAGGAAACAAAATTGCGTATTTATTTTTTACGGATATTTACGTTTTTAAGGTCATTTCAAGGCAACTTTGTTTTTTTAAATAGAAACATTTATTTTTTTACTGTTATTTAATTCTCCTTAAAAAAAATACTTTTGTAAAAAAAATTTTTGATCGGACATTTAGTTGCAGAGATAACACAGCCCACAAAATTAAACAAGTTCGATCTCCGGCGGACTCAAACAGTCAATTCCTATGTATTTTAAGTCGTTGAATCCGAATCTTAGGTCAGAACTTGAAAGTTAGCTCCCATTTTCAACATAACCTCAAAAAACACATCATATCATTGCGAAAAGTATGTTTTTGAAAGTTAGGTTGAAAATGGGAGCTAACTTTTAAAATACGACCTAGGATTCGGATTCAGCGGCTCAAAATACATAGGAATTGACTAGTTAAGTCCATCGGAGATCCAGTTTTTTAAATTTTGTGTGGCTGTGTTATCTCTGCAACTAAAAGTCCTATCAAAAAAAAGTTTTTACAAAGGATTTTTATTTTTTTGAAAAGAATTAACAGTAAAAAAAATAGTTTCTATTTAAAAAACAAAGTTGACCTTGAAATGACCTTGAAAACGTAAATATCCGTAAAAAATAAATACGTCATTTTGTTTCCCCCATTAAAATAAACGATTCTTATCCGACATCTTTTTTCTAAAATGCATAGTATTCGCGATATTTGAAAGTTTCAGGTTAAAAAACAATATGTATTAGTTTTAATTATATAGGGTTAAAATAATTTAGAAGATAAGAATTATATGCGAATTCGTTAACTTAACGAAAAATTCTAATAAAAAAATAAACTATACTCGATAATATAATTGCCGTCTATCACGAAATTTATATATTATTATTATATTATAGTATAATTGTAACTCTTAATGTTAAAATACCTTTAAAGAAAGGACCATGTATGAGTATAAACAAATAAATAACATGGCAACAACGCGCATTCTAGAGTCCGCTATGCCCAGAGTGCGGAGAGAATGTAACTTCCTCTCATTACTTAGCAGTGTGTGTCAGATACAACAGGATCAGGTTGCAAGTCTTTGAAACTCAAAGACCTTTATTGAAAGGACGGGCAGATTCAAGGACTCAAATTAGTAAATGGCTGGGATTACCTGGGGTGACAAAAAAGGGCCATAAATGGCCTAGTTGTCCGGCTTTGGCCAACCCAAAAATTTACTACTACTACATACCCAATAACAAGGTGTAAAATACATGTTCTTGTGCATTTTTTGATTAAATTAATTCCATTCTCGTAGGAATTAATAGTGTAGAAGATATTCCCTAAAAACCCTATATTAGGAGCAAGAGGCTGAGAATTATGCGGGAAAAATTCGCTGTTTTCATGAAAATTTCCTTTGACAGCAAATTTGAATGAAAACTGTGTTTCCCGATAATTCGAAGAATCATGTGTTATTCGGAAGATTATTTTTTTAACGATTTATAATATGTTGTAACGACATAAATCGTCACTTTGTAATATAGCAAGGGTTAATTAAACTATTCGTTTACTTACGTTATAATTTATGTTTATTTTGTATATAAATAGTTACGTACGTACAGAACTATTTTGTATCTGGGACTATTTTGTAGCAGGAACTGAATTCTAACCATATGAGTCTCTATTCCATAGTTCTACCTGAAAATAACATAAAGAAAACATAATTAGAATATGATTTTTAATAATAAAGAATCATATGACTTATTTCTCTATAGTGCATTTGTCTATGGACTTACCTGGTTTTTATATGTTTCAGAGTCTATTGAGGGTTGGATTTCACTGGCTTTCATCTGTAGCTTGTTTCTCCTGGAAAATTTCATATGTTTATTTCTTCGGGATAATCCAGAATTTGTTGAAAATAGTTTGCTGGAACTGCTCACTTAGATTCAGTATTTTGTTTATACTTAGTTCACAGGACACTTAGTATTCTGTTCGTATTTTTATTAGTTTTGCTGATAAACAATAAGTATTGTTTATATTTGTTTCTTAGAGTAATATTTTGAGGTTAGATATCACTAATACAGATTTATTAGGAAACATTCTTTTAATTAGTTATTATTTTTGGTGTCGTTTCAGTTACCTTTATTAGGAATCCTATACGGTAAAACTGTAGTTGATAATGACTTGCATAGATGTCGCTAATAGTTCAGAAATAGGATTTTATTCACCTGAAGGGTTCATACCGGTTGATAAGGTCGATTTTCGCTCTTTCTTGATGAACTCTGTACAATGGTGGTCTCATTTTGACGAGTGTTTATTTTCTGTAATCATCGAAGTAATCCTTCATGTATTTTTATTTAAAGTTAGTGAAAATGAATATTTAAACAATGCGGAAGATATTATAACTGATATTTTCTACAATTATGCATTAATAACGTTTCGATGGACATCGAAGACTTAGAATGAGACCACCATTATTACCATTAATTAAGCACCATAAAGCACCATTATTACTACATTAATTAAGCACAATCACTACACCATTAATTAAGCACCATAAAGCACCATTATTACTACATTAATTAAGCACAATCACTAGACCATTAATTACTCACCATTTCTATACCATTAATATGGAATTACATTAATTTGGGTTGAAGTTTATTTTGGTATATTTGATATACAAGTTCTCCGCATGGAGTGATGTTCTGTTGGAACATGGTTCTGTATTTTTCGGCATAGATAAATTCTATATGACCGTCTAGCAGACAATTTTATATTGGACATAATTTTCAAAAGCATATTTAATCCCGGACAACATTTTCAATCGTACATTTTATCCTGGAAGATAATTTTTCCAAAGTAGATGGGACAGCATATATTTTTTTTTCTTTCATTTGAGAAATGAATTCATCAGTATAGGGGAGACTTGCACAGATGGAGACGATGGAATTCATACCTCATGGATTTTGCAGAAACCAGCTAAGTACTCATTCTGAAAACTTTTGAAAGCAATATTTCATATTTTTAAATTCTTTTATTTCAATATTCTTATAACTGTAAACTTTATCAGATCTGATATAGTATTGATTAATACTATATGCCCTTCTGGCTTTTGTTCATTTTTAGGTACTTATTTTTTTTAAAACATTTAATCTCATTTATTAATTATTAAATATCATACTTTTGATTAAATGATTTCTAATTTAAGCATGACTTTTATACACTGCAAGAAATGATTGTTGTTTACATACATTTCTTGGTGCTTGCTGAACTTCATGTTTTCTTTATACATTTAAGTCAATGATTTCTGAATTTAGTAATTTTTATTAAGATTTCTTTAATTATATCTTAATATAATTACACATATTTTTTATATATATTAATACATTACTTGATGTGCTTTCATTAAGTTTATTTATAATAAATTTCTTAAATGAATTATCTTATTTTATTTAGAGGTTATATTTTCTCAAACTGAAAAGCTTAAGTATTTACACTAGGTTGTTACTTACCTAAAGGAGTAAAAGCTAAAGTAACTGGCGCCCCTAACAACATTAATCAATTCTTTCTATTTTTCCCTTGCCAATACCCATTGCTCCGCTGTCAAAACTAGCCGTTGGCAGTGAACGTATTAATTACGGTACACTAATATTGGCGCCCAAGAACGTGGTATTTGGATAGATAGAACACTTGTTTTTTTAATTTTACTCCATTTTTCTCAGTGTATTTTTTATAAAAATCTAAAGCTTATTTTTTTCAGTGTAACTTAATGTTCATTTTGAGAAAACCTACATATAACTGTTGAATAAAATATTTTTTGTTGAAAATTAAGTCAAATTAGAGTTAATCTGATAAGATATATCAGATATGTGTTTTTTATGTTTTTTCTGAATTTTATGGAATAACATGGAATAGAGAAATTTTGGCGTGGGTTCAGATTTTCTAGAAATTATCGTTTATTCAATAGAAATAAATGGATAATAGGGTATTTATTTATGCGAAGGATATGAATAAATATTAGCTAATTTTGTAGTTTTGGAGACTATTTATAATTATTAATTTGTCCAATTGAGATAAATAATAATTTAGTATTTTTTTGACATATTTGGGAAATTTTCCAAAGTATGCAAAAACTTTGTTGAGCAGTGTACACAAAAAAAAAAATTATTTGTGGTACAGTATAAATATTTTATTATAAAATAAATATTTTGAGTAAATTAAAGTTAATTTTGAAAAATAAATATTCAAAATGGACGATTTAGATAAAATGGAAATTCGATTTTTGACTGCAAAAATGGTAAAAATTTAGCAAAAATAGGTCTAGCTTTACGAACGTCTGTAAATGAAGTTACGGGGTATACGCCGGCATTTCTTAATTTTGGGAGGAATGTACCTATCACAGGAACTTATTATGGCAAAATGACATCAACTGATGGTGTTAAATTAGAACCTTGTGACAGAGACTCGTATAGTCAAGACTTGGGAAATCTTAAAGAGATTTTTGTTGATGTAAAGAAATATTTACATGAAGCTTATGAACGTAATAAGCGTACTTATGATTTGCGCAAGCGTGAAGTAAATTTTGAGATAGGTGAAAAAGTTTGGAGACGAAACAAAGTACTCTCAGATGCTAGTAAAAGTTTTGCTGCAAAACTTGCTCCAAAGTACATACTTTGCAAAGTTGTTGCGAAAAAGTCAAAGTTAGTGTATATTTTGGAAAATGCAGATGGTCATAGAGGCGACTGGCATGTTAAAGATCTAAAGAAATATTTTGGATCGAATAGTGACATTTCAGTTGGCTAGATTTGATTAAATAAGAATATATTCTTAGTATCATTCGGAATGATATTTAAAAAATATCAATGTATTGAAAATATTTAAAGGGTACTCAAAACTTTTGTATATAGTAAAAAAAAAATATATAAATATATTTTTTGTAGAAGAGAATTCTGGTGCACACAGTCAAGTCTTATTTCTATTTTTTTATCTTGATAAAACTTAGCTAAAAAGAAAACAAAATTAATTATGACAATTACCTGATTATGACAATTACCTGATTATGACAATTACCTGTTTATGACACACACCGATAAAGTCCCAAAATTATGTTCTACATAAGAGTAGGCGAATGATACACGTAGTTATCAAGCTTAGCTATTGTTAATTATCAAGTAGTATTTCAAATGATTTACATAGAGTATTGTATTTTTTGTGATTTATTAAATAAAATATAGTATATATTTTAGCTATTTAAGTTAAATAGTTATAGAGTTTGGTATAAAAATATTTTTTGTATATTAAATATTTTTATTATTTTTGGAGGGGGCATGTGTAACGACATAAATCGTCACTTTGTAATATAGCAAGGGTTAATTAAACTATTCGTTTACTTACGTTATAATTTATGTTTATTTTGTATATAAATAGTTACGTACGTACAGAACTATTTTGTATCTGGGACTATTTTGTAGCAGGAACTGAATTCTAACCATATGAGTCTCTATTCCATAGTTCTACCTGAAAATAACATAAAGAAAACATAATTAGAATATGATTTTTAATAATAAAGAATCATATGACTTATTTCTCTATAGTGCATTTGTCTATGGACTTACCTGGTTTTTATATGTTTCAGAGTCTATTGAGGGTTGGATTTCACTGGCTTTCATCTGTAGCTTGTTTCTCCTGGAAAATTTCATATGTTTATTTCTTCGGGATAATCCAGAATTTGTTGAAAATAGTTTGCTGGAACTGCTCACTTAGATTCAGTATTTTGTTTATACTTAGTTCACAGGACACTTAGTATTCTGTTCGTATTTTTATTAGTTTTGCTGATAAACAATAAGTATTGTTTATATTTGTTTCTTAGAGTAATATTTTGAGGTTAGATATCACTAATACAGATTTATTAGGAAACATTCTTTTAATTAGTTATTATTTTTGGTGTCGTTTCAGTTACCTTTATTAGGAATCCTATACGGTAAAACTGTAGTTGATAATGACTTGCATAGATGTCGCTAATAGTTCAGAAATAGGATTTTATTCACCTGAAGGGTTCATACCGGTTGATAAGGTCGATTTTCGCTCTTTCTTGATGAACTCTGTACAATGGTGGTCTCATTTTGACGAGTGTTTATTTTCTGTAATCATCGAAGTAATCCTTCATGTATTTTTATTTAAAGTTAGTGAAAATGAATATTTAAACAATGCGGAAGATATTATAACTGATATTTTCTACAATTATGCATTAATAACGTTTCGATGGACATCGAAGACTTAGAATGAGACCACCATTATTACCATTAATTAAGCACCATAAAGCACCATTATTACTACATTAATTAAGCACAATCACTACACCATTAATTAAGCACCATAAAGCACCATTATTACTACATTAATTAAGCACAATCACTAGACCATTAATTACTCACCATTTCTATACCATTAATATGGAATTACATTAATTTGGGTTGAAGTTTATTTTGGTATATTTGATATACAAGTTCTCCGCATGGAGTGATGTTCTGTTGGAACATGGTTCTGTATTTTTCGGCATAGATAAATTCTATATGACCGTCTAGCAGACAATTTTATATTGGACATAATTTTCAAAAGCATATTTAATCCCGGACAACATTTTCAATCGTACATTTTATCCTGGAAGATAATTTTTCCAAAGTAGATGGGACAGCATATATTTTTTTTTCTTTCATTTGAGAAATGAATTCATCAGTATAGGGGAGACTTGCACAGATGGAGACGATGGAATTCATACCTCATGGATTTTGCAGAAACCAGCTAAGTACTCATTCTGAAAACTTTTGAAAGCAATATTTCATATTTTTAAATTCTTTTATTTCAATATTCTTATAACTGTAAACTTTATCAGATCTGATATAGTATTGATTAATACTATATGCCCTTCTGGCTTTTGTTCATTTTTAGGTACTTATTTTTTTTAAAACATTTAATCTCATTTATTAATTATTAAATATCATACTTTTGATTAAATGATTTCTAATTTAAGCATGACTTTTATACACTGCAAGAAATGATTGTTGTTTACATACATTTCTTGGTGCTTGCTGAACTTCATGTTTTCTTTATACATTTAAGTCAATGATTTCTGAATTTAGTAATTTTTATTAAGATTTCTTTAATTATATCTTAATATAATTACACATATTTTTTATATATATTAATACATTACTTGATGTGCTTTCATTAAGTTTATTTATAATAAATTTCTTAAATGAATTATCTTATTTTATTTAGAGGTTATATTTTCTCAAACTGAAAAGCTTAAGTATTTACACTAGGTTGTTACTTACCTAAAGGAGTAAAAGCTAAAGTAACTGGCGCCCCTAACAACATTAATCAATTCTTTCTATTTTTCCCTTGCCCATACCCATTGCTCCGCTGTCAAAACTAGCCGTTGGCAGTGAACGTATTAATTACGGTACAATGTCAAACCAACTTTTATATTTTTTTCATCGCAAATTAATATAAATTGTTTTATTACTTTTTTTTCTTAATATTTTTACTAGCATATTCTTTGATTTGGTTAATTTAATTACATTCTCAACTGCCAAACTAAAACCTTTTTGTCCATTTTTAAATTGCAAAATATAGTTCTGTGAGTAGTTTAGTTACTTACTGCAGTACTGACTAGCGCGGTGCTGCTTGCAAGCATGTTCATAAAAGTCAACCTATCAAAACTGTCATTACATTTCATAATAAGAATATTTTGAGGTATTGTTTGGTAAATAATAAATTAATAACAATAATTATAAATAGTAATACATTCATATTTAATTATTAATTAGTTTTAGGTATGAAATCTTGTTGTAAAATACAAAGACTACAGCGATTCTCACTAAAATTTTCTACAGTAGAAAATTCCCAATATAGCTATAATATGATTGGACAGAAATAAACACGTGGCCAAAAATATTTTTAAATGATTGGTTGATAAAAACGTTAAAAAAGAATTAAAGAAATCCGCATTTAACTAATTAAATTTAAATTCGTGAAAAAATGTCACATTAAACCAGTAGTGCCATCTCGTAAAATTTTTGTGAAATTTTAAACATGGGCGCCGTTAAACTTAGGGACACTAGATCTAGGTCTTAAGTTAGCAAGGCGACAGACAACAGTTGTCTCTCTCTCGCCTCGCTAACTTAAGACCTAGATCTAGTGTCCCTAGTTAAACTCGTATAAATAAAAAAAGTTATATTAGGCTCTATTTAAACTAACCTTGTATGTACAGTCGAATTAAAGATGCAATTCCTTTATGAAACAACTTAACAATATTTTAAGAAACGCTTTGATATAGAGACTTGAAATTTACCACGAAAAATATTTTTGGTCCAAGTTTATAGTCTCTGTGTCAAAGCGTTCTGAAAATATCATAGTGTAAAGTTTATTCGCAAGAACTTGCAGCTTTGTATAGACTATACCACATTACTTAACATCTTTGCACCTGCCCTCTCTACTGACTGTTAATTGTTCTGAGAAGATGAACGATTAAGTTAATCCTAAGAATCTTTATTTCTAAGAGCACCCGAGATTAACTCCAGTGATATTCTTAATCTTTAACTCTCTGTAAATGGTTATTATTTTTCAAAAAATATAAAGTACATAATCTTCTTATTAACGGTCATTTTATAAATACTAGGAAATAACATATTTAAGTCTTATGTAATAAATGATGGTTTCTCATGCTTCTGAATTATTAGTTATGGACAATAGCTTTGTTTTCTAGTTACTTGTTACTTTTTTTTTCTGCCCCGATCGGAATGTAAATTTTTCTTACTAATTCGAGGGCGTAGAATCCGAATCTGACCTTAGAAAAATTCCAGCACCTAAAATTTTTTAGATATAAGTCAGGAAATAATGACAATTTTTTTCAAAATCTTTAATAAAAAAGAGTAGGATTTTGAAAATTTTAGGGTCTATTAAAAAAAATACGAGGAATTGAAAAATCTATATGCCAAGGACCTACTGTCACGCGAAAAAAAATAAATAGCTTAAAATAAAAGTGCAGAGTTTACTGAATTGCTCATTTGTGGCAAAACTATCAAATTTGTATAAAAATTTTATAGGACTTAATTTATAAATTATAACATTCTCTACAACAATATTTATACAAATATTTTTTTTTTGCTTAGTTTGTTCGTTAAAAGTAAATAAATGAAAAAGAAATAAAATTAAAGCACACAGTGTAAACTTTTTTCCCGAGCTCAAAAATAGGTTTTATCCAATAAATAGCTTAGGAATTCATATTTCTATTAAACATTTTAATGACATTTACAAGAAAATAATTTGACAAGTGACAGTTGAGTGGGTAAAATAAGTAATTATCCACCCAATAAAGTAAAAGCCACGCGGGGTTATTATTGAGTTTATCTATTTAAAATAAAGCTGGTAATTGTCTTATTATCTGTATGTATTGGATAAATATATTTTTCTTATCAATTTAAAGGCGCAGAATCCGAATTTGACCTTAAAAAAAATCCAGCACATCTGGTTTTTTAAATTTTGGTATAGTTGTAAAACCCCCGGTAAAATCTCATTGGATTAAACTTAAAACTTTTTTTATTTTAATAAACCGCATCAATGTGTTAGGATTGCGTATAAAAATTAGTCATATCTTTAGTAATTATATAAAAATTTTATCAAAATATATCGAAAAAATGCCATAAACTATGAATTTTGAAATTTAGAAGCCTATTATGAACAAACGGATAAAGATATTTTAAATCCGCGTTTTTTGGCTTTTTTTTCTGCAACTATAGGCAGAAAACCACTGTGAGATATATCTAAAAAAAAAACGATCTTATCGAGAAAAATGGAAAAAGGTTCCAAAATCACCGCATCAAATAGAGCCAGATGCAACTAAAAGGTCCCCGGCAACTATAAAAAAATCTTTTTGTAGAGCAGTGTAATTTTTTCTTTCTAAAACCTCACGAACAAACTAGCTTAGGAACGCTGTCATCTTGATCAGTCACCATCAAGCTACTTGATTTATTTAAGAATTATGCGTGCAGAAAATGCCTTACCGCACGCATATGAGTGCAGAAAGAAATATCTTTCCGTACGCTCGTAGAAAATAGTATATTCTATAACTAGTATGGAATAGACAATATTCCGCGCGAGCGGAAAGTTTGTCATACGAGCCGGCAGGCGAGTATGATGGTCCAGCGAGTGCAGAATGACTATTCCATACGTGTTGTAGACTATACTTTTTCTTCGACTGCAAATATAAAACACTGTATGGCTTTAAACTGCGGACAAGGTTAAAAACAATGTTTGTTTGTGACTCTACATTGTAAATGCAACAAAACACATATTTTTAAATTAAGCAATTAATGTTATTTAACAATTTTATCGAATCAGTAGTTAAAAAAAAGATTTTTATTAAATTTTAGCACATGTTTACAAATTATAATGCAAAAATTGAAGGTTATGTCAAATTGTTGTGACATATATCAGGTTTAAATATTTAACAATAGATGGAGCAGTTTTAATTTTTTGAACTAAATTGATAAAAAACTGTTCAAATATTAAGAATATATAATTTTATCTCAAAACTTTAAATTGCATTAAATTATTTAATATTTCATGGTAAAATATATATATTTTTTTGCTAATTTTGGTACAATTTTCTTTTCTTTTACAAACAAAAGATGGCACTACATGTGCTCATTCTAACACTTAATACGGAATATTCATACCATATCTAGAGCTAGAATGGATTTAATCTGTGTTTAAAAAGTGTGTGTATTTGCTTACATTCTAAAGAAATACATATTTTTGTTACAGAAAGGAGAGATCGAAATTGTAAGCCTCGATTCCACCCTCATCACTCACATATCCTCGGCGAGGTTACACTGCCCGAACGATTTGAGGTCAAAGGATAGTCGCCGGGGAATGTACAAGGCGGTCCGCGAGGTCAAAAAGCGGTTCCCGGAGGGGCCGCCTCTGCTGAATCCGGTCAACGATATGAAAATTACCGAACCGGACTTTTTGGATATCGTAAAAAAGATCGAGAAGCTGGAGAAAAAGTAAGTAGAAACAAGATGCTTCGCATTCTTAATTATTGGTTATAGTTTTAAGGGGTGATTCTGCATCATAAAATATGAAAAAGACTTCCTAGAAACATGAGTCGCAAGGGAGTTCCTTTAAAAGGGGCTAAAAATTCTTTTTTTTATGACTCGGGAACCATTTAAGTTATAGCAAGAAGATTTTCCATATGATCTATGCTTAATAAGGCCTATTATCTTGTATTTTTTATGTATTTTCAAAAATCGAACCCAAAAAAGTTACACTCTCCTAAAAATGCACAATAGTACCATTAAAATTGATTTTTGGACCTTCATAAAAACTGTTTTCTTAGTTTTTTATATAGAAAAACCCTGCTTCATTAAAATTTAGATTTTCAACATTTTAGTGTAATTTTTGGTCCTTGAAATGTGAAATTTTAAATTCAAATGCGTCTAAAACGGTTAATCTTATGGTATTATAACAGGAGCACCTTTTTTTATGTATTTATACCTACATTCTGATAAAAAAATGCAAAAAAGTTCCACAGAAAAATGTTTGGGGCAAAAAAGTAATAAGGCTCCCCATTTTGTACGCCCCTGGTTAAAATAGCTACATGAAAATGACAAGGTTGCTTTATTAGGCCTATATGGAAAACCTCGTCACTATAGCTCAAAGGATACCTGAGTTAGATAAAAACCAATTTTTTTAGCTCCTTTTAAAGAGGCGTAGAACTTTTACGACCCATTTTGACAGTACTTTTTCTAGTGTCTATTAAATTTCAGTGCTAATTCAGTATTATCAGGTTGGACCAATTTTTCTTCCCTTTGCAGAATGTACGAACATCCCTTACACAAAACCGAACAATTGGACAGCGAATATCCGAAATACGAGAAAAAGGTGGTTTGCGGTGAAGAGCTGGCCGTGGCCAAAAAACTGTTGACTGACGCCAAATCGGTGTTACAATTGGACGAGCTGAAATGCCGGAAACGGGTTTTGAGACGGATGGACTATTGCACCAACACCGACGTTATCAAAATTAAGGGACGAGTCGCCTGTGAATTAAGCAGGTAAGTGTATTTTTTTGACAGTTTTTACAAAAAATAAATTGAGAAAACTAAAAAAAAAAAACAAAATATATATTTGCTAATATCTGCCGAAATTGGTTTTATCAAGGTGGACATTGAAATCGTACATTTTACAACATAGTTTGATTTAGTTTGACAGGTAAGAATTAATTTTTAAAGTAAGGTTATTTATTTGTCAAATTCAAAACATCCAAGCAAAAACTCACTATCCGCTTTGATTTTTTTTCTTAAAATTAAAATTAGTAGAATAAAATTTATCGAAAAAATAAAACAACCTAATTTAAATAACTTTTTTAATTATAAAGCATAAGAATAATTTAAATGGTACAATACAAAAAACTAACAAAAAATCCAGTACTTACTGTATTTTACCCTATCGGGTTTTGCCAAAAGCTTAACCCATCTTTTAAAATCTCTTGTAAAAATGATATGATGTTGTAAACTTACGATAATTGAATTGATAAAACCTAGTAATGCTTTTTAAAAAATTTCGGCAGATATCCATAAAAATAATAATTTTTACCCACTTGCCCCAACTCAATTTTTCCAAAAATAATGTTATTCATTTGGGTAAGGTAAATAACCTTATTTACCCGCGATCCAGATATAAAGTATTTTAAATAAATTAGCTCTAAGCGTTCTCAAGTTATCGTTGCCACAAATTTCACAGAACACCAATGGATGTTTTTTCGCGGAAATTATAGTCTAAGAGCTGGTAACTATTTTTTCTCATTAATTTCTCCCAGTGGTGAAATGGAGTTCCCGAAATAGTTATTTTTGTATTAAGAGCGCGAAATGACTGATCTCTGCTTGAGCGTGAAATTTGCTGATCGAGGCGTCTAGTCGAGATCAGCAATCACGCGAAGGCAGAAATCAGATTTTGCGCTCATTATCAGACATTTTTCCTAAGATCTAAAATAAGTAAATAAATAGGTATATAAATTTCAGACAGTAAATTTATAACCTTACAAGGTCGCAGCATGGTGTTTTAGAAGTAAAATTCTCATCACTGCCACTCTCCATCATTCCATCAGGGCAACAAATATATAACACACAAATATTTAGCACACGAAATTGAGATTTGATTCAAACTAAATAATAATTTTATATCCAAAAAATGGCGGAACACATCTTGTAGCATATACTTGACAGCTGTTACGACTGACATGCCGGTTGCCTACACTCTAGCGCGCAAAATTCAATTTTGCGCTTGCTGTCATGGTAACGAGGAGAAAAGTAAAATGCTAAGAAATAGGTTATTTTGTGATCTGAAGACTTCATTTGATTTGTAGAAATGTTAACTTTTCTATTAGATCGTAGAAAAAATATATTTTTAACTTACTGAGTCATAAACATCACATTTATTACATTTAGTCTATTTTCACTGTGCACAGTTTTACACAATTATTCAGCAGGCCAAGGGGTAAAAACAGACTTAAAAAAGTTTAATTGGCACATGTGATAAATGTAATGTATATAATTTGGCAAGTTAAAAATAGATTTTTTGGTAGCTCATTGCCACAACTTTTGGAGCTTTTAGCTCCCAAAGGAACCGGATCCGAAGCCTGTCAATTTGGAAATAGCTTGATTTAAATGTACTTTAAAACATATAAAATACAGCCGGGAGAAAACAATGAAATAAAAATAGTCACGAGCTCTGCGACTATTATATTATTATATTATATATTATAGCTTACGTTTTGGACAGTGTCGATAATAAAATTATATGTAATACGTCAAGGAACACAAAAACCGTACTTTTTTTTATTTTCTTTTTACTTACTAAAAGTAAAATTCACTACAGCATAAATGCGAAAATTTGGGATATTTCAAATATTTTTCGGGATTATTTCAAGTATACACGATAGGTTTCTGCTCGATTTTTGTCGACTTTGGATATAATTTTTTTTGCATATTCTACTTATTTACATTAAAACTTACAATTTAAGGCTTAAAATTTAAAAATCTATCGGGCTTAACATTATTTATTTAATTATATATGTCATAAGAGGCACTTCGCGCCTAGCGTGCCACCTTTTCGCACTCATCTCACGGATTTTGATGAAACTTGGAATAGATGTAGTACTAGTATAGTTCTCCGCATGAAACAAAGTCTCCGACGAAAGGGGGGGGTCTCTCTTATTTCAGTCAAAAGCGTTATAAGGGAACGTTCAAGTAAGGCAAATTTTGATCATTTTGCCCCCCCCCCCTATTTTCATATACCATTAACATGGGCGTAACACTCCAAAATGACCCCCCCCTAGGAGCGTTACGTAATACTTGAACGTTCCCTAAGGCGTGAGTGCCAGCAACGGGCCTCCCACTTGCACACACATTCCAAACATATTTCCCGTAGCCACAGATCCGTGCGTCAAAGTATAGGTATATCAAGTTGAACACCCTGTATATATTAAACAGATGGATGGATTTGAAAAATATGCCATGGTACATTACCTACTAGTACTACATCTATTCCAAGTTTCGTCAAAATCCGTGTGATTAGTGCAAAAAGGTGGCAAGCTGGACGCAATATGCCACCATATAGTTAAATAAAAAATGTTAAGCCCGATAGATTTTTAAATTTTTGGCCTTAAATTGTTAGTTTTAATGTAAATAAGTAGAATATGCAAAAAAGTAATTATATCCAAAGTCGACAAAAATCGACCAGAAACCTACCATGTATAGTGTATACACTTTTCCCTATTATAACCGCTTGCTAAAAAGTGAAAAAATCGACCATTAGTAAAAAAAAATTATATTTGGTTTTTTAAGTTTTTCTAAAAATGTATTCGAACTGTATCCAAAAAATTGGTGACAAAGATAAATGAAAGCTTTGTTGTAAAAAATCCTAATCCTTTTTTTATTTTGATTATTTTTTTGGCACTTATTTGAAAATATTGTTTTTTTTTAGATTTTAAGCTTTCACGGCCATTAAGATATAAAGAACTTTCACTTTCGGGTTTAGACCGTGTTAATGGATTTTCACTTTCCGACGTTTCAGTTTCAGATTAATCCTTGAAGATGTCTCTAGTAGTAAGAGACGAAACGTCGAAAAGTGAAAATCCATTAACACGGTCTAAACCCGAAAGTGAAAGTTCTTTTTATATTGTTTTTTTTTATTCTTATGATAGCGGTAAGTAAGAATTGCCATTTATTTTCTTCCAGTGCTGATGAATTATTAATAACGGAAATGATATTTAACGGTGTTTTTGCGAATCTGAATCCGGCTCAGGCCACTGCTTTGCTCAGTTGTTTCGTGTGCGACGAAAAATCGAACGACTCGCCGAAATTGAGCGAAGAATTGTCAGGACCTCTACGTCAAATGCAGGTAAGTGAAATAACATTGTTGATATCCAATATTTCTTCTATTATTATTAATAGTTTATTAACGCAAACCACTTGCCATTAAATGTCAAAAAATCATTGTAATAAAATTTTGTCATCAAATTTAAAAAAATACAAAAAATATTTCTATATTTCTCAGAATTAACGTACTTCCCAAAAATTTTTTCTGTGTATATCAGGTAAACACACATATAAGGTACTCTTCTTGTAATACCGTGAAATTAACCTTTCTTGAGAAAAAATCATTAAAGCTAAAATTTTTTGGTGCAGGGGCTAAAAAAAATGGGTGTACATTATTAACTATATATTATTAACGATTTTGATATCGAATGGTTTATCTGTTATTACAAGAAACGTTGAGAGACTTTTTGTAGAAGGTCATATTTCGGTTTATATGTACATATTCGGTACAAATTTCAAATCAAACTAGAGAATATGTTTTTTTTTTTGAGTTGTTATTAGCCTTTAAAAATCCTTAATTTTTTTAAAGGATCTGGCACGCAGAATCGCAAAAATAAGCAACGAAGCCCGTCTACCCGTAGACGAGGATTCTTATGTGGAACGGTTCAAACCCTTCCTCATGGACGTGGTGTTCTCGTGGTGTAACGGTTCTTCCTTCCGGGACCTGTGTGCTATGACGGAAATTTTCGAGGGCAGCATAGTGCGCTGCATGCGGCGTTTAGAGGAACTACTTAGACAGATGGTGCAGGCCAGCAAAACGATAGGCAACCCGCAGCTCGAGGATAAGTTTAACGCCGGCATCAAGATGATCAAAAGGGATATCGTTTTTTCCTCAAGTCTGTATTTGTAGTGTTCGCAGTAAACTAAAGGTATTTAAAAATATTTTGTTGGTAGAAAATTTTAAAGATTAGGCTTTTTTATTACTTTTTTTTTCAAAAACTAAAATTGGATATTTTCTCATACGCTTGCTGTTTAAATTTACCGGTTAGCTGCAAAATTTGTTAGAATTTTGATTTTACTAGTGGCAGCACCGATTTTCGTAGAGGAAATTTATATTTTTTTGAAACAGTAGCCATACTTTTTTTGGTCCCCGAATAAAGTAACATTAAATTTGACGTTTAATTCATTATTTAATGTTATTAGTGTCAGCCAGTGACATTATGGTATATTTAAGTAGTAGTTTCATAACACCTGTTTTAAGCGCACGAGTACACGTTTAGAAAACGAGCCGCTTGCGGCGAGTTGTTTAAAGTACTAGTGCGCTAAAAACATGTTATGAAACGAGTGCTTTATACAATTTTTTCTATTTTGCTCTAAAATTTAAAAAAACTTACACTTAATGACTGATTTAGGGATTTTTGTTTTGGGTTGGTATTAGAATTTTCGCAATGTTTAAAATTCATAGAAGAAACGATATTTTGATATCTTTTATAGTCACCTCTTCTCTTTTTCACTGCAAGTAACCAAGTCACAATTTTAACCCGGTAAAAATTAACTTAAAACACAATTTCGTGTTGACATTTGCACGGAAAACGCCAAGCGATATTCCAAATTGAAACTACTCCAATTGGCCCTCTAGAAACAAAAATATATTTTATTTTTTTATTATTAAAACTTTAATTTTTAAGTGTAAATTTTTATGAAACTAGTAAAATTGTGATTTTTTTTCATGTAATTAATTTAGTTTTTGAAAAGAATATTTAAAAACCTTTTTGCACGGAAATGCCACCTACAGACATAAATCAAAAACACGTGACTATTAATAACAGATTAAAATTAACGTCAAAGAATTTGTTTTCTGACTTAAATTTTGACTTTTAGTCTACCAAAATAAAACTAAATAACTTGGCTTGGGATGGGTTTATCATAGTGCAGCTAATTTTAACTGGCACGTAATTACCATGGCAACTCCAATTAAAATTCAGAATTTTCTCTTAACCGATACTTTATCCAGTAGATAAATTTTAAGTGTACATTGATAAACCCAGCCTTATTATTTCAATCAATAGTAAACTCCTGGTTACAAAAACCAACAATTTTTATTTTACTGTTAACAGCCATTATTGCTTTTTGCTTAAAAACTAAACACGAGTGTTTGTGTTGGTTACTTAACCCGTAATCACAGAACTGCCGCATGTGTCACGTCCTCTGGAAGTCGATTTTTCAGTATATTTCCTCTCCGTTTTTAAATAGAAGCATTTAAGAAGTTGTTCTTTTGATTTATACTATATAAAACTCCTTACATATTAAAGTCATGTGATCAGTAAAAGCGTAAATAATTTAAAAATATTAAAAAAACACATTTTTAGTATTTTTCTTGCATAGGCAAGTAACCGTCTGGAAGACGTCACTTCTGTGGCAGTGTAACTTAAATTTTAAGTCTCTAGTTACATGTTAACCAAAAATATTACTAACAAGTTTAGTTGTTAGTAACCACTGAAGAAATGGGTGTAATAGTAAAACAAGCCGTGAAGATATATAATGCTACGCAATTTATTATATACTATTCGCAATGGATGTTATATTGCATTTTCCCAAATAACGCACCTTAAAAAAAATTAAAAAAAAAATCTTTTTTTTAACCAAAAATTAAAAAAAAAATTAAAAAAAACGTGAGAAAATTTGATTTTTTTTTGAGAAAACTAAAAAAACTAAAATAATTTTTTTTTTCATCATTTTTTAACATTTTTTTTTTCGTAAAACGACCCCTATAACTTTTTTGATTTTTGGGGGATTACTTTCAAAAATAATAGGGATCTTCCCCTCGCAGAACTTGATTTTTTCCGAAAATTTTGATTTGTTCTCGAGTCATCGTGTCTATAAAAAACGTGACAAACGGACGTCCGAAAAATTCTTGGATACAAATATATTACATCAAAAAAATAAGAAACATTTGTATCCAAGAATTTTTTGTGTAGGACGTTTTTTGAAAATTTTGGGAAATTCGAAACCACCGTATAATACTATTATAGCGTTACGCGCTGTGAATAGTATAATACAACGTGTTGGTTTGTTTCGTAACCAAGAGTTTACTACCGATTAAAATAATGGCTGTAATAGGTTTTATCAGTTTTAATAATATTTTTCGTAAAAATGGATACTTTGATTAGATCTTATGTTTTATGTATAGGCTCATTCCACGCCAAATAGGACCCTAAAAGGGCAATTTTGGACATCGACTTCTTCGATTTTAATCATTTTTGGTATACCTGCTCTACGTATGCTTAATATGTTTGTTTATGTTTGTTTTTAACCTCGTACTATTCTACTTAATTAAGCATCCCTTAAGTCCAGGACTTGTGTGGGCTAGTAGTAGAGGGAACCACCGGCTTTAATTGACTTTCGAACCAATATATCTAGGGAGTACGCCTTCGCCAAATTTCAATTATTAATTAACTGAAAAAGGCAATCGGCGCCAGTGAGGTTTGAACTCACGATCATTAGATCAGTGTCAGGCTATATCGATGCCATTGACCGCTGGGCTAAATCTCCCAATAAGAACTTATTTAATTTTCAGATTTTTTTGGCCATTATTTATGGAGTTACGGCCTTTTGAAGTTGGCTAAATTTTTAAGCCATTTTATTGTGTTTTAATTTGTTTTAATATGTTTTATTTAATTTTAAACACAGACTTTTTCGATTTGTCTGATTCTTGGCTTATATAGCATACGTACGTATGCTATTCATGTTTAATTAGATTTTGCCTTTTTTTAGATTCTTTTGACAATAAACAATGTTTAGTAAACATAGTAGGCTTTACAAAATATGGCTAGTTATAATTAATTGCTTATTTAAACAAATTATAGAATATTATGAACGTCTAAAACATTCTGTAAAATGCAAAAATAATACCTCGCCTAATTTTAATAAAAATTTAATTATTAAAAATTCCGTGCGAAAAACGGGTGTCTTGACTAGTTATATTAAAAAAATTAATCAATAAACTTATAATTCCGTTTGCAAAAAAGTTAATTTTAGTTTAAATTGGATTGAGGTAAAGTTAACATAAAACGTACACCAATATAATATTACCAATAAATAAAAAATTGAGTTGCTACTATATTTTTAAAAATTTACCAAAGACATATATGGCGGTCCCATTTTGAAATTTGGGTAACTGTTAGAGAAATGTCTGTAGTTTAATATATATTAAAAAAAATCGAAGATGGCGTATTTTGAGTAAAATCTCACCAAAAATTGGTTACTTTGGTGACTATCACCAAAATCACCAAACTTAAATTTACTTTATTATCAAAATAACTTCCAACTAACAAAATTTAAAATACACTTAGTCTGAAGTCTCTATATCTACCGTTATAGAGATACAGCCGTTTAAAAATTATACGTTTTATAAAAATTGTGCATTTTTGTCATCTTTAAAAGGCATAACTCCAAAAATAAATGTCAAAAAAATCTGAAAAAAAAATCAGGTTCTTTTTGGACAAACATTGTACACTTGAGCCAAAAATAGGGCAAATTACAGAAGTCAAAGTTTTCCTTGGGTCCTATTTGGAACAGAATCATCCTAGGAAAAAAGTACAAATTTAATGTAGGTACAAATTACATATTTTACCCAATTTTCATAAATTTTAGTTTAAACTATTTGCAAATTATATATTTTGCCTTTAGAATTATTGTACATAGTTAAACAATTTTTACCTGTCGTTTGACCTTTTTTTTTTGAAGTAAATAGAATTAAAACTACCCTTATTCCAGGAACTTTATAATTGCACCCCTCCGAATTGAACCATTTTTACCTCCCCCACCCACAAAACACAAAAGATTATAGTTATTTTCAAAATAAAACCAAAGTGTAACATGTAAATCAGTCAGTCACTTACTGTCATTGTATAATAGTTGTTAAAAGTGATTGTGAATTTTTATCATAGTTTTAAAACAATGTTGTGATAAATCTACAAATTTTGACGTGCAAAGTGTTTTGAATTCAAATTTTAAATAGTACACTTCGCGCTAGAGTTGGGTAACGATTACTTCATGATTACACTGCAATTACTTTTTATTTACTCATTTTTTGATGATTTATCAATGATGAATGATTTGGCAAATCGTATTTTATTTAATCAGTGATTAATAGCTAAACACAAAAGTAATCGAGAGTTTCCGAATTATGATTACTTTTGCTTTTATGTAATAAAACAATTAGACCAAACTTTGTTTAATATTATTGCTTATGTTATTTTTTAAATGTTTGTATATTAAAAATTAAAATAAGTAAATAAGAAGTAATAATTACTTTGCGATTAAATTGCAGTTTAATCATGAAGTAATTGTACCGAACTCTGCTTCTTGCTAAAATTTTTTTTTGACATGTTTTAAGAAGTAAGTATATTCTTAGAATGTCTTTAAACGTGCTAAATCGTATATTGTCCATAATTTTTTATATCACTCATGCAAATGTGGGCTATCAAAAAATAGTTATGAACATTTTTGGTGAAATTGAAAAATGCTAGGTATAGTTAAAATAAATAACCATTGGTTTTTGATTTTTAGTGACCATAAGGTCTATGGTGACTAAAAGATAAAACATAATGGTTATTTTTTTTTTAAACTCTACCTCGTTTATTTTTAATTTCGCCAAAAATTTAAGGATTTATATTAGATGTTGACAGCTTGTTACAGGTTCGGTCAAAAGATATGAAACTAAAATGTAATAAAAGATCACTAGATATTTGCTTTTAAAATAATGACTGTAAAAATTACAAATATCTGGTGTAATTTTTATGATATAAAGACACTTTTATTTTTTAATTCAACTTTGATTGTCATGGAGTCCTAACCAGACTAAAACAGTTTCTTTACTCTTTAGGTTCATAAATATAGATTTTTTGCTTAATGAGCGATATTAAAAATGTTGGACGTTATTTTTATTGGTTTACCTTCTGGTTGGATAAATTAAAATATCTTATAACAATCTAGAAAATAAGATTTTTTAAATTTGTTGGAAATTTTTAGATTTAAAAAAAATTGTATATATTTATATTTTTTATTGAGTAAAAGAACCGTTTTAAAAATTGACCTTTGTACTTATCGTGGGAGGATTTTGATTCTACTTTAATTTTTAGACAGTAGTACGGAATTATCTCACGGTAAGTGCAAATGGGCATAACTCCAAGACAGTTTTCCAAAATTATTAAAATAAAAAGGTATTTTTCTAATATTGGTTTGATATACAGAAATTTTCATATTAGTGCCAATAATCAATTCATCTCTGTCATAATTAAAAATCTAATAGTCGGAGAGAGCTGGTGGCCATTTTTAATTCATTATTTGCTCCCGGCTATATTTTATGTATGTCTTAAAGTACATTTAAATTAAGCTATTTTCAAATTGCTAGAATCCGGTTCCTTTGGGTGCTATTTTTAACTTGCCAGACTATCCTCCTGGAACTCCTGGCTTTTTGATTAATGGTAAACTCTATGGATAGAAATCAAGATAATCCTTTTCCTACGAGAAATATTGGTAAAACAATTCGAATTATTCAATTAAATGTTGAGGGTATATGTAAAGCTAAGTGTCAATATTTGTCAAAAATTTTAAAAGAAAATGATGTAGATCTTCTTCTTATTCAAGAGTCTCATGTAGAAAACGAAGAACAAGCAAGGTCAAGAGCTTCTATTTCCGACTATAACATTATAGGAATAACTTATCACCGACATTATGGAAATATTACCTACGCAAGAAAAGATATTGAAAATGTCCAACTTGTTCAATCATCCAGTAACAATGATATTCATAGCATCGTAATTATAATTGAAGACAAGGAAACTCTGAAGATCTACTTCACCTTAATGAAAATGTTTTGGAATGGATAAGAAACTTAGACATTTGTTTATGATTTACACTATTTTTACATATTTACCGTTATCTTATAATTTTTATTATTATTTTTAATATTAATTGTGCCATACGATAAATAAATAAATGTACATTTCATTTAATTCATTCAGATTAAGCTAATTTCGTAGTTACACAAAATAATTCTGTGACTAAGGGGCAAGAACAGTCTTTAAAAAGTGCTTTTAAAATATGTGATACTTAATTTTTTAAATAAATTAATTTATGAAATGATATTTTGATTAAATAAAAATTGTTAAGAATTTTTAGTGTTTATATATGCCAGATAACGTTTTTAAATTATTTTTTTTAACTCTTAGGCTGCGTTTATCAAGTTTCAGCTAAATTTAGCTGACACATAATAACCATAGCAACTCCAACCAAAATCCAGAATTTGCTCTGAACTTAATCTTTCAGATAAAGTTTTAACTGTACACTAAATGTAATAAGTGTAAATGGTTTGACTCGGTAAGTTAAAAATATATTTTTCGGGGGCCCCATTTCACCACCTTTTCGAGGTTTATAGCATCCAAAGGAACCCGATCCAGGACCTGACGATTTGCAAGTAAATTAATTTGAATGTACTACGACATATATAAAATGAAATAAAATTGGTCACCAGCTCTTAGACTATAATTACCGATATTATTTTAGCTTTTTAAAGTAACTTCGATTTTCGCTAACAAGGGTACAAAATTTTAAACTTTAAAAGTTACTTTTCCTAAAAATTTATAAAAAATTCGCTGTTTTCTTTAGTGTTTTGCCTGTTTCTCTATCTTTGGTGATCTAGCCGTGTGATGATTTTTAAAATTCGTATGGTTATGTCACCAAGTTAGGGATTTCAGCAGTATATCACCTTGAAGCTGTGGACACGAAGAAGAAGAAGGAAATGGAAATTTTTATTATATTTGGAATTTGTTACTATTGTAAAGGAACTATTGGTGTGATTTGTGTTTTTGTATCATATCACAGCCATTAGTTACTTCATAATGGTCACAAACATCTTCAGATCTAAATTGAGAAAAGAATATTTGAGAGGGTCGCTCCTGGATGCAAAAGGCCTGGAAAAAAATGTGGACAAACCTAAAGGCTACAGCCCCCCCCCTTGGATAAATTGTTATACCAAACTTTTTAAAAATGAAACACAGCGAAATGTTAAATGAAACCAATGGCAACATTATAAGGAATTTCATAACCTTTTGCATTTTTAATTAGTGCAAAAAACACATTGATACTCCTTTTTGACAAGCGTTAACCGATTATTTCTGTATTGCACCTGCTATGTATTAATCCAACTTGATTTGACATATCAGAGAATAGATTAGTAGTTAAACCTCGTTTACACTTGCTTAATCGTTATTTTACAACCCAGGGATTAAAAAAGTGCCATGGAAACTCTAATCTGTTCAATCGAGATAACTTTTGTAGTCGTATTGGCCAATTGGTACCATAAACTTGCATCTCAAAATTATTATCTCAAAGCGAAACCATAATAGAAAGGTTAAGGCCATATCCACAGGCTCGCATTCTTATATTTTATGTTCTTATGCAAGCTTCTGGATATGCCTTAACGCATTTATAATAGTTCGTACAATACATTTTCAATTTTCTATACATTTACATCTCTCATAGCGACATTCAGTTGTTTTACACTATTAATGTGTGGCACCTAGTTAGCGTCCCTGGTCTAAACTCAGTGCAGAATCTTAGTAAAAAATAGGAATATATCCAGCTTGGTTTAGTAATTTAAAGAGAACTTTTAATTTTATATTTATTACCCATTGTGCTTTTAATAATTTTTGACATTTAGGTTAAATTGACTGTCACTTTACATCCTACAAATAATTATGAGAAAATGTTTTTAAAAAGTTTAAGGTTTTAATGAAAGCAAGTTTTTGTTATTCATAATGTGCTATTAAAATATTATTTTGCATTAATTACCTAAAATATTTCTATAATTTTTTAAATAAAAATATGAACTAGTATTATTTTAACTTGCTGAAAAAATCTACCACATCGTTTACTGTGAAACTTCTATGGACCACTTTGTTGTATTACTTTAATTTAACAAAACATTTATAGATTGATGCTTTTTCCTTTTTTTTTTTAACCTTTACTCGCTCTTTCTACCACTTTCTTCTGAATTAAAAAAAAAAATTGTCAAAATTTTTTGACAATGCATGTAAAACAAAATAGTCAACCTTACCTAATTATTAAATTTTATAATCAATTTTGGAGCGTCAGATTTATTTAGTACACTTTTTATATTTTTATTTATTATTTGTTTATTATATATTTTTTAAGATTTTCAGGTGGATCGTATTTACTACGGATCTTCGGTCTTAGTCACATTGGTATAAATATTTGTGACTAGATCGAACATTCGCAAAAAATATGGCCTAAACCACATTTATTTACACATTTTCACATACAAAAATGACATACGCTACATTCACTACAGTAGGGTAGACTGGGGAGAAATGATACTACATTAATGTAGGTTAAGAATAAGAGAGAAAAAGAAGGACTACCAAGAAGAAAGAAAGAAGAAGATCCAGTATCTCGTAAATTGTTGATGTAGTTTTCATGATTTTTTTTCTAGCTCATAAAGCTATGTCAGCAATTAATGATGTATTGGTTGAACATCATTGATTCAATTTGACTCAATAATATTGAGGGCCAACAAAGGACGTCCATGCTACGAAACGGACCTACTTTACGCTTTTCAACTTATAAATAGCAACTCGACTACGGTTAAATTATTTAAATAAAAAATGAAGCACCCCATATTTTTGTTGGTGGATTTTGTAACACAAATTAGCAAACAAGGCCAAAATTAACATTATCCATGTAGCATGCTAAAGTTTATTTTTTTAAGGTATAGTTATTTTAAACCTTCCCGCTTGTAAACAATCTCGAAATTACCATACGCATGCGTAGTTAGCGAAAAATAAATTATTGAAAAAAAGCGATTTTATAAGCAAATTTTGTTTCTACAGGAATACAAAAGTGTTTTTAGCAACAGCTTTATCAATTCTCTTCTACATCAAAACATCATAAAAACAAAGTAAACAAAAATTATAAATTTTGGTTATGTTGACATTCAAAATTATAAATTTTGGTTATGTTGACATTCAAAACAAGCCACATGCTCAGTGTAAATCGGGCTTTGTGGAGTATTTAGCGGCAAATTTAAAATAACTACACCTTAAAAAAATTAACTTTAGCAGAGAGCATGCTAGCAGAGCAGAGAAAAAACGATTTTTAATTGTTTTTGTATTTTTTTATTAGGAATATCGAAATAATTAATTTTTTTTAAGCTAATTTAATAAATTAAATCAAAATAGTCAACTCGTATCCTTTTAATAAAGCTTGCCGTTATAACCTATGTACATTAATAATTAATCATTAGGGTATTGCAAAAAAAACATTTTTCTAATATTTCATATGCACCCCTCCTATGTTGTTTCTTGAACATGTTTTGACACCCGCCCAACTCAGTTATAATAATGAGGTATTTGTATTGTTTAATTTCTTACATTATTACAGTTTTAAAAACAAAAAAAGCCGTGAAGACATATAATACTACACATTCCATTATACAGGGTTATTTTAAATGGTATACCCCCGTAACTTTTGAACGAAATGAGATAAAACCTTAATATTTGGAATATGTATATGGCACAATCATTTTCCATATTTTTTTATTTTTTGTTCATTAAGGCGGCGCCAGGGGGGCAATATTTTAAATGGGACCCTAGGTCTTGTGATACGTCATTTTAAAAGGCTTACAATTCTCTAATTTTAACTATTTATTTTATAATGTTTTTTTTTTAATTTTTATTCTTCAAAATTAATCAAATTTTTAATATTTTGTGAATGAAAATTTTACATGAAAAGGATAAATAGTCTTAAGATGATAATCATTTATTAACTATTTTGACCTTTTTGCGCTAAATTTCCCAAATTATTATTTTTTTTTTTAATATTGAAAATTGCATTCATTTGAAGAAAAAAAATCTTTAAAAAATAGAGAATTTTACGCTCTTTAAAATAACGTATCACAAGACCTAGGGTGCAATTTAAAATATTGTCCCCCAATGCCGCCTTACCGGTAAAAAATTAAAAAACATGATAAATTATAGATTTAAAACTAGAAATTTTTGTTGTGTAATATAAATATTTTAAATTTAAAGTTTATATAAGCACGTTCAAATGTACCTCACATTTCTGTGCCAGTAGCATATTTATTTGTAAATTATGTATGATTTATGAAATAAATATTATTATTATTATTATTATTATTATTATTATTATTATTATATCTCATCCCGTTCAAAAGTTACGGGGGGTGTACCATTTAAAATAATAATCCTGTATACTATTCACGGTGGATGGTATATTGCCGTATCCAAATAACGCAACTTAAAAAAAAAATCTGAAAAAAATAAGAATAAAAAAAAATTAACAATTTTTTTTTTCAAAAAATTATTTGGAACGTAAAAATGTTGAAAAAAAGTTTCCCAAAAAAAGATTTTTTTTGAATTTTTTTTTTTTTGAAGTTGCATTATTTGGGAAAAGCAATAATGCAATATAACACTCTGGATGAAGTCTCATTGGTACAGCTCTGTGATAACACTTTCTCCGAAGCTGTTATTGAAGAGGCTAAAGAAGTTCTTGCAGCCCATTGTACGTTTAATGGTCCTGCCTCTAGAAAGGGAGAAGGTCGCAAAAAACGCTTACTTACCGATATAATTAAAACTTTGCGTGAAACTGACCCTGCAAAGCTGCCGAAATTTGCCGCTGTTAATCTTTCTTCTCTGCCTCCGGTCACTTTTGACTATATCGACGTATCTTCGCTTCTAAAAACAGTTACTACCTTACGATTTGAGCTAGAAAGAATTAAGCTTGGAAACTTCAACGAATTTTCTGCAATAAAGGAAGAAGTTAAACTTCTTAAAGCTTCTCAATCTAGCTCTCAAAGATTGAGAATTTATTCAACGCCTGAACTCCCTAACAATCAACGCATTAATCGTTCAAACAGTGTTAGTAACACGTCCGACACCAACAAACAAACCGGAACCACTACTAAGGTATCTCCTACTCCTAGTGTACTCTTGAATGGAAAATCCAAAAGGCAAGAAGATAGTAATTCCATAGAGCCTAAGGCGGTTACTAATAAAAATATTAATTCTGCATTTAGTCAAGCTGGTAATAAACATTCTAATCAAAACCCTTCTAATAAAAGAACAATTTTGGGTTCCGGAAATAATTCTCTGCCTGCTTTAACTAAATTTAAATACCTGTTCGCTTCTAGAATCGATATATCTATAACTGCTGAAAGTTTAAAATCACACATGAATCAGTGTGGCATAGAAAATTGCCTAATTATAAGCCTTCGTACCAGAACTGGTGAGTTCAACTCATTTAAAATCGGAATACCTTACAGTTCTTTTGATTTAGCTTTTAACCCTGATATTTGGCCACAGGAAGCTGTTGTCAGAGAGTGGGAAAACCTATTTCAAACAAGGCAATGAAAAAGCTAAAGCTGGTCTCTTATAACTGTAAGAATGTTAAAACCTCCTTGAATACCGTTAATGCTTTATGCAATAGTCATGATATCTGCTGTCTCCAAGAAACCTGGCTGACTCCGGAGGACCTGACTATGCTAGGTTCTGTTCATCCTAACTTTCTTTTTACCGGTGTGTCGGCTATGGATACTAGTGCGGGTATTATTCGTGGAAGGCCTTATGGTGGTCTTGGTATCTTATGGAATAAGAAGATTGCTTGCTGTGTTAAACCTATCATCTGCAATAATAATCGTCTAGCTGGAGTGACCCTAAATGTCAATGGGAGGTGCATTCTGCTCTGTACAATATATATGGCGGTATATGCTGAAGAAAATGTGCCAGTTTTTGTAGATCTACTGGGTAACTTTGCGGCTATTGTTGATGAAGTTAACCCTTCTGATGTCATATTATTAGGCGACTTCAACGCAGATCCCTCAACCAACTTTTATATTGAATTACTTCAATTTTGTGACGACTCGAACTTATCTATATATGACACATCTGTACTTGACGCCAACAGTTTTACTTTTATTAGCGACTCCCATCACACAACCTCCTGGTTGGATCATTGTATTGTCTCGCATTCCTTAATTAGCAATGTTTTGGAAACAAAAGTAATCTACGATACTAATCCATCTGATCACTTCCCTCTATCTATGACATTTAAGATAGATAATCTGCCTTCCTTGGCTGTAACTACTGTTAGTTCTGGGAATTCTCTAAACTGGACAAAGAACTGCGAAGAGCTTGCTGATCTATACGGTAACAATACTAACGAATTTATGACTAAAATACTTCTTCCTTCGTCTATTCATTGCAGCAACATTAGATGTAATGACTACTCTCATAGAGAGGAAATAGCGAAATTTTACTCTGATATAATATCGAACCTTAAATGTGCAATAGCAGCTACTTTTAAAACGAAGAGTATAAAGAGGCGTAATCCGGTACCTGGCTGGTCTGAAGAGGTTTCTAATGTATACCGGTCTGCGCATATTGCATTTTTGGAGTGGGTTGCTGCTGGACGTCCTCCTGATGGTCCAATTAATGAGGAGCGGCGTGTCCTTAAGTCTATATTTAAGACTACGCTCAGAAATACCAGAAATCGTGAGGAACAGCTACGTGCCAATGCATTGGCTACCAAATTCCGTAACAAAGACTTTGTTTCATTCTGGAAATCTACCTCGTCTATGGCTGTGAAAAAGTCTACGATAGCCACTACTATCGATGGGATCTCAGGAGAAAGTGACATAGCCCAGCTCTGGGGTACCAACTTTGAAAATTCTGGCAATTTATATCCCTCTAATAATGTACCTGATGAATTTAATCTACTCGCTGATGAGTGTCCTATAATATCTGCTCTGGAAGTTGGAAATGCAATCAAATCCCTTAAGCGTAGCAAATCTGCTGGCTGGGATGGAATTTGCCCTGAACACCTGATATATTCTGGTAAAAGAGTCTCCGTTCTTCTTAGCATTTGTTTTACAACAATGTTACGTCATGGTTTTATATCGAACGACCTAACTAAAACCATATTTGTACCTGTTTTTAAGAATAAGACTGGAGACGTGTCTGCATCGTCCAACTATAGGCCTATTGCTCTTTCTACGGCTATGTCTAAAGTTCTTGAAATCATAATGCTTAATGTGCTCAGCCCCTTTCTCTCCACGGAACCTAACCAGTTTGGTTTTAAGAAGCGTTTAGGAACCTCCGAAGCTGTTTTTGTACTCAAGGAAACTATTAGATACTATGTCAACCTGAAAACTCCTGTATATGCTCTATTCCTTGACCTCAGTAAGGCTTTCGACCGAGTACATCATCCAACCCTCATGAAGATTCTTAAGGAGTGAGGAGCGCCTTCTCTCTGGTTGCGGCTTTTGTCGCATTGGAACAATAACGTAGTCGGAGTTGCCAGATGGGGTTCCAGTTTATCTCCACCGTTCTATATCAGAAATGGTGTGCGTCAGGGTAGCCTTCTTTCACCTGATGTATTTAATGCCTACATCGACAGTCTTCACCTTCGTCTAAAACTCTCCGGTGTTGGGTGCTATATCAATGGAGTGCTAATTAACTGCCTTAGCTATGCGGATGATATGGTTCTGCTGTGCCCTTCCCTTGAGGGACTGTATAAACTCATTAGGATATGTGAAGATTTCGCTGTAGAGCACCACCTTGTATATAATGTCAACAAAACCTGTGCCATGGTGTTCAGACCTTCTAATTATAAAGACTTAGTGGTGCCCCCGATCAAACTTAACGGTAGTCTTATAAGTATAGTGTCGCAATTCAAATACTTAGGGCATATTCTAACCTGTGATCTCTCCGATAATCTCGACATTCAGAGACAGTACAAAGCCCTCTGCGTCCGTGCTAATATGTTAACCCGTCGTTTCTCCAAGTGTAACTCTGACATTAAAAAACTGTTATTTCAAACATATTGCTCAGGGATCTACATGTCCGAACTTTGGTGTAATTATACACTGGGATGGTGGAATAAACTGCGCGTGTGCTATAATAATGCGTTTAGACTCTTAAATAACATACCGAGATTTTCTAGTGCTAGTGAAATGTTTGCTACGGCTCGTGTTAATGGCTTCCTAGCTATTCGTAGATTTCGGGCTTTTGGGTTCCGCGATCGGCTGTATAAATCTTCCAACCTCTTTATTGTGGCTCTGCTAAGGAGTGACATTCTATGGCGTTCCAATCTATGGCATACCTGGAGTAGAGTTTTAATGGGGGGACGGTAGCTCTTTTGAACTTTTGTATATTGGCTAATTATTAATTTTCTTGTAGATATTTTGTATGTTTTGTATTTTTTTTTTTGTATTTTTTGTATATGGCCCTCTGGGCTGGAATAAAGGATTATTAATATACTATCCACTGTGAATAGTAAGTAGGAGAAAGTAGGGTAACGGTGCGCAGTGGGTAACCGTGCACACCACGGAAAATTCATATTACGAGGTATTCTGAGAAGTCTCTGGCATCCATGCTTAAGGGGCTAGCACCAAAAACTGCGGACAAATTAAAGTTTTTCACTATATTTGAATATGTGTGAATTGATGTTTATTGTTATTATTTTGCACGTGTGAAGGATATGATCATTTGCATTTGTCCATGCAATTTTGTTAAATTTAATTAAATAGTTTTTGTTATGTAAAGTGATTTATTTTTAAGTTCATGATGGGGTAATGATGCGCATTCCCCTCATTCAATTAAATAGTAATAAAATTAAATAAAAAACAAGTTTTTAAAGTTAAAACCTTTCTAATAATTACATGACATGACAATGACTAAAAAGTAGAAAACAAAATAATCGTAAAAATGTTCAAAAACAATATTTTTAAAAGAAGGGTTTTGGAAACGTTTTTAAACGATCAAAAACTCCAAAACCTTTCTTTTTAAAATTAAGTTTTTGAAAACCTGTATACAAATCTTGTGTTTAATAAATATTTTTGCATTATTTTCTGTTTTTATTCTTTGTGCATAATTGTGGGGAATTGTGCGCATATTCACTTGTAGTTTTACATTTTTGTTTCGCTTAGGTGCGCACCGTTACCCGACTTTCCCCTATATAATAAAATTCGTAGCATTACATATCTTCACGGCCTGTTTTGTCTTTAAAACTATAACAGTGTAAGAAATTAAAAAATACAACTATTTACATTATTATAACTGAGTTGGGCGGGGGTCAACAAATGTTCAAATAACCCGAAATTTGGTATGCAAGCATAGTTTTTCAATTGAAACAACATAGGAGGGGTGCATATGAAAAATGAGAAAAATTTGGTTTTTTTTGCAATTCCCTAATATTAGGGTATTTGGTACATATTAAAAAAAAAACAGAATACCCTCTGTAAATACATAAGGGAACGTTCAAGTATTACGTAACGCAAATGTTGATCATTTTGGACCCCCCCCTGTACCGCTATTTTTCTATACCATTAACATGGGCGTAACACTCCAAAATGACCCCCACCCCCCCTAGGAGCGTTACGTAATACTTGAACGTTCCCTAATTAAAAATCGCCATAACTTGCAGCATCTAAGTGTCTAAGCCAACTTGTTTAATTTTATTTAAATTGATGAAAATATTGTGTGTTTAGCGCTTAACACTTTGGCTGCCATGTACACACTGGAAGAGACCGAGCCGTCACGCGTATAACAGGTGACATACCGTATGTCAGTAAACATAAGCAAATGCGTGTATACGTTTCACATGTTTATAGATTAATATTTGACTTGCCCTGTATTAATGCGAAATAGTATATTATTTACCAAGTGAGAGAAGTTTAACATTTTTGACCTGCGTCAAATTGCGGGATGAGCGCGCTAGCGCGAAGCCCGCAAGACGCGGTCTAAAATGTTAAATCTTCACTCACGTGGAAAATATAGTATTTTTTTCACTACCCGTACAATTAATTAGCTATTTATTTATTTATTTTACTAAAATTTAATGAAAAAGCTTATAAATTTAAAATATCACGCTGGCCGTTCGCGGCCATTAAAAAAAAAAAACAAATGAATAACTTGACATTTCTGGCAGAAATTTTCTGGTGATCTGCTAAAATTATTAAGTTAGAAAGTGTTTCCGTGTTAAGTGTAATAAAATATATAAAAATGGAAAGTGAAATGCAAATAGATGATTCTGGTACTCCCCCAGAAATAAGGGGACAGGCGAAAACTGTGAGGGAGAATCTATTGCCTCAAAAAATCAATATATGGGGGTTGTACCTCTAGTAATCTATGATCCTTACGGTAATATATGGGTTGTATAATCTATGGTTGAATATGATGGACCAATGATTTTCACTTTTCGAATTGTTTTTTGTAAAACATGTTTTATAGGTACTAATTTAGTTAATATTTTTTGGTGCCTAAAGACACTTGTAAATAGCAATGTGATTTAATAATTAAGTGAAACGTCAGATGCCAAAACAGCTGAATAAAAATTCATTATTAACCATGGTGCAATTTCATTATTTTTAGAACCTCTGACGTCATAGGTAGAGAAATAATATTTCTACAAATGAAAAGAACAGTAATAAAGATGTGGTTTTAGGCTGGTGGTGAAAAAATAATTTTGTTGTCTACACTATAGGAAAAAAATATGAGGTTGACTAAGTGAAAAAAGTCATAGTAAGCCATGTTTAATTTTTTACGGCATTCAAATTTATTTGTTGTCATTGAAACTTTACTACATTAAAAATAAACATATCTTTATTCTAATGGGTAAAAAATAAACAAAGGCCCTGCAGGCATTAAAAAAAATATTGCTTTTTAAAAAAGATTGCAGACTGACAATATTAGGAATCTATGTCCCAAATATTTCCAGAGTAATGGCAATAATAGTAAAGAACAAACTTACAAAAAAATATTTTTAAGAGCGTTCTTCCATTTTTATAAAATTTTGAATTGAAACACTGTTTTAAAATTAAAATAGTCCATCAAAATTTAAAGATTTTTCGCTTGCAGCGCTTGTGCTTTCTTTTTAGGAGTGGCGTCACTTCAGCCCCCCTGTACAAGTGCCGTAACTAAATTATGTTTTGGAAAAATAAGGAGTCCGGGAAAAAAGTTTCTCCGAGGCTTCGACTGGCTCAGTCTGGCCCTGGCTAGAGATAAGTGCTGTAAAATAAGGATTTAAAATGGAAGATTTACGCTTTTTTGTCCAAATATTTTGTAATAAAATTTTTTATAAAATGCCTAAAATTGTCATAAAATCATAAAAAAAATCTGAAAATTTTCGGTGGGAGCCCTGCAATTGACAAGAAATTTCTTCTTCTTTTAAGCAATCATTGCAGATAAGAAAACAGATTCGTTTCTCTATGTGACCAATCAAACTTCTCGTGGGATATTTGACCTACTAGAAGCAATTTAAACGCATATTTTATTATAATACTGAATGACGTGAATTTAAAAACTTGAGAAAAAATGCTGAAAATTTAATTCGTTACCTTTCATCTATGATGATACATATTTTTTGGGAGGGTAGCGTATTATTTTTACAGCATCTTTTCAATTACAGTGCTTTTTTGTAAAATTATTATTTATAGCCATAATATTTTATGGGCTTATAGATCCCCGACCCCTCAACATTTCTTTAAAAGTGACCGCTTTTTCGTAATTTCTACCTGGCAAAAATTAACAATAACTTTCTTTTGTGGTAGTATATTTTTCTAAGGAATAATAGAAAATGTTGCTCAAAAGATTTTTTTTTTAATTTTCTGTTTGACTCTTCGCATATATAGCTAAAAATGTTTGTACAAATAATTACGTAATTATTATAGGTGGGTTTTTAAAATTTCTAAATAATGTTAGATGGTGATATGAGATGGAATAGTCAAATAGATTTAGTCTGCCAAAAATTAATTAAATCTTTTTTTGCATTGTTACGAGTTAGATGCATGGCTAGACACAGACATAGGTAGAGAAGCTATACTGGGTATTAGATAAAGACAAAAACACATTGGGTGGGTGTGTAAAATTTAGTCCGCTATTTTTACCTTTTAAACGTCAAAATTCGTAAATAAAAACAAAACTCAAAAAGGTTTTTCACATTTTTACAAGTCTTTACAAAACGAGTCATTTTTAAGTTAAAAATTTTAACACTATAAACAAAATAAAACTATAAAGACACGCAGATACCACAAACAACGCCACTAACAAAATATCACCAATTATTCGATTACAAAATGACAGAGTGCAGCGTATGTAAATTTACGTTTACTTGCATTTAAACGGTTTGAATGTAAATTTATGCTTTCTTTGAGTGTTTTTATTAAAATTTGTAGCAAAATATTGGAAATTTATTGGTTTTTATAATTAAAAATTATACGGTTGAAATATTGTTGGCAACCATTTTTACCGTTTAGATGTCAATTTTCTATCTATTGTTATTACGCAGCGCATAACCCTTATTATTCTCTGGTATATAGTCTAGCCTATAATATAACGCTATGGAGCCATTCTTCAAATAGTGAACGAGTTTTTATTTTACAAAAGCGCATAGTTTAATGGCCTAAAAGAGAATCTTGCAAGAGCACATTTTTTCAGCACAGATTAATGATAGTGCCTTGTATTATATATATAATATATATTATATATAACAATATTATTTATAAAGAAAAATCGTTTAGACCTTAGGCATGGATATAACTCGAGACATCAAGAAAATCTATTAATACCTAACCATAAATCTAGCTTATTTAAAACGTTGCCAAAGTATAGTGGCATAATATCATATAATAAACTTCCAATAAATAATTTGAATAGGCTCTTTTTAAAAGAGCCTTTTAACAATTAAGTTACGTAGATGTTGGCGAATTTAAACAAAAATATGTATTTCCGGTATAAACTTCATATTATGTCAATCAATTGAATATAATACTCTGATAACACTAGGCAACACGGTTTCTTGTCCTGATTGGAGTTATATGTTTTTAAACGGCAGACTAACATCTCTACTCTAAATTTCTCTACTCCCTAACATCCCTACTCCATAACATCCCTACTCTATAACAACTCTACTCCATAACATCTCTACTCCATAACATCTCTACTCCATAACATCCCTACTCCCCAACAACCCTACTCCGTAACATCTCTACTCTATAACATCTCTACTCCATAACATCTCTACTCCGTAACATCTCTACTCCGTAACATCTCTACTCCGCACTATATGCACTTGATTAGCAACATATTAAGTAAGTGCTTTGCGGAACAATGTACAATGTTTTTTTTTCATTATCATATACGATAATAAAGCTATAGCTAGAAAGTGCTATAATAGCCTAGACGCATACAAATTTATTGTTTATTTAATTACATATTAAAAATAAATAATATCATTATATCGGAGAAAAAAAACTATATTTTAAGAAAAAATGTGTTTATAATAATAAAAAAAAATTAAAATTTTTATTTAACAATATAAGTATTTAATATAAGTGTTTAACGATGTATTATAAGTATTTTTAGTCTTCGACGCACAAACATACCTGCGACCTACGGACTTGGAGTCTTGGTGGTATATTTGTTCCCTGTATATGTACCTCCAAGTCCCGTCTCTTTGCCCGCGTACTCTTAACATGTTCTAATAAAAAAAACAAAATATTCTAATAAATAAGGTATTATTGAACTAAATATTTTAAATGTAAAAATTCAAATTGCTTACCGTGACAAATATTTTTTTGACTTAAGTCAATTTTATAAAAGGTGCTAAAACACCTTTTGTACAGAACTATAAAACAATAATTATCGAAATTGTCACAAAGTTTTTTTTAAATTAAATTAACAAATATATTACTATGTATATTTAAGTTTGTATTTATAACATACGTCTGTAATTTTTTTTTATTTTGTATAAAGACAAACACTTACTAGGAAAAATTGTGATAAAATAATGTACTTTGTTCCGTCAATCACTCCTTAATTAATAAGTTGCTAATCAAGTGCATATAGTGCGGAGTAGAGATGTTACGGAGTAGAGATGTTATGGAGTAGAGATGTTATAGAGTAGAGATGTTACGGAGTAGGGTTGTTGGAGAGTAGAGATGTTATGGAGTAGGGATGTTATTGAGTAGAGATGTTATGGAGTAGAGTTGTTATGGAGTAGGGATATTATGGAGTAGAGATGTTACGGAGTAGTGAAATTTAGAGTAGAGATGTTAGCCTTTTAAACTAATTTTGGGTCGCTGAGGCCGAATCTGGCCTCAAAATATATTCTATTACCTAAGGTTTCTGAGAAAAATGAGATAAACGTGGTAAAAACCCATTATTTTGGCTCTCTTTTGTTTTAAAATTATTGGAGATAAAAATTTTCCGAGGACAAATTTAGATTCTGCGACTCAATATTAGTTAAAAAATACCCAACTTAGAATATGGAAACTTTAAATTCATAGGTATAATAAATAGGTACATTATGGAAAAAAATACTTAAAAAAAATGGATCCTGTGACAAAACTAAGTAGGGGTAGGTGGTAAGGAGAAGGGTGCATAAGGGGACAAGCTTATCTCCTCGTACTCATGCTAAAAATCGTCAAAAATCATCACTAGGGGGTCAAAAATTAACTAAAAAAATGTTATTTAATATGGTTCTTATGTAATAAAGTAACATTTTAATGATGTAGAACCATTAAAAAAAAACGACATAAAATACACAATATTTTGTTTTATAATTTTTTTAAATTGGCATAATTGCTTGTACTAAAATTTAAAAAATAAGATGTGCTGGATTTTTTTTAAGGTCAAATTCGGATTTTGCGCCTTTAAATTGATAAGAAAGATATATTTTTTGAGCTCGAGAAAAAAGTTTACACTGTGTGCTTTAATTTTATTTCTTTTTCATTTATTTACTTTTTACGAAAAAACTAAGCAAAATAAAATAATATTTGTATAAATATTTTTTGTAGAGAATGTTATAATCTACAAATTAAGTCCCATAAATTTTTATACAAATTTGATAGTTTCGCCACAAATGAGCAATTGATCTCTGCACTTTCATTTTAAGCTATTTATTTTTTTTTTCGCATACTTACTGTGACAGTAGGTCCTTGGCATATAGATTTTTGAATTCCTCGTATTTTTTTAATATACCCTAAAATTTTCTAAATCCTACTCTTTTTTTAAAGATTTTGAAAAAAATGGTCATTATTTCCTGGACTTATATCTCAAAAATTTTAGGTGCTGGAATTTTTCTAAGGTCAGATTCGGATTCTACGCCCTCGAATTAGTAAGAAAAATTTACTTTCCTATCGGGGCAAAAAAAAGTTGCGATTTGTTGCCTAGTGTAATAGGCATTAATCGGAATAAATTCAGTTATGACTGATCAACGTTGAAAATAAACACAGAAACATAGGCTTACGGAATAATTTTGCCGAATTATGGAGGAAATTTTTATAAAGGTCACTAAATCGAAGCATTTGACGGCTAATTTGTTACACACAACAATATTGAATATACATATTAACTATAAATATGTAAATATATCGGTGTTTTTCGAAGAAAATAAAAATGTAAATATTTAAAACCTTGCGTCAACGATAGAATCGACGCGGCGCCTATGCAAGCACTGGAAATTCGCCGATTACTGGTAATAGGCCTGGTCTAAAGTTTATTAAATAGAAAAGAAAATCATAAAATCTTATACTTCCGGTATAACCGAAAGTGACAGGATATTAACAATATGTCAAAAGAAACACTAAAATATACTGATAATGTGGCCAAAAAAATTATTAGCTTATATTAACAATTACAAAAGATATATATTTTTGGCCAGTTATAAATTTAGAAAAATTTAAAACAGCTTAAAAAATATTTTAATAAAAAAATCACTCTGTGCTATCAACTTAAAGAGTATACTTTATACTGTAAAGCAACATATAATATGTTCACGGTTTCTTTATAATTTGCATAAGTAACTATAATGGCAATTGTCCCATTTTTCAGAAAATGGGGACCATAAATAAATACTACAAGATGTTTTATAATCGTTGGCCCCATAGAATGATTGAATGGACGTTATTAGGAATGAAATGGTAAGTTTTAATACTTTTTGCTTTCCATCATCATCAGTAGTTTGTTTGTATCTTTAAGAGACTTTTAGGCTCAGTGCCTAAAAGCCAATAATAAAGTAATTGTAGAAATTTAACACCAAAATACATTTTTTTACCATGATAAAATACTAAGAAAACACGAAAAAAAGTGAAAAAATTATCTGCTTTTCGAGTTGTTCTCGCCCCTGTCGGTCGGTCTGTGTCCGGGAAATTTGTGACCATGATAACTCAAGAACGCTTCGGGCTAAATACTTCAAATTTGGTCCATAGGTTGATCATACAAAATTCTAGGGATTGTTCTTGGTAAAAATCGAATTGGGGTAAGGGGATAAAATGGGGTGAAAACAATTTTTTTCAAAAACATTTTTTTTTTCAATTTGTTTTTTGTTTTACGAAAAAATTAACATTTTTTGATTTTTTTTGAAGAATTTTTTAATTTTTTTGAATTTATTTTTTTATTTTTTTCGTTTTTGATTTTAATTAACCTAGAACCTACGTTTCTGGACGTTTTATATCCAAAAAATATGATTTCCGTAAAAAAATTCTGTCTGTCGGTCTGTGTGTCCGGGAAATTTGTGACCACGATAACTCAAGAAGACTTTGAATTTAGACCACAGGTTGATTACCGTAATTTCACACAAAAATAGTCCAGATTCACATAACTATGGTCCAGCTTCACACCTATATTCCATATTTAAAAGCGTATTTAAAAAAACTGAAAACGTGTTGCTGTATATCCCATATACGCCAACTTTCATAAGAAATTGTAAACATTTAAAAATAATTATCCCCTGCCCCCTGGGGGCCTTGGACTATAGTTGTGTGGCCGGACTATAGTTGTGTGAAATTACGGTATCTAAAATTCTAGGCTGGAATTGTTTTTCGTAAAAATCGGGTTGGGGTAAAATGGGGTAAAAACAATTTATTTCAAAAACATATTTTTTCAATTTATTTTTCGTTTTACAAAAAAATTGTTGATGATTTTTTTTTGTTTTTGATTTTAATGAACCTAGGCCTATAGTGGAAAGTATTATTATAAAGTTCTAGGCTGAGATTGTTTTTGGTAAAAATCGGATTGGGGTAAGAGGGTAAAATGGGGTAAAAACAATTTTTTTCAATTTTTTTTTTAAACTTATTTTTCGTTTTACGAACAAGGGAACTTTTTTTGAAAAAAAAATTTTTTTTTTGAGAAAATATATTTTTTTTAATCAGACTAATGAAACACAATTTTATTAAGTGGCTCATACACGTTATTTTAACCCCTTCCGCTCCAACCCGTTTTTCAAGGTATATGGACCTATACCAGATTAAAATTTTTATGTAAAATAAATTTGAGATACATTTTAAATTTTTGGGCGGAAGGGGTTAAGAATCTGCGATAATTGTTTTGAGTTTATATATTTATATATATGTTATTTCGCCATTTAAATTGTAACTTTTATTTATTTTAATTTTACATATACCTATGTAGAAAATTGTAAAAATAAAACACGATAATAAAAAATATATCAATCGTTTGATATTTGTGGTTTCTATTTTTCACTATAGAAAACATAAGTAAATTATTTCTTAAAATTCTCTTATTTTTGTTTTTGTTTTAATTAGCCCACGTATATGGGGGAAAATATTATTTTGTTGACAGCAGTTTTTTTATTTTCGTCAACAACTCTTGGTAGCGAACGTGTTAAATTTATTTTTATTAAAAAATTGAATGTTTTTTATTTGTTGCTTTATCTTTAACAGGCACGTGGAGTTTTTTCGTAGTAGGTATTTTTGGCACCTCGGTTGTTTTGTGTAAGCTTCTAATATTAAGACACGATTTGATTTAATATTTTTATTTTTAAACTAATTTTTATAAAGTACTGAATTGACTAGTAAAAAAGTATAATATACACTTAATATTCATGATGTTTCGCTTAAAATTGATAAAACCTTTATTATTATTGGTGTTTGTTATCAGTATCCAGCTTGATTTCCGGCCTGTGGTCTCCGCAGGTTGGAAAACCTACTGGAACTGGTGGCAAGTCGGAATGGTTACCAACTTGAAGCACCAAATCCATACCAATCGCAGTGTGAAACAAGAAGTGGCAATGGAATAGCCAAAAACCGGGATTATCTGCTCTAAACCTGAGTACTACGTAACCATTGTTGGGTACGGCTATGGTATCTTTACCAGGGGGAAAGTTGTACTGTCTATGCAAAAGACCCCGTTTGTCCAAATCTAGGGCGTGTTTTAAGCTGATTTTTTTGACGTTTTTGTCGGGTGATCTGCCCATGCCGATTACGTGGAATGCGTATCCGTGCAAGTGGAAGGGATGACTCAAGTTTGTTACTTGTACTGAAAAAGAAAAATTAATTTTAAGTAAAGTAATAGTTATTTATAATACAAGGGCGAAAAATTAAATTTTTTGCGACTGAGTAGGTTTTCAGAATAATAATAAACCTACGAAATTGTTTCTTTTGCGTGCGGTTTCATTTTCAAATTAAAAAGCTATAGCTTTGTGATTAATTTCTGTTAAAATGTGTCTGTTATGAAAATAGTAATATATTACTATATAATATACTACTAAAAAGTATACTTTTGTACCGTTCTATGAATATTATAAATATTGAAATTGATTTTACAATTGAAATTTTGTGTTTTTTAATTTATTTTAGTGGATGAATACAGACTAATCAGTTTATATATATTTTGAGGTTATGTTATAGAAGAAATTTTTATTTTGTATGAAATGATTATAATAACTTTACCTGGTCAAAAAGAACAGTTAATTCAAGACCAAAAGTGACAGTACAGTAAAGGTCCAAACCATCTTCTTTTAAAAAGCTTAAAAATAACAAGTTTTAGTTAGCGGGCGAAAAAAGCTTTTTGGCCCTAGGGCCACAAAGTTCAACTTTTCGCCCGTAAAACATGAACAAGCTTTTAGAATCCATCGAATAAAAAATATTTTTTTTTCTACAGTTTTGATTATCTGCTAACTTCCTAAGATCGTGAATTCAGGTTGCTAGGGTAGCAGACCTACATAAATGTTAAGGAAAATAAAAACTTTTTTGCAGTTTTTTATGTAAAATCTTCGTACAGAAATAAAATTTTTATAGATACATTTTCTAGTTCTTATTTTTGAGGAGTGCCGGATCAAAAGCCGCCATCTGCACTAAACCACATTTTTCAGTTTAAGCCAAAAAAAAAGAAAATAATTTCTAAACTAGAATTAATAATAAAAAAAATTCTAACTCCACCCATTGAGGGTCGCGGGGTGTGTTTTTTAAGATGGTTTATTGGGGCTTTTGAGGTCGCTAAAACTAAATCTTAGAATAACATTTTTGTAAATCCACCCCCTAAGGGAACCACTACCCGTTAGTAGATTTGGTTTCAGCAACCTCGAAAACCTCTATATACCACTTTTCACCAAAATGTAAACATAATAAATACCCCCAGCCTGGGTGGAGTTAAAAAACACAAAATACAGAGTTAATTACCCCCACCTCTGGGAGGGGGGTTAATTTTTTATCAGATTCCGTTTTAGCGACCTCTAAAACCCCTATATACCAATTTTTACGAAAACATTGTATACATCTAAAAATAATTATAATTATAGGGGGGTACCGGGGAATGGAGTTAGGAATTTTTTTTATCAGATTCAGTTTTACCGACCTCAATAACGTCTATATGCCAATTTTTACGAAAATATTAAAAACATTTAAAAATAATTACACCCTCACCCCTGCGGGTGTAGAATTTTTATTATCAGATTTAATTTTATAATCCTTCAAAACACCTATACAGGGTGTCCCATTAACTTTCCTACAGGCATTATCTTAAAAAATGTAAAAGATATCAAAAATCTAAAAAGCAGATCAATTAGATATTTTCAGTAAGCTTTCTATTTATGAAGTCGGTAAAGTTCTAAAGCTCACCCCCTAACCCCCATCAACCCTAACTTTAAAATCTCAAATAGCAATATGGGTCATGCGATGCATTATTTCAAAGGTGTTTTTATTTTGATTAAAATTTATTTTCATTTTTTTAAAATCGGATAAGCTGTTCCGGAGATATCTACTAAAATAATTTCAAAAAATTAAAAAAAGTAATATTAAAAAGAATCTTATATTTGAAACATAAAGTAATTATGTTATTGGCAACGAACTAATAACTCTTCTCTCTAGAATAGCCATTTCATTTGTAAAAACTGACAAAAACGTAGCCAACATATACATTTGTCTGTCTTACTCGCACAGTCTTACTTTGTTCTAACAGAGATAAAAATAACAGTTACTGGTAACTGTTATTGTTCAGGCCTGAATATACCTACTATTTGTTTACAAACAAATCGAGATGTTGGCGATACTTTATAGTTTAGTTTAGTTTTTATTTTATATGTTCAAAATGCCCGTAGGGCGTGGAACATGTTAATTATTTTTCTGTTTTTTATTTTTCTCTCGTTCTTAATATATAAATTATATGTGAAATCTTCTTAATAGAACAGTATATAGCAAAAATTTAAATTTTAAAAACTATATTTCTTCCAACGTTTCGAGTATTATTGTGTACTCTTCTTCAGGGAGATTAAAAATTACAAAATTATAAATTAAAAATTATAGACATTTGATAAAATATTATGACAATGTCAAAAAAAGGTATAAAGGTAAAGGTGTGAAAATGTAAAAGATAGTAAGATTTCTATATGTGTATTAAAGAGTGAATTAAAAAACAAATAAATATAACAAAAAATGCAATAATTATAAATAAACACTAAAAATACATATGTGCACAAATACATACAATCACATATAACCATATACAATTACATACAACTACATGTACATATATACATAGATTCAAAAAAAAAAAAATCATTCACTAATGTCAACATATACAGAAAATTGTACACATATATACTTACAGTATCATTCAATTATGCTATTGTACACTGAATTTAAATTTTGAGTATCTGTTCGAAAGTTCAAAACATTTGGAGTAATTTTTATGTGGATCATTTCCAAAATATTTCGTTTTGTCCTAATAATCTCTGTATCCAAAATTTTAATGTTTTTGAAATCGAATGTATGACCTGTATCAAACCGATGTTTCGACAAAGCTGTTTTATTAAAATTTGAAAAATGTTTACAATTGGACTTATGCTGAGATACTCTCGATTTGAGCCATTGTGATGTTTGCCCGACATATACACCATTACAAGTATTACAAGATATTTTATATATTATATTTGATTTTAACTCATGTTTAGTTTTATCTTTCATTTTATCAAATAAACTCTTATTGCTAAAGATACCACTGAAAACAATTTTACAATTATCCTGCCTTAAACAGTTTATAATTTTATTGGTTAAAACTGGTATATGGGAAATTTTAAAATATTTATCAACAACTAGACCATTATTTAAATTATTATTATTAATATTGTTATTATATAAAATTGAATTAATTAAAAAAATTGGATAATTATTTTTTATAAGTATATCTTTAACTATATCTAAATTTTTCTTATGAAATTTAGGATGACTTAATTTTAACATTCTATGTTTTAACATTTTAACTGTATTAAGTTTGTAAGATTTATTTTCAAATGAAAAAAAGTTTAAATATCTTTTAGAAGAAAATGATTTTTGATACCAGTCAGTTATTAATGAACCATCAAATAATTTAATTATTGTTAAATCTAAAAAGTTTATTTTATTTTTTGTTTCTTTTTCTAAAGTGAATTTTAAATTATTATCAAAAGCATTAAAATAATTTAATATATTGTCAAGTTTATTTAAAGGAATAGCAGTTAAAATATCATCAACATAAATTCTTAAAAAAGTTAAAATGAAAGGTAATTTAGAAATAACGTCACGTAATAATAAATCCATAACCATAGCAGAAAACACAGGTGATGCAGGGTTACCCATAGCTGTACCAATTATTTGCTTAAAAAAATTATTATTATATGAAAAATACCCACTATCAAAACAAAATTCAACCAGTTGAATAAATTTATTTTTTGGGATATCTGTAAAACTTTTTAAAGAAGAAGAGTACACAATAATACTCGAAACGTTGGAAGATATATAGTTTTTAAAATTTAAATTTTTGCTATATACTGTTCTATTAAGAAGATTTCACATATAACATGTTAATTATAACATTTTACAATTATTTACAATATTTTTTTTTATATTAAAATTATCACAGGAATTATATTATTTAATAAACCTAATTTATATTATTTAATAACCTAAGTACCTTAACTAATTTAAGTCAGTCTGTTTTTTGGGAGATCTCTCGCTGCATGTGGAATCTTGTTAAAAATCCTAATAACACTGTACTGAGCATTGTTTTGTAGGTAAGTGTAATTGCACTTTTCATTAAGAAGATTTCCTCTGTTTCTTGTATTATACAAGTGTAGTCTTAAGTGTTCAGAAAATAGATCCTCATTTTCAACTACAAACATTACACATTCATATACATACAGACTGGTTAGTGTGAAAACCTTGTTTTTAACAAAGATTTCCCTACAGCTGTCCGTTTTTTTTTAGTTTAAATATATTTCTCAGACATTTCTTTTGTAACACTAATATTCTTTCAAAGTCAGTAGAGTTCCCCCAGAAAATGATTCCATATCGGATTCTTGAATTAACGTAAGCGTGATAAGCTATTAAGGCATTTGCGTATTTATGCTTTCTGATAAAACCCTTAGTGCATATTAACGGTATGCGTATTCTAGAGAGAAGAGTTAGTAGTTCGTTGGTTATTGGCTAAATTCGAACATTCACTACATCCATATTACATAAAGTTCACGAAATGACCATACCAATTTCAACTATGCACTGTTCAAATCGTGACATTAAATTTATTCTGCAAGCTGCATAATATACCCTTTTCAGATTAATAGTCTTACAAGCTTTAGTAATGCGTGTCTTTAAGTTCTCTAGATCAGTTGGTTTTGGTTTGGTAAACTATTCCTTCTTCATAAAAAAATCTAGTGGCGTTAGGGCAGGATAGCTTGGTGGCCAAGAAATTATTCCCCTGTTTCAATCAATTTTTTTTGGAAAAACATTATTAAAATAAAAAATTATGTAACAAATTATTTGACTTGCTTCGTTCGTCAGTATGTAACTCGATGTAAGTTGCATTTTATATATTTTTATTATTATTGTATAATACAAATATTTGTATTATATATATATATATATATATATATATATATATATATATATATTATATTTAAATTAATAGTTAATTCAAACAAGGAATAACAAATTAAGGCTAGTTTTTTTTTTAACTTTAAGTTTATGAAAGGAGGGTAATATTCTTAACAGTATATAATATATAATATTATTATGTAAATATGTACCCTTCTATAGCCTATACACCTGAACCGATTTTTATAAGAGGTGTCAAAACAAAATGCTTTCCAATGAAGCCGAAGCCCTTAAACCAACTATTTTTTTCGAGAAAATATCATTTTAATGTATACACATGCAGTCGGATTTTTATTTTTTTAATGCGCTGTTTATTGTTTTTATGCAACTGAATAAAGTTGTATTATTTTAATCTATTACTCAATGACTTACCTTCATCTACCAAAACGACCTCGACGATGGCATTAAGGGGTATGTCCACTTTGTGAGTGCACCTACAGTTTTGTTCACATCCTGCCGGCCTGTTATCTCCGTCACAGAATTGTTCAGGATTAATGTCGTCGTATTGCGAAATTAAAGGTGAAGGAGGCGCCATGTACGAAATTTTGTCGATCAGACTTTCAAGGTGCATTCCGGCTGATTCCACTGTGGAAATATATTTTTTGTTGTATGTACAAATATAGAAATATAATATTAACACTAAGTTCTCACCAAGTATTTCTGTATAAAAAATATGTTAATTGTGTTTCATGGTAAGATAAAATCAAGAATATATTTTTTTTAGTAATATCTGGAATGTTCTTATAAAAAGATAACGCAATGTATTGATTTTTAAAAGCTGCATAATTAATTTTTAAAAAGTCAATTAAAAATAAATCAGGAGACCTGGCTGGCTTTAACGTCTCCGTCCAGTCCATCTGTTAGGAAAGGCAGCAACAATACCCTTCGAGCCACCCCATAACCACGTTCGAGTTTGAAAAATTTACTGTCCAGTTAGGAAAATTATAAAGTTTATGATCTCGGGGATGTCCTCAGGGAGGATGGGATAGTTGGAAAATGTATTGATTGGTCATTAAAAAATCTCAGCTGGGAAAACTGGAGCGGTAAAGTTGGGAAATTTCATTAAAGTTTCCGTCAGAGGTTTTTTTTAGTCATCAATATTTTCCGTCAGGAGTAAAGTTTTTTTTTTTAGTTCGGAAACTCCTTAATCTTTAGTTGAAAAATTTTTGTTCTGCACCCCCAAATAAATCTTCGTTTCACCCCTGACTGGTCATTTAATATCATTTAATTTAATTTAATTTCATATTATTTAATTTAATTTAATTTCATTTAATTTCATTTCATTTCATTTAATTTCATTTAATTTCATTTAATTTCATTTAATTTCATTTAATTTCATTTAATTTCATTTAATTTCATTTAATTTCATTTAATTTCATTTCATTTAATTTCATTTAATTTCATTTAATTTCATTTCATTTAATTTAATTTAATTTAATTTCATCTAATTTCATTTAATTTCATCTAATTTCATTTAATATCATTTAATTTCATTTAATAACAGAGACAATGGCGTGAATCGAAACATACAGTTGTTCAGAAAAGATAGGGTTATAGTTTGATTTAAGTACCGACCCGTTATTCAGGCGTTCCAAGGCGTTCCACCGGGAAAAAAGACTTCTTACTCTGCTTCAAGCTCTGCCCAAAACTGAACTTTAAATATAAAAATTATATTAAAAATTCACTACTAAGGGATAAAACTACATTAAAAATCATCAAAATAAGATTAGTGGTTCGTGATAAAAACCAACTTTGAAATTGTGTTCAATTTTGGCTGTGCGTTTATTTTAACGCGAAGTGTATATTATGCCCCTAGGAACGTATGATATACCTTATTAGCAGACAATTAGCAGACATTTCCTGTAAGATGATGAACACTTAAATAAATATTAGTAAGAATATTTCTTGTTTTTTACTTTTCATGTTACAGGCATAAAACTTTAACTCGGTTTAACTACCCAACCAACACGGTACCGTAAGAATATTCTTCATCATCAATAGTTTGTTTGGGTCTTTAAGAGACAGGCGCAGCCTATGGCTCATTTATCTAAAAAAATACTTAATCTGAATTGGTAGTTGGGGCAGTGAGTCTATGCTCACTGATGCGAGTTGCATCTGTCATAATTTAGGGGGAGGTGAGTCTCTGCTCACTGATGCGAGTTGCATCTGTCATAATTTGGCGCTGGGGAGTGGGTGGGAGGGGGATGAGGAGGGAGCGAAGAATATTCTTACCGTAAGAATATTAATTTATACTGTTTTTACACGATTCGCTCACCGCAGTAATGAGAAGATCCAGCGCTTGCGCACTAATTTTCTTATTTTTGTTTTGACGCATGCCAAAAATTATTTTAAGGTTATGTAACATTCTTTTGCAGAATTTTACAAAAATATCTACTTTTTTCTTTGCGAGCTAACAGTTTTTTTTTTGGCTAAAAGTACTCGCTTTTAATAGTATTTTCGTAAAAAAAAATTGCGGAATATTCATTAATAAACATTTGATTCTTAAAATATATCGGCTTCTAAATTCTGAAATATCGTATCTAAAAAATGTCTCCCATTAAAAAAAACACCAAACCAGCAAACTAACAAACCAAACCATTATTAACGTAAACCAACGCCTCCCATTAAAAAAAAACACCAAACCAGCAAACTACCAAACCAAACCATTGTTAACGTAAACTAACGCCTCCCATTAATAAAAAAACACCAAAGCAGCAAACTACCAAACCAAACCATTGTTAACGTAAACCAACGCCCCCATTAAAAAAATCAAACAGAAATTCGTGAGTATTTTAACAATCCTTTGCTATATATTCTAACAAAAAAACTAGATTTTCCGCACCTAATTATATTCAAGACAGTAAGTTTTAGTAATAAAACCAGAAATCAGTGCAAAAATATAGTTCATTTTTGTGTACCTGATGCGCACCGTAACCCCACTCAAATTAAACTATTTCATAAAACTACAACTGCCTAAACGGAAGCCACTTTTGACATCCGTCAAAACAAAAATAAGCAAACCAGTGCGCATGTGCTAGATTATTCTCATTACTGCGGTGAGCGAATCGTGTTTTTACTATTATCTGTAATATTTTGTTTTGTTTAATAAATATCTTTTATTATATAGAATGTTTGTGGGTCTACAATTTGTTGAGGAAGTTTGTTTGCTAGCATATAAAAAACAAATATCACTTGACTCCCTAAAAATAAGGATATCTGAAGATGATTGGTGTCTATTTCAAATCAGGAGGTTTCTTTTTTTTTTGAAGAAGGTAGGTTTTTGAACCATTTTTACTTTGCACTTATTGTAGTTTTAATACTGAACTTTATTTGTAAATACAATTTTTTTAATTATATGGCCACCATTGGTATTCAATACTTTACTTGTGATATTAAATACTACAATGTAAGTATTGTATATGATATCTTGCTACAACACAACGTGCTGGTACCTTAAATGTACCAAATTTTTTGTTGTTCCAAATTTTGGACTTTATACTTTAAGTTGTTAAGTTATATTATTGATCTCATTAGTTTAAAGTATGATACAGTCAGGGCCGTATACGGCCTATAGTGAAGATTTCGTGGTTGGGGAGAAGGTCAAAAATTACAACTTTTTCTAGCCTAAAAAAGCAACTTTTTTCTTCGTAAAATAAGTTAATGACTAAAAAAAGTCCCCACCCTTTATTTCTTAATGCCTAAAAAAAATGTTCTCCAAACTTTCGTGAAATATGCAACTTTTGTATTTTAAATCTATGAAATATGCAACTTTTTTGATCTTAAGATATGTGGGGGGAGGCTCCCCCATAGCTACGGCTTGCAACCACACACAATTACATACTGACAAAATAATCGATCCTTTCTTTACTTTTCGCTGTATTATTACTAACTAAAATTTTGGTATTATTTACCGATTGTTATTTTACTGAATACTATAACATACCTACTTTAAACTAGATCAATAACACAACTTAACTACAACGTAAAGTATACCATAATATAACCGTGATATAATTTACCAAATGTTATAGTATTAATAAACACACGTTGCGTGGGAATCCAAATATACCAGCACATTGTGTTGTGTTAGTATGGTAACTAATTGTATACAATACACGCATTATAGTTTTTAATATCACAAGTAAAGTATTAAATACCAATGGTTCACCACCAGTGGCAATATAAATAAAAAATATATATTTACAAATATTTAGTATTAAAATACAACGACATTTTCTGAGTGTGGGGCCGGTAAATTACGTCTAGCGACGTTTCTAAATGACTTTATACGTCATAAAGCGTCATAATCATGAGACATTTTTACGTGTATTTGACGTCGATAATTACGTCAACTTGGTGATTTTAGTGACTTAAAATTCACGTGAATTTGACGTGACCGTGTTGGCTGGGTAGTTTTTGGTTTGGACTTTGGTGAGAACAAGCTTGAATATGTTCAGTGATTTTTCTTACCTAAATATCTGTTATAAGTATTAGGTGCGAAGACGTCTTCCGGAGTGTAAAGGTGGAAACGGAAAGGCAAGAAAATTTTTACGTCGGGCTTTTCTTTCAAAATTTCTGGATCGATTTTCTTAGCATTTTTCAATTGATTTACACAAATAGCATCTGTTCTTCTCTCATTACATCTAGCATCCAAAGGATTCATTACCTATATAATACACAGCTATACAGAGCGGTCCAAAAGTCACCCCTCCCCCTCTTAACTTTTGAACCAGTTGAGATATCGACTTCAAATTTTAAACTTTTAAATAAGACAACTTAAACTATCTTTTAGCATATATTTAATACTTTCAGCTCTTAAAATGTGGGCAGGGGGGCATGGGGGCACATTTTTTAAATGGAAAGGGCGGTCGTGTAATACATCATTTTAAAGCTTATAAAATTCTCCATTTAACTCCATATTTTTAAATTAAAAAAAAAATTGGGTTTGAAAGGGGGTATTAATGTCAAAATTCCTCAAAAAAAAAACAAATAATTTTTTAAAAATGCCTAATTTCAAAAAATGTTAATTATACTTTTAAACTAATTTTAGTTGACATGAATAAAAATTTATAAAAAAAAAACTTAAAAAATCGAATGTTTTAGCACAAAAAATTGAAAAATCAAAACCTTAAAAAACATTTTTAAAAAAATTTAAAAATATTAGTTTAAATAGAGAATTTTATAAGCTTTAAAATGATGTATCACACGACCCCCCTTTCCATTTAAAAAAATGTCCCCCCATGCCCCCTTCCCACATTTTAAGAGCTGAAAATATCAAATATATGCTAAAAGATAGTTTAAATTGTCTTATTTAAGAGTTCTAAATTTGAAGTCGATATCTCAACTCGTTCAAAAGTTAAAAGGGGGGGTGACTTTTGGACCGCACTGTATACAAATATAGTCATAATTTCGCTATAATTTGAAACTGACTAAAATTATAATTTGCACTACACCCAAAAATGTATTTTTCATGTGAAGTCGTGTTTATTGATAAAAATATACAGTGTTAATTTCTATACGAAAGCGTAGAAGGAACATAATAATTACTTTTTTAAATGAGATTTAATTCTGTAATACTAATTGTAATAGTAAATATTTAATTCGTTGTTACTAACACCGAATTAAATGTTTTTTCTGCGATAATATTGCAGAACAAATTTATTTTCTCTGTCTTAGTAACACAGAATTAAAGAAAGATTTAATTCTGTGATACTAAGACAGAATTAAATATTTTCTGTGTGTTACTATCACAGAAATATATCATTTTCTATTTATTCTGTAACACTAATACAGAATTAAATAGAGAAAATATTTAATTCTGTATTAGTATTACAAAATAAATAGAAAATGATTTATTTCTGTGATAGTAACACAGAGAAAATATTTAATTCTGTCGTTAATTCACAGAATTAAATCTTTCTTTAATTCTGTGTTACTAAGACAGAAAAAATGAATTTATTCTGCAATATTATCACAGAAAAAACATTTAATGGAGCTCTCTACAACTAGAATTATGAAACAAAAGACGTCTACCCTATCTCTATCTCATTTGTGCTACACTTTCCAGCCAACCAAATAAATACTGTATTTGTTTTTCATACAACAAATACAGTATTTATATGGTTGGCCGGAAAGTGTAGCACTGAGCGGCACGAACGAACATAGCTAATGTGAATCTGTAGAATAAGATAATTCTACTAAAATTAGGATGGCGCCAGTAATTTCTTTAATAAAACAAATATAGTTACACTTTTCGCCCGGCCAAGTAAATATTGTATTTGTTCAACAAAGAACAAATACAGAATTTGTTTGGTTGGGTGGAAGTGGGAGTGTATGTATGTCTTCTATCCTTTTTGGGTAGAACTTTTGTCCCTGTATAATCTAACGGGAGAAATCGCCATTCGGTTTTAGTAACAACGAATTAAATACAGGGTGATCCATAACTGGCATGCCAAAATTTAAGAGGTGATTCTAGATCCAAAAATATAAAAAAAGTTCCTATAAAGGTTGGTCCGGAAATGAGCCCTAAGGGATCTAGGGCCCTATAAAATTGTAATAAAAATAAGGTTTTTAATTAATAACTCGGGTACCGTTTAAGCTAGAGCGGCGAGCTTTTGCATGTATACTAGTAATAATAAGGGCAATAAGTTTATGTAATTAATTTTTTTAATTTATCCAGAGGCGTGCCCAGACGGACAAAATATATGAGGCTTAAAACATTTTTGCCCCAAACTTTTCTATGTGTATGTTTTTTGGATTTGTTGTAAAAAATATAGATTTCTAGAGTAAAAATACATATAAAATATCATATAGTGTAACACTGTAGGAGCAACCGTTATCAAAAAAAAAAAAAATGCAATTAAGAGGAAGTAACATTTTGTGCCACCAAAAACGTTACTTTTTAAAAGGCTATTACTCCTTTAATATTAAATTTAGGTGTTTTGGTGTATAATACTTTTTTGCTCAGTTTTAAATGAAGAATCACCCTGCAGCATTAAAATTTTATTCGTGCTTTTTTTTGTTCCCCATTCAATACGTCATCTTCGAAGGGCCGTAGCTCCCTTAGGGCTCATTTCCGGACCAACCTTTATAGAAACTTTTTTTCATATTTTTGGATCTAGAATCACCTCTTAAATTTCGGTACGCGAGTTCTGGAACAGGCTGTATAACCTCAAAAACATATCATATCATTGCGAAAAGTATGTTTTTTAAGGTTATGTTGAAAATAGGAGCTAAATTTCAAATTCCGACCTCAGATTTGGATTCAGGGGCTCAAAATACATAGGAATTGATTAGTCGAGTCCGTCAGAGATCCAGCTTTTTTAATTTTGTGTGGCTGTGTTATCTCTGCAACTAAAAGTCCTATCAAAAAAAGTTTTTTACAAAAGATGTTTATTTTTTTGGGTAGAATTAAACAGCAGTAAAAAAATATATATTTCTTTTTAAAAAAACAAAGTTTACCTTAAAATGACCTTGAAAACGTAAATATCCGTAAAAAATAAATACGCCATTTTATTTCTCCCATTAAAATAAACAACTTTTGTCCCACACTTTTTTTTCTAAAATGTATAGTTTTCGAGATATTTGAAAGTTTTAAATGAAGAATCACCCTGCAGCATTAAAATTTTATTGGTGCCTTTTTTTGTTCCCCATTCAATACGTCATCTTCGAAGGGCCGTAGCTCCCTTAGGGCTCATTTCCGGACCAACCTTTATAGGAATTTTTTTTCATATTTTTGGATGTAGAATCACCTCTTAAATTTCGGTACGCGAGTTCTGGAACAGGCTGTATTTACTCTGAGTTACGCCTTCGTATTTTTATAATACGAGGTGGTTTATCAAAATAAGTAGAGTTTATAAAATTAGATTAGTGCAGTCAGTGATTATAATTCTTTACTCAATGGTGCAGTCATGTTGATACTTTCAGTAATGAGAACAACCTAATTTTATACAAATAAAATAAGTTTAATGGGGGTTAAATGTTATATATATTTTGAATAGTTCATGTTTGAAAGCTCACCACAGCCATATAAATTTACAACTAAGCTATGTACAACTTTAAGTAAAAAATATATATTTAAAAAAAAAAGATCTTTTATGTACATAAATGTTAAAAATTAAAAACAAACTATTACACTGAAAGTTATTGCTATGCCAAAGAAACCGCATATGGTCGGTCTAAAACCAAAGTGAACTAAGCGCAACTTTTTCACTTTTTATTGCAGACCGTAGGATATCAAAATCTGCACCATAGACTACCAATAATAAAAAAAAAATTGAAGCTTAGTTCACTTTGGCTTTAGACCGACCATATGTAGAGTACAATTTGCTGCTATTCGAACTAACGCATCATAACTTTGCATGGAGGATTGGTGTAGTGGACTACCGCGTCGTACTTGACGAGTTTACTACCCAAAATAGCGTGAGTTCGATTCTCACCGGCGCCGATTTGCCTTTTTCAGTTAATTAATAATTTAAATTTGGCGAAGGCGTAAGTGAAGCGGACATTCCCTATAAATTGGTTCGAAAGTCAATTAAAGCCGGTGGTTCCCTCTACTACTAGCCCACACAAGTCCTGGACTTAGGGGATGCTTAATTAAGTAGAATAGTACGAGGTTAAACAAAAATGTAAAAATGTATGTAAATTTATTATCAATTTTCTTATTAAATCTTTTACATTCTAAATTTTCGCCTTAAAACTATGAAATAAAGTTATTATGAACATTCTGTTTATATCTTATTAGTACTTCCTTAGAATTTTCTCTTTAAAACTTGCTATTTAAATTTTTACCAATTTGCTTAATAAATCATCCACATTCTTATTAGTATTTTCTTATTAAAACCTACCCATTATAAGTTAAGTAAGGAATCCACAAGAATTTTTATTTATGTAAATTTTCTTAATAAATCTTATTAAATCCAAATTTATGTTTTTTTTTAAGTTCTTATTGGTCTTATATAATCTTATAAGTTCTTGTAAGGTCTGAATAAGAATTAACCAGAACGTTTTTACAGGGAAGCCACGGTAACCATGCAGCGTTGGCCATTTACTATATTGTGAACGCTTGAATATGATGCTGCGCATGGTAGTTAACCTGTTAATAATAAAATCCAATTCTTCAAAAGTATCAGTTTATCTGTTTCTATAAGAATTTTGAAATTAAATTTGTTTTTATAAGCATAAGATTTGTATACATTAAACGACCACTTACCACTCCTTGTGGGATACCGACATCGTATGTGGGTGGCGTAGAAGATGGTTGATAAGGTCCTTTGCAAGAGGCGTATCTCAAGATGGCCAATTGTTGGATACGTCCGATACCACATTTGCCCAAACCTTTTAATTGGATCCAGTAAGCTCCTGAATTTTGGTTTGCGTTTATCACAAAATCGTACCTTTCACCTAAAATTTTAAAGTAATTCAAATGCAATTAAAGTGACCCATAGAAAAAACTTAATAGAAAATAGTTATTTTCTTAACTAGTGTATTAAGTAGATAAAATCACTTAATACACGAGTTGATAATTTAATTTTATCCAACACCTTTTATTTTTAAATAAAAATCTATAATTTTGCGAAAAATTATGTCAAAAATATTAACCCTGGATCCTGACACTTATTTCATGTATACAAAAATGCAACTCTGGGGTCTCACAAACCCCAATAATAAATTATTAATAATAATTAAGAAATGTTTTTTTACTTATTGTTTTGTATTAACTTCTTTCTGTACATGTTTTAAAAAGATTTATTTAAATATTTTTATATCACCAATAATATTTAGGTTTTTCTCAAGCTTTTTTTAAATCAATGCAACACCTGCCCACTGTAATAGAAGTGGTAGTGGGGTTTTTGAGACCCCACAGTCAGGTTCCAGGGTTAAGATTAAGTTTTCTTAATACTAAAATAATAGGTAGCCATGGCCTAAGTATGCCTATTAAAAATAAACAATTGCTAGTTTTACATTTGTTACAAACGTCAAAATGGACGCGGTGATTACAGAATTTTTAATAAAAACAGTATTTTATTCAAAAACTAAGAATAATTTGGGGTTTTCTTTAATTTTTATGGTTTAGTTAACGTGCTTCTATTTATAGAATAGTTATAATACTTAATTAATAGGGTATGTAACTAATTTTGGGTTAGATCAAAAGCTGTACGTAAAAGAGTGGGTGAAAAATTTTTTAGTCACTAGTGGAGAAAAACTCACTTTTGACATTTAAAATAGTGTTCAAAACAAGTGTTTCTGTGAAGGTGTTGGATAAAATAATTTTTATAACACGTGCGTGTTACAATACGGATGCATATGGTTGTGAAACTGGTAGTTTTTCACGTCAACTGATACATTAAACAATACAAAACTATTAACATATCTGGGCTAGGCCCAAATATTGTAGATCCGACATTTGCTAATATTTTTTTTTGAAAAGTACGGTTTAAGAAATTCTATCTTTTTAAGGCCATCTATGATTTACATGCAAAGAATTTTTCGAGGGGCTGACCGCGAGGAAATCTTTTGTACAAGCCAAAGGAACTCACAAATAAAAGGCTCTTTTTGTAAAGCACTATTTTATTGGCAGTAGTGCTTGTATAGCGGTAATTTCTACGGCTTATTTGCCAAAAATAACCCCTTCCAGAGAGGAACTCTTAAGTCCAACAATTTTTTTTTCACAAAAAAAACCAAATTTATTATTGATTGTCAAATTTTTGTTAAACGGATTTTTTTTATGAATTTAAATTAAAATATTCATTAATCTTTGCTCTTTATTTTGTTTTTCAAATCTTTACTCTAGACCTCCTGGAAATGCTACAATTTAAATTTTAAGTACCAATCGTCGGAAATTTATTTTATAGAATAGTCCGTTTTCTGCATTCGGGGTGGAACTTAAGATTTATATTTTTTTGAGAGGGTAGTGATAGTCCAACTCAACGGTACCAAATTTAATCTCAAAAACAGAAGGAAACCATTTTTAAAATGGTGCTAAAAATTGGTTCTTTTATTAAGATTTATTTTACTTGCTTTTTGTAATATCTTAAACTTGCTACTTTTTTACGATAAAAGAGTGTTTTCCTATCTTATTTTTTCTTCTGAATCCTATCTTGCGTCAAAATTGCAAACTATTTTATAGGTTCGGTTTAAAAAGCAGCTACTCGTATTTTCTATATTTACTCTTTCCTGATTTAATATTTTATGTATTTTAGTAAAATGTATATATATTTAGACAAAAAGTTCTCCCCTGAGTCCAAATAAAGTCCTAAGCTTACTAGATATGAAATGTATTTGGCGCAAAAACGAACCGATTTTTTGTTTTGCTGTTTCGTTTTGTATTGGATATTTTTCGTTCCTATGGACATAATATAATCTTTTTTCGGATTTTTTTTTTTTAAGGAAGTTTTGTGCAAAAATGGGTTAAAGGGTATTTTTATTATGTTTAATTGAAAACTTATACCTATAACTTATTTTTATGTTAAATTCTATAAAAAACTAGTATTTGTTTTGTTTACTTTTTATATTAAATATCTTGCTACTTGCTACTTTTTTACAGTTAAAAGGTGTTTCCCATCTACCTTTTTTCTGGATCCAAATCAGCTGTGAATTATAAATTATTATGTATTTTATTATTCCATCAATCTATTTTCTAATCATCGTACAGAGTGATATTGGTAGACTGACAGTTTCGGGCTACTGGCCCTCTTCAGTACCAAGAGTCAACTCTGCACGCTGATTAAGAAAACGGTTTTAGACTTTATTCGCAAAAGGAATATAGCCATTAGATTGATGTAGGCTTGTGCGCCATCTATTGCTAGATGTAGACAACTACTCATACCTCTCCTAGTCTGGAGACTTTGAATGGTAGCAAGTTGAAGACTTGTGTGTCTCAAGCACATAGTACCACTAACGAGTGGTTAGGCGTAGAATTATTAAGGACATTTTTTTAATATGACATTATTATTTATTTCTTGTTAAAAATATGTTTATAAGAGAAAAAAAATTGCGTATGATCCAAGGACGAGAAATAATTTTTCTCGGTCGCATGCAGAGATTGAGATATATTCCTCGTCCTTGGATCATACGCTAATTTTTTTTTCACTTCTAAACATATTTTAACACAAAAAGGTAAAAGTAATAGGTAAAATTAGTTTTAATTTGGTTCTGTCAGTTATCTGACAATTTTCCATAAGGGGCCAACAAAATTTTGTTTTTGTTTTTTCAAGCACAACCGCTTTACAATTTTTCAAAAGGGAACGCCTAAGTAAAACAAAAGACAAACTGTTAACAAAATTGTCACTTTTAAGTTAACAGTTCTAACCGAACAATGTCATTTTGGAATACAAGCAAATAAAAAAATAGTTCATTATATTTTAGCGATGGATGCGCTTCACAAAAATTTAAAAGATTTTGATAAGCTTTGTATAACAATTAAAATAATAAGACATAAATAAATTTTAAATAAAGAATTAGTATGTTAAATAAATTAATAATTTTGAAATTAATTTTTATTAAGGATTTATCCCCGGCATAGAAAACTTTGGCAGACTAACATCTCTACTCTAAATTTCTCTACTCCCTAGCATCCCTACTCCATAACATCCCTACTCCACAACAACTCTACTCCGTAACATCTCTACTCCATAACATCACTACTCCGTAACAACTCTACTCCACACTATAAGGACTTTATTAGCCACTTAATAATAAATGAGCAGTTCAAAGAACAAAGAATCTTCTTCTTCTAGATTATTTTATTTATTTCGTAGAAAACGTTTATCTTTAAATTCAAATCTAGAACAATCATAAATGAATTATTCTAAAAGCCACAATGATCGCGTACTCTTAATATGCACTAATAAGTAAGTAATTAATAAATTAAATTCATATTTGACAGTGACTTAGCATGACAAATATTCATTTGAGTTAAGACAAGTGGCTAATCGAGTGCATATAGTGCGGAGTAGAGTTGTTACGGAGTAGAGATGTTATGGAGTAGAGATGTTACGGAGTAGAGTTGTTGTGGAGTAGGGATGTTATGGAGTAGGGATGTTAGGGAGTAGAGAAATTTAGAGTAGAGATGTTAGTCTGCCAAAACTTTTCTCTAAGCTGCGAATTAAAAAAAGATTTATAACAAAAAGAAAGTTTCTTACTCTGACAGTTTACCAACTTTCAGGCATTTTTAAGATCAAAAACAAAACCAAAAAACATATTGTGTTAAAAAAAAATAAAAATTGTTTTTGATGTTAAAGACTTAGTATTTAACGTAAGCTAACGTTTACACCAGAAAAAAAAACGCCTACAAAATATATAGAAAAAAAAAGTAATAAAATTGTGGACTTTTTTGAAAAAAACCAACAATTAATTATTTTGGTTTTGTCTTAAAATGAAGCATTTGACCTAAACTATTTAAAACATATAAAAAATAATATGTGCCTTTTTTTGTAAAACAGCTATTTCCAACACAATTCCTCATTGTCGTAAAAATTTAAAATGGCTAAAATATATAGTAAACCTAATTTGCCCAGAATAAATTTTACGTCATTGAAAAAAGGACACTTAGAAGTACATTTGACCAAAATTTGAGAAAAATCGTAGGGGGGGCACTTTACGAAAAATCGGGTTAAACATAGTTATAAAAAAACGTAAAAAAATATCTTTGAAGAAGAAGAAGAAGAGCAGAAACCCACTATTAAAAAAAATTATAAAAAAATCAAGATTGTCATGTAAGTTTACATGGGTGCACCAAATTTCATTAAATTTGGATTAAAATTGTCAGACTTATAGTAATAAATTGAAAATAAAGCTGTTTTCTTTATCGTCAAAAATTGAAAAATTACAAAATTTAAAAAAAATCATATCTCAGCCAAAAATTTTTTTTAAATTCTTTTTTTTGCATAAGGCTTTTAGTATTAGAGTGGTGATAATATAAAAAAAGTTTAACGAAAATCCGTGACATTCAATCACCAAGGTGGTATGGATTCGTACAGAAATACCCATATTATATTTTGATAAAAATTTCTCTCCTGAGTCCAAATATTATTTTAAAACTACATACTACCTATTTTAAGAGGTTGACCAAGTTTTCTGTGCTGCTTTGTTTTACATTAATTACCACGTTCAGTTTAAACAATTATTATTTTTTTTAATTTTGTTTTTATCTCGTTTCGTTGTAAAGATGTTGAGAATTTTGTGGAAATAGTGATTTATACATCATTTTTGCGCCAAAATACTAGGATCGATATAATTCAGCTTTTTTTACTGCAGTAAGGCAAAACCCTAGGTACTAACATACAAAAAGATTAACTTGCATTGGTCCCAATAACCCCCACCTATAGGGTGTTTTAATAATTTTGCTAATCTCAATACATCAAGTCACTATTTTTTTGAGATTAAAGCGAAAAAATTGTTGCAATTTAAAAGTTTTTAGACTAAACTGGCCTATTTTGATTTAAGCTAAGAAAACCCCCCAGGGTGGTACGGAATAGGCGCCTTCGCCATTTTTTAAAATTTGCAATATTTTAATGTTTTTAAATTTTAACCATAACAGTTTTTAAGTCCATTTCCTTGGTTTAATTTTATTTTTAAAGTGTTTTTATTTAGGTGCCTATATTATTTTTTTAGTGCCACAAGAGAAACTTTTTAAAAATCCTAAGGTTTGGACTTTTTCAGATATCTAAGAATTTGCATTTACAAATTATTTAATAATATGAAATCTATTAACTGATATTGTGACATATTATTGGTAAACATGTTTAGTACGCAGGCGAAAAAATTGGAAATCTTTAAGGTCACTCATTTTACAAATAATCAAATTTCGGCGGACTGGACAAAATCAAAAAAACTGATTTTGTCCACAAATTCTGGACAAAATTGTACAAAATTGAACAAATCAAAATAAAATAAAATATTAAATTTTAAAATACATTTCTATTATGTGAATTGACAACTCATTCTTGTAACATAGCCTAGAATTTGTAAGGTTTTGGTGACACAACCACGTATGTGACTTTTGAAATTCAACTGAAATTCACCTAAATCTTTAATTTCCTCAACTATTTGTAGTTGGGTACCATTCATTTCTTAGTAGCTTTCTAATGGCCTTAGGATTCTATGAAACCTAGTTGAGTAGAATTTACTTATGTTTAGATTTTATTAGCAAAACAATATTCTTTATAAATTTAAGAAAAAGGAGAGGTCCAATATGTGAGTCCTGAGATACGCCAGAGGTTACAAGTAAAAGGAAACAAAGTTTTTTATTTTTACTTGTTGAGTTCGATCGGATAAAAAATTGACAATCCACTTCAGTAGCATATCATGGATACCCAAGGCTTCCAGCTTCTTAAACAGAAATTTGTGAGGAGCAGTGTCAAAAGCCTTTTGAACAACTGCATAAATGGAGTACTCACACTACACTAGTCACTGCACATTATATCGAATAAAACGTATAGTAAAAATTTTTACCTGTGAATAAAATAATGCTATTAACTTTGACAGGATGTACGGGTTCACCATCTGTAGCGATTAAAGTCAAATCGTGTCCTTGGATTGTCAACTTTGCTGGACACACAGAGCTGAATGCATTGATGATTCTGAACCTGTATCTCCTGCCTGGAGTCACTGTGAATACTTCCAAGGGGGTGTTTGTCGTGTTACCGGTGTTGGAGTCTCTGAATTGACCTTTTCCGTTGATCAACAAGGATTCGGGATCTTGACCAGTGTTAGAGGACAAACGACCGGGGAATCTGAAAAACAAATACGAAATTTATTAATTTAGGATTGTTGTAATAAACAACTAAATATTTTTTAATTATGTTAAAAAAAAATTTTTATATTTGCGTGTTATATTGAAGCATTGATCCATGGAGAACTTTTTCTTTGGACAGATTCTATTAAAAGCCTTAAGGCCAAATTTGGTAGGTCAATAAAAATTATATACAATGATTAATATTTTGGAAGACTATCTTTTAATTTTTTTAGTATTCATGGGGAACCCGGGACGGAACGGCGTATGGAGCGCAATGGTATGGATCTTTTATCGGGCAAGAATGGGTGGCAGAGTTAAGCTAATCAATTTAAACATTCAGTGAGCTACAGTGCATTGATTGGCGTGCTCATTTTTTGTGTAGTCGTGCACTTTCCGCGATTTCTGCGTAAATTAGTAATATTTATTGATATTGATTCGAGGTAATTCCTGTTATTTTTATTGATTATATTTATGATACTTATTAGGGAAGTTCGTTGTTTTAATTATTTAAATGCTGATCGTGTTAAAATATGTTTAGGTGCACTTTTGACTGTATTCGTCTGCACTGGCGTAGAATTGGTGGGGCGGAATGGATACTACTCGTTGTATTAATATAGTAGTAATTTTGTTGTATTTATTGTTATAGATGGTGCGTCAAAAGAAAAATTGCAAACCAAACTGTTTCTCAGAGAACATGGACCTTGCTAAAATTGAAAAATAAATATTATTTTTTTTTTGTTATAGATGGTGTGTCACTACAAAAGGCAAACCTGGTTCTCAGAGTACATTTAACGTTTTGTTAAAGCTACCACCGTGAATTAAAAGGCAAATTTTGACATTTAAACATGATGAAATGCATTTTTTTTGTATCTCCATTTTTTAATATATTTTTTTATTTTTGGTAAAATTTGTGCAATCATAATGTTCCAAAGGTATTGAGTAAACGATAATTTAACATTTTTTTGAAGATTTTCTTCAAATCATCCCAATAGCTTACCATAAACGTTAACCACCCCGTTCCGCCCCGGGTCCCCTACCTAAATGTCACACCATATTTTTAAATTTATTAGATCTAAACTCATCATCTACTTCATAAAAAGTCTTCGTTAGATCATAAAAAAAAATGCAATATTTATTATAATTATATTTTTATAATTATTAAATGTATTATATCAAAGCCTATGATTCGCTCAAACAAATGCCTTCGGCAAACTAACAAAAATTTAGGGGATACTTTAAGAAAATAAATTAAGTTATTGTGTTTTGACAACGGTTTTATAAATGCATCCACTTTATCAAAAGCCTTAGATCAATAAAAATTGCAATATTATTAAATTTATTATATAAACATGACAAATCAATAAAAATAGTTAAGTCAGTGAATTAAGTTTTTGTATTTTGACGACGTTTTCATAAATTCATGTCATCGTCATAGTTTAATAGTTTAAGATACATATAAAAGCCATCGTATGATGGATATAAGTCAGTAAAATATAATAATAAATAATTGTTTAACGAATACATTTAAAAAACAAAAATACTTTACAATACGCTTTAAAAATTATCGCCCAAAAATTCATGCTAATAGTTTTTGACTTTTTTCTTAAACTCTACCATTAGGGTGGTTAAAAAAAAATCAAACTAAATTTGGGAAAACGACCTGTACGTTAAATTATTCCCCTATAGGGCAAAATACTCCAAAAAAAATTGGTGTTGATCGTGGTATATTTAGGGGTAGTTTAGGGGCCGTAAACTTTCAAATTTAGGCTACTTAACAGGTTTCTTTTTACTCAATACATCACCTTAACAATTTTGGAAATGTGGAATGATTTTTAAACCTCAACTTTAACCGATATGTAAATATACATATTTTTAATTTTTAGGCCGATGAAAAAACTTTTAGGGGTCATACGCGGGCCCCAAAAATTAAAATTTGTCATTTTTTTCATGCTTTTTTCATATAAAATCCAACTGACCACTTACTAGGGATACAAATCTCAACTGCCTTACGCGGATTATGATACCCCAATAACCCTACAATAAACATGCAAAATTGAGGATCTGGCTAAAATGCACTATTCTTAAAAATTACATAATTTACTGTTTTTTTTTTCGGCTGTTTCAGAGTTTTTTTTATTAGTAGCCGTTAAAATACTGTGTAATTATGATCTAATATCATGGTGCTATATTTATTCTTAGCGTTTACTAACTTATGTGACCACTGAATTATTTTTTGGGCCCTGCAAGGGGTCTAAATTTCCAAAAATAGCCGATTTTATAATATTTATTATCTTTCTCACTGTTTTTTATTACTAACCGTTAAAATACTCCGCAAGTAAAGAGCACTAAGGCCAAAAACATGATTTTGAGATATTGACAAATTTAACTTTCGCTGTTGGTTTTTAATTTTTGTAATAATTGTTACAAAAATGCACGTTTCGCCAAACAAACACTAAGTCGCTTAGTGCAGAAACATTTGAAATACTCTACAAGTAAAGTGCACTAAGTGACTTAGTGCCTATTGCCAGATAAAACTTTATTCAAAATCAAACTGGTGCGTTTTGTATAGTGGGTAACTCTCTTGGCAGTCCACCTAGAAGTTAGTTCGGTTTACTTGTACATAGATAATCAAAAATTAATTACAGTACCATAAAAATCCCATTTTTGCAAAAAAGTGACTTAGTGCCTTTTACTTGTAAGCCGACGATATTATTCTTAGCGTTTACTATCTTTTGGGACCACTGAATTATTTTTTGGGTTCTGTAAGGGGTCCAAATTTTCAAAAATTACCTATTTTATCATATTTATTATTGTTTTGAGAGATTTTTTGTTACGAGCCTTTGAAATACTGCGTATATATCTAATATCATGCTACTACATTTATTATTAGCATGTACTAACCTTTGGGACCATTGAATAATTTTTTGGGCCAAGTGCAAGTGGTCAAAATTTTCAAAAAATTGCTGATTTTATCATATTTATTATAGTTTTCAGTTTTTTTTTTTAATTACTAGCCGTTAAAATACTGCGTAATTATGATCTAATATCCTAGTGCTATATTTACTAACTTTTGGGACCACTAAATTATTTTTTGGGCACTTAAAGGGGTCCAAATTTTCAAAAATGGCCGATTTTATCATATTTAATATTGTTTTGAGAATTTTTTTATTACTAGCCGTTGAAATACTGCGTAAATATGATCTAATATCATGGTACTATATTTATTCTTAGCGTGTACTAACCTTTGGGACCATTGAATAATTTTTTGGGCCTGCAAGGGGTCCAAATTTTCAATAATGGCCGATTTTATCAGACTTATTAATGTTTTTTATTCCTAAATAATAAAATTAGGTAAGCTTAGAAAATTTATTTTAAAAATTAAGTGGCCTTAAAAATCAAGTATCCATAAACATCAACTTGACGTATAAATGAATTTCGTCAAGTAGTTAACATTAGTTTTTAATACAAAATGGACTTTATAGGCGAAATAAGTCCTGAGTTTGAGCTTAAGCGATACCAAATAATAAAAAAAAGCACTGAGTAACCCGGAAAACTGAGCGATTTGGACCCCTTGCAGAGCCCAAAAAATTAAGCCATGGCCCCAATAGCTAGTAAACATTAGGAATAGATATATGATATAGATAGATATATGATATTAGAACATAATTACGCTGTAACTCAACGGCTAGTAATAAAATACTGTGAAAACAATAATAAATATGAAAAAATTGGCCATTTTTGAAAATTTGGACTTTTGCAGGTCCCAAAAAATTATTCAGTGGTCCCAAAAGTTAGTAGACGCTAAGAATAAATATAGTACCATGATATTAGATTATAATTACGGAGTATTTTAACGGTTAGTAATAAAAAACTCTGAAAACAATAATAAATATGATAAAATCGGCAATTTTTGAAAATTTTAACCCCTTGCAGGGCCCAAAAAATAATTCAGTTCTCCCAAAATTAGTAAACGCTAAGAATAAATATAGCACCAGGATATTAAATCATAATTACGCAGTATTTCAACGGCTACTAATAAAAAACTCTGAAACAGCCGAAAAAAATAACAGTAAATTATGCAATTTTTTAAAATAGTGCATTTTAGCGAGCTCTTCTCGTTATCTGACAGACCCCCAATTTTGCACGTTTATTGTAGTTATAGGGGTATCATAATCTGCTTGAGGCAGTTGATATTTGTATCCCTAGTAAGTGGTCAGTTTGAATTTATATAAAAAAAGCATGAAAAAAGTTACAAATTGTTATTTTTGGGGCCCCCGTATGACCCCCAAAAGTTTTTTCATCGGCCTGAAAATTAAAAATATATATATTTTCACATTGGTTAAAGTTTAGGTTTAAATATCATTCCACGTTTCCAAAACTGTTAGGGTGATATATCAAGTCGAAATAAACCTGTTAAGTAGCCTAAATTTGAAAGTTTAGGGCCCCTAAAACACCCCTAAATGTACCACGATCAACTCCAATTTTTTTTTGGAGTATATTGCCCTATAGGAGAATAATTTAAGGCACAGGGAATTTTCCCAAATTCAGTTTGAATTTTTTTAACCACCCTACTCTACCATGTGTATACATCTAAAGATTTCCGGCAGTTTATTTTAAAATTTAACTCCTATGTAACTAAAAGATTTTTCAAATTTTGATGTATTATGAAGCGGTATACATAATGCATTACTGCCCCTAGTTTCATATTCATGAAGATCTGAATTTCTGCTATACAAGTGAATGTTTTTTGCCTAACCACTACCAGGCATCTATAGATATATACACACGGCACTGTTAGTATATATATATATATATATATATATATTTTTTGCATGTGTTTCTACAGGATTCTCTATATTTTAAGTTAAACATTTTCCGGATTAGCCTTTTTTGTGCAATGAACCCGTTCCCAATTGGTTGCATACCCCCAAAGTATTATATTAATACTAATATGGCTAAATGCTAAAGTTACTAAAGTATACGTTAAGTACTCCCTCCGGCGGTAATATAGATTTAACTTTAGAGATTGCATATTATGCTTTGCTTAAAATTTTACAGACAGAATCTACTCGAAGTTCCCATCTTAAATTGTCATCCAGATTGATTCCAAGGAATTTTGAATCGCTTGCTGGCAAAATTTTCTGCTCATTTAACTTAAGTTCTGGTAAAATCTTATTTATACCACTCCTGGAGACGTATTCTTGAATTTCGGGGAGTTAAACAACTGATAGAACAACGCTTAGAATATGACGCATAGTGTTGAAATCAATAGAGTACGATCACAACCTAAGAACCATTCTATCAGTCGTTCTACTCTCCTGTTTTGAAGAATACATCTCCTGAAGTATAAACAAACTGTTTTCTGTAGATTCAGAATGAGATGGTTTTTATTGCACCACTTCATGAACTGATCTATTATCTGCCCTAGCTTTATTTTTAGGTCCTCAAGAGACTTTGCTGAGCCGCAAACGACAAGTCATCTGCAAACATACTGACAATTTCAGCAATGACATGCTCAGGCAGGTCGTTTACGTAAATCAAAAAGATAAGCGGTCCCTACACTGACCCTTGAGGTACACCTATATTAGTTTTTAAAAAGACTAGACATCGCCTTTCCTATTTTTACAAAAAAAATTCTGTTACTTAAAAAGTCTATAAGCCACGTTAGTTAGTTAGTTAGTCAGGCCCTAACTATTTCCTCTTACTTTTCAACCGCAATTTCGTGCATCCAATCAGATAGCAGCATAACGTGCGTAGTCAAATCGTAGTCATACAAGTTGCTATTGGGATCTTTTGATGGTGGTTGACGGACTACAAGGCTACCGTATAAACCGTCCATTTTTTGGAGACCAGTGTGGGCATGCCAGAATTGAGTACCAGCGTTAGCAACCCACTGATACCTGAAAGAAATTACAAATCGTAATCAATATATCTGACATCTAAGATATTTGTAAGATTAAAAAAAAATTGTGTTTATATATTTTTTTTGCATAAATATGTTTTTATCCTTCTACATATTTTTATGGTTACTTTTAACAAGTTAAAAACGCGTTAACCGTTAAAGGTCTTCTTCTTAAGTTTAAAGCATTTATTGAAAAAAAATTCACAACGAAATCCTACAGTCCGTTATCTCAGTTTTATTTTATATTTTTGTTAGAAGAATTTATATATTATATTTACATTAAAATCCTGTAATTAGGTTATCCTATTAGACCATACTTATATTAAATTTTAAATTAACTTTGAATATTAAGTTTAAGAAAAAGACTTATTTACCTAGTAAAATCAGTAAAAAATAATTTTCACGGGTAAACCTAAATAATAAAAAAAATAACCAAATTCAAAAAGATAGGGGTCTAAAAAGTTTCTAAATATTCCAAAATATTTTACAAAAAAAATTATTTACTTTTTTTTATATGAATTGGGTATACAATTTAGTAATTTTAACATAGAACCAACTGAAACTAAGATATTACAAAAAATAAAAGGTAAAAACCTTTGATTCTTTGGTTTCGGCCATAACTAGTAAAATATTAAAATCAGCAAAAGATTTTTTGTATAAAAGTGGTTGCAAATCTTATGTTAAACAAAATCATTATTATTAATAGGAGCGTCAGAAAAGCAGATATTTAAAAAAAAACTTTTTTTATTATTATATGATAATATAAATATATTTATCAAGATGGCGGCATTCCTGGACATGACTTGGATTGAAATACTTGGAATACTTTGACATGACTTGGGTTAGAATGTTTTTTTTTTATTTATTCGGATTTATGTATGAACTAAAAATGTATTCTGTGTATATCGAACAATTTTAGGAGCATTTTGAGAAACAAAAATATGAAGTAGATATACTTTCACATCGATCGGTCATTATTCGAAAATCTTACCTGAAAGTGTTTCCTTGCTGAATTGGGCACTGGGTGACAAATGGTACACCATCGTAGTACTGGCTACCACGGTGCCATATACCATGCCAATGGAGGGTTACTTCCAAACCTAATTAACAAAATATTTATTTATTTTTAAAAGAATGGGATTATCATGATCATTATTGTCCTAATAACTCCTTGTGGATCAAAGGGCGCAATTTAATAGTGTTCAAAGGCTAAAATGGCATTTTGATGACAGGTTAGCTGCTACTGCTGTTCTGTTGTATTCTTTGCAATTTTTTCTACCAACTCTCTCCATTCTTTTCTATTTTTCAATGCCATTGTTCTAAATTCTTTAATATCGTTCTTCTTCATGTATTTGTTGGTCTTTCTACTTTTTTTACCTGATATATTTTAGCTTAGTGATTATCTTGCTGTGTTGTTCTAATTTGGAATTTTCTTAATATGTTAATTTTCATTTAATTCTTTTGTTATTTCTATTTTTTCCTCTTTTATAATGACATTCAAAAAAGAAGAAAAGAATGGGGTAGTAAGACATATTTTGAAACAAACTTTAAAATTGAGTGTACATAATAGTTAATTGTGAGACAATGAGCAAACAACCATTTTTTCGTGAGAAAATGCATAAAAGGGCGTAGCGTACTTTATAGCATATATTAAAATTCGTGAGGATTTTTGCTTGTTTTGAAATTGCGCAGCATCAAACTCTTCTCTTCACAAGCTTTTCTTTTAGGTAAAAAAGAAAAAAATGGCACTCCAAGCATTTTAGTTTTTCTAAATTTTTATATATGCTATATACATTACGCTACTTGTAGCGTATTCACCCTAATGCATAAGTCCGAAAGAAAATGTTTTCGTGTGCGTTTTATTCGATTGCAATTTTAAAGAATAATTTTCATTTATTACATACCTTCCATGTGATTTTCCACATCGATTACAACTTTGTCTCCCTCACACACTTGTATACTTGGACCGGGGACCATTCTGTTAGCTGTCAAAATAGCTCTTTCCACACCATCAGCCAAGACACACTGACAGTTGGACCGTAGTGTGTTTGTCGCGTTAGGGGTACATAGTTGACAGGCACTAAAACAGAAAACAAAAGATTTTCCAATAATTACAATTAATGTAATAAATTATAAGTTTTTACCAATTTAGTTTGGTATATAAATAACTATTTTAAAACAAAAAATGCCTGAGCTTGAGATTTCTAAAAAAAATTAAATGCGACTCTAAACATTTTTACTTTTAACTTAAAAAATTTCGCTTGAGACGCAGAAATAAGTTGCTTATTTCATAAACGCATGCGACAAAACAATTTATATAAGCATTTTGAGTTTTATTTTTTCTCGATTTTTTATTAATATCTTGAGGAAAGCCCCGGATATGGAGTTATCTTTCTGTGAACAGCTGTGTAGGGACTTTAAAATAACTAAATACACTAAAATCGTCACAGCATTTTTCTATCCTAGGGTTACATGAAAGTGAAAAAACTATTAACTAGCCCATGTAATAGATTATTATGATTATAGATTATAATCATTATTAGATTATAATCATTAAAATTAAAAAAACTGGTACTTACGCCCCCAAAACTGTGTAAAACTCCAACGTGAAGTGATAATAACATATCTTTGGTGGTTCTCCCTCTCGACATGTTCTCGCGCACTCATCAGGCGAAGAGAGTAATGGATTCCTCCTTAATTCGTTCGTTAAGGATGTCCTGTAGTTCAAGTATTTTCCTCCCAAGCTAATTTTACCACTTTCTTTTTGGATATTTTGAGCATCTCCTTCCACCGGTACTGGAATTTAAAAACAATTAGTGGAAACTTTTTTTTTATTTTAATTACGTAACTGTGCGTTCTATGTACTTTGGTAAAGTTACCATAGTTCTATGTAGTAAAAACAGTGTACATTACTTGAGTGGGAGAAAGATGTTTTCAACTCTCGGCTTAGGCCTCGTTTTCAAATATTCCCACTTGATGCAAAAAACCTTAAATAAAAAAACTGCTGATTTCGGTCTTGCTTTTTGTGATTTTATAAGTCGTAAGTAATTTTTAACAGCTTAAAAATTTTGCTGTACTTTTAAATTGTGAAAAATTATATATTTAGGTAGAGGTAAATTTAAGGAAAACAACATGCTCACTTTATTTGGTTTATATATTTTTATTTAAAACTAAAGATAAATTTGAGCAGTTACGAGGTAATGAAAAAACTAGAAACATAGACTACAACTACATATCCTAGACATAGGCTAGCTACATTTGAAAAGGGTTGCTACTACTCGAGTATACTCCTCAGTATCGATTTTTAACCATTTACCCAGTGAAATAAAAACTATTAAAACCCTTAAACCTTTCAAAAAGGCATTACATACGTTTTTAGTAAACATGGAAAAGTCCAAACGATTTTCTAAATTCTTGACAAAGTTTCTCTTTTTTGACTATTTTTTTCCTAGCTTCTGTTCAGGATTTATGTGTTTGTTGTAATATAAATTTGGTAAATTTTGTTCAGGATTTTTCCTAAAAATTTGTAGTCGATTGGATTACACTGGTCGACAAATCTGAAGATTTCTCTAACTGAGATTCCAGACATAGGTTTATACTAATTTTGGGTCGCTGAATCCAAATCCGAAGGCCGTTTGTCTCCATCACCCTCAGATTTTTTTATATCATAAAAAAAGTTAAAATTAGGAAAATCGATTTTGTGTAATTACAAGAAAATGCTTTGACTTATCACATTAAAATTAAGTACGGTTAATAGTGGTAATATAAGTTATTTATTCCCCTACTTACCCAAAAATACAATTGTGTGTATGTCAGAGGCGTGCGTTCTAAAATGTTTCTGTAATATATTTCTCCAACAAAATTTATGTTAAAGAGTTTTACAATTTCGATACAAAATTATTATTTATTGATTAATTTTACGTAAAAAAACATATTGGACCTTTTGATCAAGGGTCAATAGTTTTCGAGAAAAATAGGTTTAAACATATCTCTGCAAGTTCCACTAAGAAAAAAACTGCTGCCAACAAGATAATACTTTCTCCTATAGGTCTAGGTTTATTAAAATAAAAATAAAAATAAATAAATAAAAAAAAAATTAATTTTTTTATTTTCCGAAAAAAGTCTCTTTTTTTCGTTTGAACGAAAAATAAATTGAAAAAAAAAATAAAAAAAGTTTTAACCTTATTTTACCCCCTTACCCCACCCCGATTTTTATGAAAAAAAATATCCTAGCCACACAAAAAAAGGTCAATAGTTTTTTTTTCCTATGTATTTTGAGGCGCTGAATACGAATTTGAGGTCAAAATAAACTAATTGGATAAGGTGCTATTTTGACTTCAAATTCGGATTCAGCGCTTTAAAATACAATTGACCTTTTTTTGTGTGGCTAGGATATATTTTTTTTTTGATAAAAATCGGGGTGGAGTAAGGGGGTAAAATGGGGTTAAAACTTTTTTTTATTTTTTTTTTCAAATTATTTTTCGTTAAAACAAAAAGAGACTTTTTCGGAAAAAAAAATATATTTTTTTAATTTATTTATTTTTATTTTAATAAACCTAGACCTATAGGAGAAAGTATTATCTTGTTGGCAGCAGTTTTTTTCTTAGTGGAACTTGCAGAGATATATTTAAACCTATTTTTCTCGAAAACTATTGACCTTTGATCAAAAGGTCCAATATGTTTTTTACGTAAAATTAATCAATAAATAATAACTTTTTATCGAAATTGTAAAATTCTTAAACATAAATTTTGTTGGAGAAATATATTACAAAACACTTTAGAACGCACGCCTCTGACATACACACAATTATATTTTTGGATAAGTAGGGGAATAAATAACTTATATTACCACTATTAACCGTACTAAATTTTAATGTGATAAGTCAAAGCATTTTCTTGTAATTACACAAAATCAATTTTCCTAAATTTAACTTTTTTTATGATATCAAAAAATTTGAGGGTGATGGAGACAAACGGCCTTCGGATTTGGATTCAGCGACCCAAAATTAGTATAAACCTAGTTCTGGAATCTCAGTTAGAGAAATCTTCAGAATTGTCGACCAGTGTTATTTGTTCTCGAGTTATCGTGTCTACAAAAAAACCGACATTAGACGGACTGACAGACATTTTCAAAGTTTCTTATATGTTCATGAAACACATTTGTATCCAAGAATTTTATTGTCTAGGGCGTTTTTTGTCGATTTTGTGAAATTCGAAACTACCGTATAATACTATTTTAGCGCTTGCGCTGCCAATAGTATAATAAGATATGCTTAAAATTTATATTAACCCTAGTAGAAATTTAATGTTAGAATAACGTTTTTCTAATGTATAACTGTATAAAAGTACGTTATAAAATATGTGCAAATGTCCCGCTTTTTAACCTTAGAGTCAAACGTTAGTTACAAACGTTAATCTAACGTTAGATTTTTAAGTTAGAAATACGTTATAAGTACGTTTAATTTCTAACTTTCGGAGGGGGAGTGGCCAACTAGGAAATTTCTACCTGCATCATAAAATGGCAGCTGGAGAGAAATTTATTCATATAAATAAATCTGAATGTATTTTAGCAATCATAATATTTTTAAACATAATTTAGTTACATTTATTTATAAAATATCCATCCTTTTAGGTGGCCCTAAATATTTTTCGTGTAATATGCTGTTATACTTCGATAAATACGTTTACCTATCAGAAAAACTTTATATTTAGTTAGTTAATATTTATTTATACATTCAGAATCCTAAAATATTTTTTCAATTATAGTACAGCGTTGCCAGACTTACTATAATTTTGACTTTTGGGGGATATATTTTTTTAAATTTTAGAAATAATAAATAATTATCAAACCTAGGCACATAGCTGTCTGAAATGAGTATTTTCTACTATAGCTTACGTATTAATATTTAAAGTTAGAATAAGGTTAGAAAAAGATTAGAATTTAGTTGGGAAACTAACTTTAGATTTGTGTATTTTATAACGTTTTTATCAAACGTTAGTTCCCTAGGTTAGATTTATATATCTTATAACGTTTTTGTCAAACGTTACTTTTATGGTTAGATTTATATATTTTATAACGTTTTTTTATAACGTTTGAGACTAAACATAAAAATGTCACTAATCTAATGTTATTTTAAGTTAGATTTATGTACTTTTCTACCAGGGTAAGGTTGGATAACCCAATAATTAACACTAAACTAACTAAGAATTTAGCTAATGATATAAATTTAGCCTGTCATTTTATTGTCTAAATTCTAAATTAGTGTTTTCTATTTTGTGACCAAAGATTAAAAATTGTCTTTGTTGTGACTTTTATAAGCTCATAATCACACGCATTTTGCTTGTTCTAATAGGACTATTACTTTTTTCTTTTGATTTGGCAGTACACGGTTCACCAGGGCGATTTTAAATAAAAATTTCGTGGACCCCTACATTTTTTGGACTAAAACATACCTGATGACATAAGAAATCAATTTCCATTTGAAAGAAAATCGTAAAAGATACACTTTTTTAGAAAGATAAAAATACGTTTTTTTTTGAGTAATAGGGTGTGTCAAAAAATTACGATTTGCGAAATCGAAAACGCTCTCTGGCTCAAAAGTTGCTCCTTAGTAAAAAACTGTGGCCACTCAAAAATGAGCCAAATCGATTAATGTTTAGAGGTAGCTTAAAGCACTCAAACTTTGAAAAATATCTGTACCTGTTTTTCGGATAAAAAGTGATTGTATATAAAATTAAGGAAATTTTGGAGGGTTTCTTTGGTAATATTTAGAAACAATACTAATTGTGAGAAAACTAAAAAAAATATATTATTATTATTATTATTATTATTAATATAAGAGTTGAGGCTAGGCCTATTAAACTCAAAAAATAAAAAAATATATAATTAGCTTAAAAAGCAGAGACTAAAAGATATACTAATTATGCATCAATATTAAACAAAAAATTGTCCAAGCGGTTTTTAAAGGCGGTAACAGAGGGCGCATTTACCTCATTTTCTGGCAGAGAGTTCCAAGTGTCAAATATGCGATTATTTAAAAAGCTTCTTCTGGGTCTGGAACGGGCAAATTCTTGTCTTAACTTGAGACTGTGCCCACGGAGACGACGATCCTCATTTAGAGTAAACATTTGACGTAAGTCCAAACTAAACTGGTCATGTAAAATCCGATAAGTCATAATTAAAGAGCCACTTGTAAGTCTATCAGCCTCAGACGGAAGTCTAAATATTCTTAGACGGTCAGAATATGTGGGCCTGTTTCTACCATATGGTAACCTTGTAGCATTGTAGCATAGCGCTGTACGGACTCGATGAGATTTGTATCTCGCACAAAATCAGGATGCCAAACTGATGAACCAAACTCTAGTCTAGGACGAATATAGGTTTTATACAAATTAACTGCAGTAGAAATGTTAGGTTTTGAAAACACTTTTTTAAATAAAAACAGATTCCTCTTTGATTTGTTGCAAATTGAGGTTATGTGGGCCGTCCAAGAGAGGTCACTAGTAATCAACACACCTAAGTCAGTATACTGATCCACTTTTTGTAGGGGAATATTATTTAAAAAATAGTCAAACTTTGGGTTACTCTTGCCTATATGAAGCACTACGCATTTGGCAAAGTTTAGAGGTATTAACCATTTTTTGCTCCATTCAAACACTAAATTTAAGTCTTGTTGTAGAAAGAAGTGCTCTGTAAGAGGATTCCCATAAAATTTCGAATCATCGGCGAATAAAGAATTCATGCAGTATAGAAGACGTGGAAGATCCGAAGTATATATTAAAAATAGTATTTCCCCTTCCCATAAGTTAGAACATAAAAAAATCGCCAATTATTTGAAGATTTTGAGAAAATTGATTGAAAATGGGCATATTTAAAAAGACATAACTTCCTTATGAATGTTTTTTTGACCAAGGTGCATATAAACTTTTTCTATGTTTTTAATGTTAAATAACCACTCAATATTTGTTTTTTGCTTTATATTTTTTATTTTTTTTATTTTTGGTTCTTCATGCGTAAAAATTTACTTTTAAATGCATTTATCTTTAAAACGGTTAAACCTGCGATATTAAACCACGGAAACTTTTTTGTGTATTTTACATAAAAAAGTATTCCAATCAAAAAATTAAAAAAAAGTACACCGGAAAAAGTTTTAGACAAAAAACAGAAAATCCACCCGGTTTCTAATCGAAATTAATTTTTTTTACTCAACTTGAGGAAAAAAAAGTATGTTTTTTGTATAGTCATGTAGGTTAACATGTATATATGCTTATATACTAATATATAATTTTGCAGATTTTTTATTTAAAACTATTTTTTATGCACTTTTAAAAACTTGCAAAAATAAAATTTACGCGAAATCTTCAAATAATTCGCGATTTTTTCATGTTCTAACTTAAGGGGAGGGGGGATATAATTGTTTTAGTTCTTACATTTAGTATTGTTTCTAAATATTACCAAAGAAACCCTCCAAAATTTCCTCAATTTTTATCGGTATCAGTTTTTATCCGAAAAACAGGTACCGATTTTTTTTTAAGTTTGAGTGCTTTGAGCTACCTCTAAACATTTATCGATTTGGCTCATTTTTGAGTGGCCACTGTTTTTTACTAAGGAGCAACTTTTAAGCCAGAGAGCGTTTTTGATTTTGAAAATCGCGATTTTTCGACACTTATTACTCAAAAAAACGTTTTTTTTTTCTGTCTAAAAAGGTGTATCTTTTGCGATTTTCTTTCAAATGGGAATTGATTTCTTATGTCATCAGTTATGTTTTAGTCCAAAAAATGTAGGGATCTACGAAATTTTTATTTAAAATCGCCCAGGTGAACCGTGAGTACAGGACAAAAGACAGTCGCTTGGCGTTTTCCGTGCAAATTTCAGCACCGCTTTTAAGTTAAGTTTTCTACGAAATTGTGTTTTAAGTTAATTTTTACCGTATTAAAATTGTGGCTTGGTTACTTGCAGTGAAAAAGATAACTTCAGTCTCGAACACTAAACACTTAGTTCGCATACTAGGTGCATAATATACTATTACGCATTATGAGACAATTTCACACATAAATAATAGTGTATAGATTACACTACCCGACATGATTTATATAGTATTGATGAGATATATAGGGTCTAGAAGTATTTTTTCTCCTGATTTCAAATCCGTTTTTAGAATTCTTCCATCACGTCACAATTTTGATATACAGGGTGTTTTATAATAAAAATAGGCATTTTTTTGAACGTCGGGAGAAGATTGGCGCCCAACGTGGCTGGGAGTTCGGGGAGCCGCTACAGACGGTCTTGTTGTCTCTCTACGAACCAGGCTAAGAGACCGGCTTAGGCTTGAGAGAGCTGGTGCATATAGTCCTGGACCGGCGTGTAGGCTGGATGCTTCCTCGGAGCTGGATATCTGCAACAAGAAATTATATGAATTATTAAACGAGATCCGAAACTTTAACATAGATAACGCAGAGAATGAAAGAATTCGGATTAATTCTCGATTGTTGCACATATCCGGCAGGCTCAATAGGTTAGTGGGCTTGAGTGGCGAACAACTGAAGAGGTTAGACTCTCTGGTTGGTCGTTGCTCGGGTTTATTAGCTGAGCTGGAGGTGGCGTACACGCGTGCATGTCGTCCTGCACCAGTTGCTGCATGTCCAGAGGCCCGACCGGTGGTGTCACGATCAATAATCGACGAGCCCATTGAACTTTTGCCAATAGTAATCCCACCCCTAAGGTCGCTTTTTGAAGTACCAACGGAAAACCTTGTCGAAGTCCCAGAACCCGTAGCTTCATCCCCTCAATTAGACATTTCCAATGCTGTCCCCAACCCTGTAGTTTCCCGAATAAATCCCCAGGACAGACGTACTGACGGGAACGTGCATTTTAACCCACAACGGGTGGAGCATCCACATAGTGGATCAATTTATGAGATTCCACTATACCCTAGTGGGTTAAACGCAAACGCTATCCCTGACAATATTTTTTCTTCCCCAGCTCACAATCCCAACATGACTAATCCCTTTTTAGAAAATGGACAGACGGACGGACATGAATATGACAGACAGACAGACGAAAATTTTGAGAACCTTGCAAGCGCCCAATCTAGAAATCAAGACGTAAATAATAATGAACCGGACCACCGTATGCCTTATGGTCGCCCTGCAGTTTCTTTTGGGGGAGCTGACGGCTACCAAAACCCATCGGGCTTAAGGAACGACTTCAGTCACTCACGTGGAAACAGTATTGCAGCGTATAACGCTATCATGAAGTGGAACCTTAAGTTTGATGGCAATGGCAGTGTGTCTGCTTTCTTAGAGAGAGTGGAGGAGCTAAGTGTGGCATGCGGAGTAGATACCACACAGTTATTCCAATGTGCGGTGGTGCTTTTTGACGGTACGGCGTTGACTTGGTATAGATCAAATAGAAGTACGCTGTATAATTGGGAAGGGTTAGTAAGTGGTTTAAGGGCTACTTATCTGTCTTTTGACTATGAGGAGGATATTTGGTCGGATATACGTAGTCGGACTCAAGGCATGGGCGAAAGATCCGCAATTTTCATTGCGGTAATGGAAAATCTTTTCAATAAACTGTCCAGCAAGCCAGCCGAAGAGTCGCGGATACGTATAATCCGGCGGAATCTCCTTCCGTTTGTCCAAAACCAGTTGGCTTTGGTGAATGTGACCTCGTTATCTGAGTTGCGGGAGGCCTGTAGGAAAGTGGAGGAGGTCACTTAAGGTTAAACCACCTCCTACAGGCCGCAATCAGATGACGGAGCCAGATTTGGCATACCGCCGGCCCCGTGTAGAAGTCTTGACCAATGACTTAATGTCATTCGGTGAAGATTCTGCACAGGGGAACGTTTTGGACAGGCAAGTCAGGGCAGATAGGGCAAATATGTTACCTCGCAAAACCGTTGTATGTTATAATTGTCGTTGTGAGGGACATATTTACCCTGATTGCGATAAACCCTTCACAAAACGATGTTTTAAGTGTGGAAAATTAAATCATACAACGTACTCCTGCCCTGACTGTTCGGGAAATGTAAAGGGGGGTCACTGAGCAGCCCAATGGTGACTCCCACACACCAAGCGTTGGGCAAACCTGCGTCACAAGACGTAAATTTATTTTTAGATTTTTTATTAGCGAACATTAGCGGCGATGAGCGGCCGTATTTAAAAATTAATATTTTAGGGAAAGAATTTTTTGGACTTTTGGATTCTGGAGCCTCCAGAACGGTAGTGGGAGGTGTGGGCATCCGTTCATTGGAGAAATTGGGCTTGAAACTACAGCAGTCGACTATCCCGTCATGCAGTGTTGCTGACGGTAAATCTTGCGACGTTATTGGTAGTTTTTCTGTACCTGCTGTGGTTCAAGAACAATTTCACCTCGTGGAAATGTTGGCCATACCTTCTCTGCCGCATTCCATTATTCTGGGGTCTGATTTTTGGCGTCAAGCGGGGATTATACCCAATCTAAGAGATGGTACTTGGGTGTTCTCAAAGGATGTTAAGGGACCGAGTATCGCGGAACTGCAAGTAGATAGCGGGTTAACTTTGAAGCAAAGGGAACAGCTGGATAAAGTTTTACAGATGATAGATACTGACAACCCTGACGCTATAGGCTGTGTAAAAGTCATTAAACATGACATAAAAACTAATGCAGAGCCCATCAGGCAGCGTCAGTACCCTATCTCGCCAGCACTTTTGAAACATGTACATGCGCAGCTGGATGATCTTTTGCTCCAAGGGGTGGTGGAACCTTCTACCAGCCCATGGTCTAATCCAATTGTCATGGTGAAAAAAAAGGATAATACCTATAGGTTTTGCATCGATTTCCGCAAAGTTAATAAAGTTGCGGAACGCGATGCATACCCACTACCTAACATCAACACCATGCTTGACAAGTTGCGCGATGCCCGGTATCTTACATCTTTGGATATAAAAAGTGCTTTTTGGCAGGTACCTCTCACGGATAGGGCTAAGCCTATTACGGCATTTGTAGTTCCTCAGCGGGGGTTGTTTCAATTCAAGAGAATGGTAATGGGGCTACATAATTCAAGCGCTACATTTCAGAGGCTAGCTGATATTATTTTGGGAGATTTGGAAGAGAACGTTTTGGTATATTTAGACGACATTATTATTATTAGTAAAAATTTTGAGGATCATTTACGAATTTTAAAAATAGTTCTGCAACGCCTCAAAGATGCTGGTTTGACCCTGCGTTTGGATAAGTGCCACTTTTGCAAACCCGAACTTAAGTTTTTGGGATATGTGGTGAATCACTCAGGGTTGTTGGTCGATACTGACAAAGTCAAAGCCGTACTTGAAATACCTAGCCCAAAATCAGTCCGCGAGGTGCGCCGTATTATTGGTATGACTGGGTGGTATCGTAGGTTCATTCCCAATTATTCGACCATTGCTGCCCCCATTACAAATTTGATTCGTAAGAATCAACCTTTTGTTTGGAGTGAGGAGTGTGAGGGTGCTTTTCGCACTTTAAAGGAAAGGTTGGTTTCCGCGCCCATTATGACGTGCCCAAACTTCGACATTCCTTTCGTGGTTCAATCCGATTCCAGTGACTACGGATTGGGCTCGGTTCTTTCGCAAAAAACTGAAGAGGGGGAAAGGGTGGTGTGTTATGCAAGTCGTTCCTTGGATAAAAATGAAAGAAAATACTCCACGACAGAAAAAGAATGTTTAGCACTGTTGTGGAGTATAGAAAAGTTCCGCCCCTACATTGAGGGCACTAGGTTCACTTGCATAACAGACCACTTTGCGTTAAAATGGCTTCATGAACTTAAGTCACCCTCAGGAAGACTGGCGCGCTGGAGTGTGAGGCTCCAACAGTATGATTTTGATGTGATACATCGGCCGGGACGTGAACATGTAGTACCTGATGCTCTCTCAAGGGCTGTACCCCTCTTAGACCTTGTAAATTCTGACCCCCCTTTATTTGAAAATTATAAGGACAAATGGCTGGACAATTTAAATATTAAAATTAAGGAAAATCCCCTCAAATTTCCTCTTTGGCGGGTGGAGAATAATTTGACTTTAAAAAAATGTAGGGAAGGCTGGAAGATAGTTGTACCCAAGTCTTGTAGGCAAAATATTATTAAACAATTTCATGACGCAGACACGGCCGGGCATTGCGGAATTTATAAAACTGAAAACCGTATTTCCCAAAAGTATTTTTGGCCTAAAATGAAATACGACATAACCCGTTATGTCCGGGCGTGTTCTGTCTGCTTGGCGCAAAAACCGGAGCAGAAGGCGCCGGCTGGGTTAATTTGCGGCCGTCCCAATGTAAAGGGACCATGGTCTACAGTCTCATGCGACCTAGTTGGTCCTTTGCCCCGGAGTTCGGCTGGTTTTAAGTATATTTTGAGCGTACAAGACTATTTCAGTAAATTTTGTTTGTTTTTACCTATAAAAACTCCATCTGCCAAAGTTATTTGCAAACTTTTAGAGGACAATCTGTTCCTTTTATTCGGTACGCCCCTGCATTTAATTATGGACAATGGTGGGCAGTTTCGGGGAAAGGAGATGGATGCGTTATGTAGGAAATATGGTGTGCATGTTTCTTACACACCACTGTACCATCCAGAGTCCAATCCCTGTGAGAGACAACACCGGACCCTGAAAGTAATTTTGTCCTCATATATTAAAGGTCAGAACCATCGTAGCTGGGACCAACATTTACAAAAGGCTGCTTGTGCTATGCGCACGTCAAAGCATGAGAGCATTGGTTACTCACCGTATTTTGTAAATTTTGGTCGGGAGATGTGTGTCCATGGTGATGATCATAAGATCAATAGTATTTTGAAACCATCGGAGAGCAATATAGAGCAGCACAATGCGGAATTCGCCAAGATATACGAAAGGGTACGGAAACATCTTCTAAAGGTTTCAGAGCGCAGTCAAACCAGATATAACCTAAGAAGGAGAAATGTCAATTACAATGTCAATGACAAGGTTTGGGTCAGGAATCATGTTCAGTCGGATGCGAGTAAGTTTTTTACAGCCAAACTGGCACCAAAGTTTAAGGGTCCCTTTAAAATTTATAAAAAGGTGTCACCCTGGACTTATGAACTAGTAAGTAATGATAATAAGTCCCAAGGTGTATGGAATGTACGAGATTTAAAACCGCATGTGACTGAGCATACTATTGAGCATGATTCCGACTCTGATATCTAGGTATATTGTCTTTCTATTTTTTTTATCTATTTTTTTATTGTCAGAGGTGGACTTGTTTTTTCTGACAATTAAGTATATGAATAAGGGGTGGGTTTTATTATAATTAGGGGAGGGTCATGGATTTAAAATTTAATTTTTCTATTATAAATTGTCGCCCTGGGGTGAGGGTGTAAGAATTTTACCTCCAGGCTAACCCTGTGCAGTAAGAGTCTGCTATGTGTACAATCGCAGAGATAGCTTCACTTATCTGTAAATTGTAGGCTAGAATTATTAGTCAGAATTTAGTATTGTTATGTTTTTATTTTTTTTTTAGGCTGTAGGGGGGAATTTAAGCTTTATGAGAGTTTGTTTTGTATTTTCTTTACCTTTTAATTATTGCCTCGAAAGAAGGTATACATATTACTTCCTCAGTAGTATAGTGATAGGTATCTCCATGTAAAGAGAAGACAGAAATTTATATTTTCCAGTCTTTTCTATTCTATATTATGTATTTTTTTTGTACTTTCCCGTGTAACCGAATCTGAAACAGCAAAGTTTAATTAGTATAGTAGTTAACATAGTTAAGCAGGCAGTTTGCAAATTTTTATTTTATATGAAGTCTTCTTCTAGGTTGATTACATGTAAATTTTTCTTTCTTTATACGAACAATTTTTATTATATTTTTGTAGAAAGAAGGATTTAAAGTTATTTGTGTATTTTGAACACATCGTGGTAGTTTTATTAAATTATATATAAATAAAAAGTCTTGCATCTGACCGGGATTCGAACCCATGACCTTAGAATTCTGAGTCGGGGAGTTAACCATTAGACCAATCCGCTTAATTATTTTGGTTGGTTTAATGTTTAATAGAAGTTGCAGTAATTCAAATAAGATTTATTTATTTTTTTGTTGAGAAATATATTTTTTTTTGTGGGTAGGGAAGGTATTGTTACATTGGAAAATTGATTCAATGTAACTAAAATTTAAATAATAAAAATCTGGCTTACCTTTAACTTGTGTGAAGTCTTTTGGATCCTGGTACCGTTTAAATATTCTTTGGTTTTAGCCCAATTTATCTGGTTATACATAACCTCAAAAGGTAACACTTATTTTCAGGTTATCAGAAATCCACAGGCATTTCATATATTGATTCTAGGGCTAGCACATCAGATTTTGGTTATTATACTTCTATCTAGGGTCAATTAGTTTAATTAGTTTTATAATTAAACAGAAATTCATTTGTTTACAAGGCGGTAATTTTGGTTGGATAATATAAGAATTTTTAAATATATACTTACGGGGAAGCAGAAGCTGTGGAAACTTTATTATATAAACAGCATGAGGCACATTTTAGTGATATTTCCTGGGTAATCTTCTAGAATCTGGCATAGTAAATAATCAAATCTAAATTTGTCGTTTCGATAGTTGTCTGTCATTTCTGTCAAATGAAAACGTTCTTTCTGCGCAAGTGCTAGTTACATTTATGATTGGCTCCTAGATGGCAGCATATTTTATAAATGGAGAATTTTGAATTTGAATTGGTATTTTCTTTTAATTTGATAATATATTAAAAGATGATTAAATTTGCTGTTTCGGAATATCCTGACGTTATCCTTTATATCCTGTCATATCCTATGTCTTTAAGTATAATTGTTCTGGTTTCGCGTGTGTTGGAAAAATTTTAATTTGGCCTTTTGGCACAAAAATTATGTCCTGGAAAAATCCGTGTCGCGCATGACTTAATTAAAATTTTGTATCTGGTTCCGGGGGGGTGTCGCGCATAATCCAATTTTTGGGGTCTTGATGGTAAATCGCAAATTAAAACTCTTTCATTTAAGATTCATCGATTTTACAGTTAGCAAGTATTTTAGTGTTTTTTTTTACTGAAGTTCAGGATTTTAAAATACTTGCAGTTTTATAGTAATTATTTAAATTTCTTTTTATGTTTAATTACTTTTATCGGTTTTCCGGATTTATTTGTAATAATTGGTGAGTTTTTAAATATTTATTTTCCTTTTTCTATACTAATTTAAATTTTCTTAAATTAGATAATTTTATATATTGGTAAATGGGAATTCTCTCGGAACAGATCGCTGGACATACTTCTAGGCCAAATAATAACAAAGTGAGTTTAATTTGATTTTTAATTTTGACCTAATGGAAATTTAAGGAAACGTGGTACTGTATTTTTATATTCGTTGAATTAAATTTCTGTTATTGTAAAAAGTTATTATGCGCATTTTCCCATGTATATTTTTCCAACACACGTGTTTTCCATTACAGGGCCTATTTTGGATATTTTGCTATTTTGGATATTTCCCTATTTTGGATATTTTGCTATTTTGGATATTTTGCTATTTTGGATATTTCCCTATTTTGGATATTTTGCTATTTTGGATATTTTGCTATTTTGGATATTTCCCTATTTTGGATATTTTGCTATTTTGGATATTTCCCTATTTTGGATATATTGGTATTTTGGTACCTATTTTTGTGCTTTGGTACCACCCATACTTAAAAACGAGAGACCTTCATTGTTGTGAATCGTTCCCGTCTGAATAACATAGCCGCTGCTAGATTTTCGTTATTTGGCGAAGGCGCCGACCACATGTAAAGGTATATTTTTATATTTTGTATCTCACCAATTTGTGGAGTTATAAATCCTAAGATTGTGCCATTTTGTATATTTTATAACTGCAGTTATAGTCAACTTTTAATCTTTAATAATATTTATAGGTATATTTTTATATTTCTTTATATTTTGTATCTCGCCAATCTGTAGTTATAAACCCAACAGATTGTGCTATTTTTATATATATGCAAATTATAACCGCAGTTATCAATAATTCATCTTTTTATAGTAATTTATATAGTATTTTATTTAATTTAAAATATACGAACTCTTATAAATAAACACAAATTTTTCTTTTTTATCCCTATTCCTAAACTGGTAACCCATGCCTAGCCTGGGTATATAAATTTTATTTGTTGCTCTGAGAGTACTCTGGGATAGAATATAATATTATATATATTATTTTATTATTACAGAGTATTTTTTTTACGTGACATTTTTGGCGCTGCCGACAGGGGAGTTACCAACGGGAAAATTGATTCAATGTAACTAAAATTTAAATAATAAAAATCTGGCTTACCTTTAACTTGTGTGAAGTCTTTTGGATCCTGGTACCGTTTAAATATTCTTTGGTTTTAGCCCAATTTATCTGGTTATACATAACCTCAAAAGGTAACACTTATTTTCAGGTTATCAGAAATCCACAGGCATTTCATATATTGATTCTAGGGCTAGCACATCAGATTTTGGTTATTATACTTCTATCTAGGGTCAATTAGTTTAATTAGTTTTATAATTAAACAGAAATTCATTTGTTTACAAGGCGGTAATTTTGGTTGGATAATATAAGAATTTTTAAATATATACTTACGGGGAAGCAGAAGCTGTGGAAACTTTATTATATAAACAGCATGATTCCGACTCTGATATCTAGGTATATTGTCTTTCTATTTTTTTATTGTCAGAGGTGGACTTGTTTTTTCTGACAATTAAGTATATGAATAAGGGGTGGGTTTTATTATAATTAGGGGAGGGTCATGGATTTAAAATTTAATTTTTCTATTATAAATTGTCGCCCTGGGGTGAGGGTGTAAGAATTTTACCTCCAGGCTAACCCTGTGCAGTAAGAGTCTGCTATGTGTACAATCGCAGAGATAGCTTCACTTATCTGTAAATTGTAGGCTAGAATTATTAGTCAGAATTTAGTATTGTTATGTTTTTATTTTTTTTAGGCTGTAGGGGGGAATTTAAGCTTTATGAGAGTTTGTTTTGTATTTTCTTTACCTTTTAATTATTGCCTCGAAAGAAGGTATACATATTACTTCCTCAGTAGTATAGTGATAGGTATCTCCATGTAAAGAGAAGACAGAAATTTATATTTTCCAGTCTTTTCTATTCTATATTATGTATTTTTTTGTACTTTCCCGTGTAACCGAATCTGAAACAGCAAAGTTTAATTAGTATAGTAGTTAACATAGTTAAGCAGGCAGTTTGCAAATTTTTATTTTATATGAAGTCTTCTTCTAGGTTGATTACATGTAAATTTTTCTTTCTTTATACAAACAATTTTTATTATATTTTTGTAGAAAGAAGGATTTAAAGTTATTTGTGTATTTTGAACACATCGTGGTAGTTTTATTAAATTATATATAAATAAAAAGTCTTGCATCTGACCGGGATTCGAACCCATGACCTTGGAATTCTGAGTCGGGGAGTTAACCATTAGACCAATCCGCTTAATTATTTTGGTTGGTTTAATGTTTAATAGAAGTTGCAGTAATTCAAATAAGATTTATTTATTTTTTTGTTGAGAAATATATTTTTTTTTGTGGGTAGGGAAGGTATTGTTACATTGGAAAATTGATTCAATGTAACTAAAATTTAAATAATAAAAATCTGGCTTACCTTTAACTTGTGTGAAGTCTTTTGGATCCTGGTACCGTTTAAATATTCTTTGGTTTTAGCCCAATTTATCTGGTTATACATAACCTCAAAAGGTAACAATTATTTTCAGGTTATCAGAAATCCACAGGCATTTCATATATTGATTCTAGGGCTAGCACATCAGATTTTGGTTATTATACTTCTATCTAGGGTCAATTAGTTTAATTAGTTTTATAATTAAACAGAAATTCATTTGTTTACAAGGCGGTAATTTTGGTTGGATAATATAAGAATTTTTAAATATATACTTACGGGGAAGCAGAAGCTGTGGAAACTTTATTATATAAACAGCATGAGGCACATTTTAGTGATATTTCCTGGGTAATCTTCTAGAATCTGGCATAGTAAATAATCAAATCTAAATTTGTCGTTTCGATAGTTGTCTGTCATTTCTGTCAAATGAAAACGTTCTTTCTGCGCAAGTGCTAGTTACATTTATGATTGGCTCCTAGATGGCAGCATATTTTATAAATGGAGAATTTTGAATTTGAATTGGTATTTTCTTTTAATTTGATAATATATTAAAAGATGATTAAATTTGCTGTTTCGGAATATCCTGACGTTATCCTTTATATCCTGTCATATCCTATGTCTTTAAGTATAATTGTTCTGGTTTCGCGTGTGTTGGAAAAATTTTAATTTGGCCTTTTGGCACAAAAATTATGTCCTGGAAAGATCCGTGTCGCGCATGACTTAATTAAAATTTTGTATCTGGTTCCGGGGGGGTGTCGCGCATAATCCAATTTTTGGGGTCTTGATGGTAAATCGCAAATTAAAACTCTTTCATTTAAGATTCATCGATTTTACAGTTAGCAAGTATTTTAGTGTTTTTTTTACTGAAGTTCAGGATTTTAAAATACTTGCAGTTTTATAGTAATTATTTAAATTTCTTTTTATGTTTAATTACTTTTATCGGTTTTCCGGATTTATTTGTAATAATTGGTGAGTTTTTAAATATTTATTTTCCTTTTTCTATACTAATTTAAATTTTCTTAAATTAGATAATTTTATATATTGGTAAATGGGAATTCTCTCGGAACAGATCGCTGGACATACTTCTAGGCCAAATAATAACAAAGTGAGTTTAATTTGATTTTTAATTTTGACCTAATGGAAATTTAAGAAAACGTGGTACTGTATTTTTATATTCGTTAAATTAAATTTCTGTTATTGTACAAAGTTATTATGCGCATTTTCCCATGTATATTTTTCCAACACACGTGTTTTCCATTACAGGGCCTATTTTGGATATTTTGCTATTTTGGATATTTTGCTATTTTGGATATTTCCCTATTTTGGATATTTTGCTATTTTGGATATTTCCCTATTTTGGATATATTGGTATTTTGGTACCTATTTTTGTGCTTTGGTACCACCCATACTTAAAAACGAGAGACCTTCATTGTTGTGAATCGTTCCCGTCTGAATAACATAGCCGCTGCTAGATTTTCGTTATTTGGCGAAGGCGCCGACCACATGTAAAGGTATATTTTTATATTTTGTATCTCACCAATTTGTGGAGTTATAAATCCACAGATTGTGCCATTTTGTATATTTTATAACTGCAGTTATAGTCAACTTTTAATCTTTAATAATATTTATAGGTATATTTTTATATTTCTTTATATTTTGTATCTCGCCAATCTGTAGTTATAAACCCAACAGATTGTGCTATTTTTATATATATGCAAATTATAACCGCAGTTATCAATAATTCATCTTTTTATAGTAATTTATATAGTATTTTATTTAATTTAAAATATACGAACTCTTATAAATAAACACAAATTTTTCTTTTTTATCCCTATTCCTAAACTGGTAACCCATGCCTAGCCTGGGTATATAAATTTTATTTGTTGCTCTGAGAGTACTCTGGGATAGAATATAATATTATATATATATTATTTGACTATTACAGAGTATTTTTTTTACGTGACAATTTCACATTTATGAATATTTTTTTTTCAAATTTGGTACACTTGTTAAACATTTGCGTGCTTTTCGAATATTTAAAAAAAAAATTAAATATCGATTGTCATTTGTTTTTTATAATAAAAAGAAAAAGTTTTTTCGTTGCCAAAATTTTAAAGGATGGAATTTTTCGACGTAACTAACAAAAAAACACTCTGTATTTATATGGCTTCAATTTGGTTTCAATTTTTTTTTGAAGGACCTTCTGGAAGCGGCACAATATCAATTTTAAGTCAATTATGTCAGATATTTTAACAGCATTTTGCATACTTTAAGAACAATAAGTAGGCTTTGTACAAAAATTTGACGTTTTAAGTCAAGTTAAATTATTCAATCAATTAACTAGATGAAACGTTGCAAGCACCCTGTCAAAACATCGGCACTATTGTACACTAAAAAAAAAAACTTAAAAAGAGCTTTTATTTAAAATATAATTTTTTGAAATCGGGTTATAAATATGTGAAATATGCTAAAAAAACCTTTTACTGCTTTAAACGCCAATATCTTTTAAACAATGCGTTTTAGGAAAACGTAACATTTTTTGACCAATTTAAAATTATCTTTTATATAAGTGCTAAATTAACCAAATACAATAATAATTGCCTTAATTATAAACAAAAAACGCTAAAAATAGGAGTTTTACCCTATTTTTACCCCCTTACCCCCAATCTTTTACCCCCAAAATCTAATCAGCGATAAGAAACAATATGCAAAAAACCGCAAGTCGATATCTCATGTAGAAATGGAGTTAGAGAGTTTACACCCAGACAGACAGACAGACAGACAGACAGACAGACAGACAGACAGACAGACAGACAGACAGACAGACAGACAGACAGACAGACAGACAGACAGACAGACAGACAGACAGACAGACAGACAGACAGACAGACAGACAGACAGACAGACAGACAGACAGACAGACAGACAGACAGACAGACAGACAGACGAAAGCAAAAAATTTTTTTACTACTTTCGACTCAGAATGGTCTAAAACGTCGAGAAATGTGAAAAAAACGTGGTCAAAGATTTTGACTTTTCGGCGAAGATTTCAATACATCGGCACTCTTAGCACTAAGTGCCGATGTAATAAAATAAACAAATAAATGATAAAAATAAATAAGGTTAACTTTTTAAACATAAATAAACTGTATCTTAAGAAGTTTATGTTTGTTTTGTTTATGTTTGTTTTTTAACCTCGTACTATTCTACTTAATTAAGCATCCCCTAAGTCCAGGACTTGTGTGGGCTAGTAGTAGAGGGAACCACCGGCTTTAATTGACTTTCGAACCAATATATCTAGGTTTGGACTTTTTTTATCTTAAGAAGTAAATAGAACATTGACTTAAAATGTCAAATTCTGGTCCAAAGCCTACTTATTGTTCTTGAACTATGCAAATTGCTGTTAAAATAGCTGACATAACGGACTTAAAATTAATATTGCGCCGCTTCCAGAAGGTCCTTCAAAAAAAAAATTGATATCGAAATGAAGCCAGATAAATACAGAGTGTTCTTTTCATAGTTACATCGAAAAATTCCATCTTTTGAAATTTTGGCAACGAAAAAACTTTTTCTTTTTATTATAAAAAACAAATGACAATCGATATTTAAAAAATTTTTAAAATATTCGAAAATCACAGAAATTTTTAACAAGTGTACCAAATTTGAAAAAAAAAATATTTATAAATGTAAAATCCCCGGACATTTAAATAAATGCCTTTTTTTATTATAAAACGCCCTGTATATCAAAACTGTGACGTGATAGAAAAATTCTGAAAACGGATATGAAATCAGGGGAAAAAACACTTCTAGACCCAATATATATCATAAATAGTATATTTCAAAAGTTTCAAATTGTCGGGTAGTGTTATTTATATCAATATATTGTTAACACTACTTAATCTAGCAACAATAAAGTTTTATTTTTATAACTAAATTATAAAAACAATAAATTCTTAATTCCATAAAGCTTATTAAATATTTAAATATTAAGATAAGACCTTTCCAATTACATTAGATGCTATTTTTTATAGTGAATAGTAGAAAACATGCAGGGTGTCCCAGAACTCGCCTCCATCCATGAAGGGGCACATAAAGACAATTTGAGAATGGTTTACTTTTCTAACTTTTAGAGTCTTCTCAGATATGGTATTTTCTGCTGGTGTAAGAGCAAAGATACTGAAACCATTTTTAAATGTCAAAAAAAAGCACTAAGAACGTTGTTATGTTTGCAGTATAAAGCATCTTGTAGAGGTTTATTTAAACTCCGCGCATTATCTATCTGAGTTGATGGTCATTTGTTTCTTGTTATTTGGTTGGCAGAATATATTTAGTTCCTTATGTAAGGTTTTCATCTTGTTTAAAATTTATTGTCAATCAAGACATTATTTTGACATTTATAAAAAATCCAAATAATTTGCTTTAGCACGAAGAAATAACAAGAAAAGTGCATAAAAAGAAAACTAAAGCATCAATCTACAAACATTTTGTTTAAATGAAGTAATATAATGCAGTGCTCTATAAATTTTTGAAGTAAACACTATAACAGAGAATTTTTTGGTTAAAATAATACTGGTCCGTAATTTTATTCAGGTAATGTTAAATTTAAGTTTATAATAGCACTTTATGAATAAAAACTTACTTTTATTATAATTTTGAACAAAGTTTTACTTTTTAAACAGATTTTGTTATTATTTGTAAGACGTAAAATGACAGTCAATTTAACCTAAATGTTAAAAATTATCAAAAGCACAATGGGCTACAAAAATATTACTAAAAGTCATTTTTAAACCACTAATCATAGCTTCCTTGATTCAATTTGTTACTCAGATAGATAATGCGCCGAGTATAAACAACAACAGATACTCACTGTTATAGGTATATACATTTTTGATTGTTATGTTTTTAGTCAAAAACAGACATTTGTTTGAAAGCTTGGCTCCTGTTTCAAACAGGTCTAACATTTACAATGTTCCAAAACACAGATTAACTACCTATAAGAAGGGCTCATATTATTCGTGTGTGCAGTTATACAACAAATTGCCCTTAAATTTAAGGTCTGTTAGTCATAACATTGCATTCAAAAAGGAACTTCAAATATATTCCCCCGGAGGAATTTTTTAATATACAACTGAGCAGGCCTCAGTAACTGTACTTTTTTTGACAACTTTCGCTCAATGTTTTTTTTGTGTATCATTAATGTTTTTTATAATGTACTTGTGATTAATTAGCATTTTTTACGAAATAAAAAAGAAATAAAAAAAAATAAAAATATCAAAAACCATGATAAAAAAGTCATCTACACATAGGGCCGCAAATCGGTCCTAATGGAGTTACGGCCCACTGCATTGAACTTAAATTACTTAGATAGGACCCAAAGGCCAAAAGCGCTAATAAAATAATTTGACACTGCAGAGCGATTTCAAGTTAAAAAAGAGAAAAAGTTTGTTACACCTTGGGCGAAAAAGAAATATTAAGTGAGTTATGGACTCTTAAATAGAAACACTTTAGGGGCTTTTTAAATGGATCTTCCTCGAATTAAATGGATCTTCCTCGAAAACAGTTGCTTTTACCGTATTACACTAAAATAATCTTTTCGTGTATTTTTACTTAAAGAGTCCATAATTTGTAAAAATAATGCTTAAAATTTACAATGAAAAAAGTTTTGGGCAAAAATGTAGTAAGCCACAGCCATTCCGCACGCCTAGGCGCACGTTACAAAAATAACTTAAAATAATTGACCTTAATAATACTAAACTATATGCAAAACCTTGTCCCTTTAGCTTAAAAGGTTCCAGAGATATTAAATAAAAAAAACATTTTTGGTATCCCCTTTAATAGGATATAACTCTATTAGGAGCTATTTGCGGGTCTACATTTATCAACGAACTAATAATAAAGAGTTATTAGTTCGTTGACATTTATATAAACTTTTTAAAATATTTTTTGATGTAGTATGTGTACCTTTAAGGATGTACGCGAGTTTTGGGACACCCTGTATTTTTGTATAATAATAGTTTAGAAGTTATTCATCAAAAACCAAATTTTAGGATTTATAACGAAAATAACTGTTGAAAAATTATAGTTACTAAATAACTGCAGTTAGATATACGGTTCAAAATACACTATCTTGTGCATTTTTTGTTGCTCAATCATTTAAAATTACTCTCATTTACGTATGATTAATAGTTTTTAAGATATTTCCAAAAAAAAAACCTGTTTTAGGGGTTTTAGGGACCCCCAGAGTGGTAAACTTTTTTATCGTGTTCCCCGCCCCAAAATTAGTAAATTTAACCAAAATTTGGAGGTCTCACCCCTTAAATTTGATCAAGAGTATCCCTGTTTTTTTTTTCAAATTTTTTGAAAAAAAAAATCTATTTTTTAAAAAGATATGTTTCTTAAGCTTTTTTATTTTTTTTAAGGCCGAATGATTTTTTATTTAAATCTTTTTAATACGACACGGTATAAAGGGATATTAACTGGATAACCTCAAAAAAAAAACAGAAAGGTTCCTTTCAAATTGGAGGAGCTGTGCCCTTTTAAGTTCGAAAATGCACAACATTGCTTTATTTTAGGCGTAATGACAGGCACCATTGTTTTTATTAAAAATTGTGCGTGTATCCTTTGGGGGGGGGGGGGAGAGGACACATTTTTGGTTTTACACTTTCTAAGTGGTCCTGAAAATATTGAGCAAATTTGTCTTGCAATTTTTTCCAGGACATGCGACTTTTTGCGACATTTTTACTATACAGACTGTATAATACAGTACATACTAAGAGTAATAATAATACAGTACAGTTGGATCCGAAAATTTACTTAATTATTTGAGAGAATACCATTTACAAGAAGCGGTGCATGCGATAAACAATACAAATTTTCCTGGGTTAAAAACCATCGCCCGTCGCCGCATCGATAGTTTTAAGATTAAAAAAGCGAAAAAAAAACCTCCAGAAAAACTTTTTTTTTAAACTAAAATCATAATTTTCATAAATTATATGTTTGGTTAGTAGAGTTCAAATTTTTATTTTTTCATAAGATTTACTAAATATTGTGTTTTAATTTTTGATTTGATTAAATATTTTAAATGTTTTTTCAGTTTATTATAAATCTTGCGTTTTTTGTGGGTCCAACTGTACATACTAAGAGTTTTGCGTTTTTTATCAAGGTAATTAAAGTTTGTTGATGCATGTAGCATACCACTAGAAAGAGCATTAAACAAAGTGGTTTTTAAAATTATTCGAAGATCTGCATCGCTTTTGATTTTATTAAAAAAAAAGACCAAAAATGAGTTGTAAGTTTTTTTAAACCATTCTGTGAAGTTTGTGAACTCACCAATTATTTTTTTGGATTACATCTGCAAAAATTATCATCATTCAAGAACAAACATACAATAAGGATGCCAACAAAAATTATCTTCAGTGCATAAGTACAAAAGGAAAAAAATACAAAGAAAAGAAGGTAAAATAAGTGATATTTTCATAAATATTGAAAAATAATGATTGAGTCTTCAGTCAAAGTCGTATTCAGAAAAGATGTTAGAAATGACCTAATCTATCACCTTGCCAAGTTTTCCATACTCCCTATCAAACACCCTGTATATATTTTTTAACATTTTTGAGAGATAAATTCGGTTTTTAGTCAATTTGGTTTTAATTTTCAAGGTTTTTTGTCTTTAGATAAATCCGAAATATATATACATAAAATCTGTAGTATTTTTTTACTGGATATACAAGATGTCCAGAAAAAAAAATAAAATATACACATCCAATAAAAAAATTACTACAAATTTTATGTTTGCATATACCAGAATTTGTCTGGAGACAAAAAAAAACTTGAAAACAATTAAATTCCGATTTTTTTTTTGAGGTTATCCATTTACTATTCCTTTATACCATGCAGTGTTAAAAAAATAAATAAAAAATCCTTTGAACTTAAAAAAATAAAAAAGGTAATAATATCTTTTTAAAAAATGGCTGTGAGCGACCTCTAGATTTTTTTCCAAAAATTCTGAAAAAATTCAGGGATGAGACCTCCAATTTTTTTAATTTGAAATTTTGGTGGGTCACCCTAATATACATGTACATGTATTATACATTTTTTGCTTTTATTTATTCTTAATTAATATTAATTTAAATAAATAAATGCATAAGACTAAAGAAAAATTTATTATAAATGTCCCCTGACCAAGGATAACTCGATGCACGAACTGTCCAAACGCGCTCTTAAATTGCCCCATCTAGCGGCCAACGCACATTTCGTGTCATTCTAGGCTATTAAAGGGTAAAGTAAGAATATGTTAACCTTTAAGTTTTGCAAAAATAAAAATATTCTATTTTTAGCTACATGTATATTGAAAATTAGATATTGCTGAAAAATTGAGGTTATGTTTTTCCGAGTAAAAAAAATAAATTATGCCATCCTATTGAACGAGAAAATGCAAGTAAAAAACATATATTGTTTATGGGTACTAATCAGTTAATATTTGTAGGAGATATAAGCTGAAAACTAATCACACAGTGACCCAGCCACTTGAACACCCTGTATATATGCAACGCATGGCACAATTTTAAAAATATTTCATTGGGTACAGTTGTGGCATTAAATATCGGGACAACCTCAAAAAAATTCGTGTCATTTTTATATTTTTTTCATGGATTAACATGGGATTATTTTAAAAATTAAAAACTAGGTTACTTCGTTTTAACATAACTGAATTATTTAGTTGAAGTTTACTGTCAAAAAATATTAAATTAATAAATTAATGTTTATTGATAAATATACACGGTATCCCACGGTAGACAAATCAGTCAAATTGTGGCGTTATTATCAAAGCTATTAAAATATATTTTTTACCAGTCAATATAGACCTAGTTACCTTCAATTTACGCCAGAAAAAAGTGTTGTACTTTTTTCTGTTTTTAGGCTAGAGCAACAAACAGAATTTTTTTTTAGCATAATAACATTTTTTAACGCCAAAATTAAAAAAAATAATATCATTTCTTTATCATATGATAGTTTTTTTTACTAAAAACAATAGTTTTCTATTTAAATTTTTAATTTTAGAAAACGGTAAAAAATGGTAAGTGCATTATGGAATGACCCCGCTAATGTAAAAGAGAGGATCCTATGAAAATAAATGTTTGCAAATATGATGTTCACGATAAAAATAAATGTCAAATCTAATGTTATAAATTAGATTTTTACTTAGACTTAGTAAGGACCTTGTGGACTAGGGTATTTTACACTACAGAGTGTATTACTTAATTACTAATAAATTTTGATTTTTTGCGCTCAATCAAATTTTTTAATTGGTATGATTGGATTAATCTTAGATATTCAGTTTTTTTTACAAAGTCAAGTCTATATCATAATGAAAGTATTGGCTCGAAGGGGGCCCGGCGACAGAAGTTTTTAATAAACAGTTTATTTATTTATACTCCCCCAGATCGATAAGGCGTCAAAATGAGCAAATAAGTAGATCTCGTTCCAAATGGGCAATAGAAAAAATTTCGCCGCGGCAGCGCTTAAGCCTTTTTGGATTTTTGTAAAAAATAATAGTGCACTGTTACTAGTGTTTTAAAATTTGTAAAAAAATTCGCCCGCGGCGCTAGGGCTAATTTACCTACGTATTTTTTTTAGATCAAGCTTGCAAAAGCTTAAAATTTGTAAAAAAATTGCTTGCGGCGCCAGAGGTATTGTAACGACATAAATCGTCACTTTGTAATATAGCAAGGGTTAATTAAACTATTCGTTTACTTACGTTATAATTTATGTTTATTTTGTATATAAATAGTTACGTACGTACAGAACTATTTTGTATCTGGGACTATTTTGTAGCAGGAACTGAATTCTAACCATATGAGTCTCTATTCCATAGTTCTACCTGAAAATAACATAAAGAAAACATAATTAGAATATGATTTTTAATAATAAAGAATCATATGACTTATTTCTCTATAGTGCATTTGTCTATGGACTTACCTGGTTTTTATATGTTTCAGAGTCTATTGAGGGTTGGATTTCACTGGCTTTCATCTGTAGCTTGTTTCTCCTGGAAAGTTTCATATGCTAATTGCTTCGGGATAATCCAGAATTTGTTGAAAATAGTTTGCTGGAACTGCTCACTTAGATTCAGTATTTTGTTTATACTTAGTTCACAGGACACTTAGTATTCTGTTCGTATTTTTATTAGTTTTGCTGATAAACAATAAGTATTGTTTATATTTGTTTCTTAGAGTAATATTTTGAGGTTAGATATCACTAATACGGATTTATTAGGAAATAGTCTTTTTGGTTGTTATCTTTGATGTAGTTTCAGTTACCTTTATTAGGAATCCTATACGGTAAAACTGTAGTTGATAATGACTTGCATAGATGTCGCTAATAGTTCAGAAATAGGATTTTATTTACCTGAAGGGTTCATACCGGTTGATAAGGTCGATTTTCGCTTTTTCTGGATGAACTCTGTACAATGGTGGTGTCATTTTGACGAGTGTTTATTTTCTGTAATCATCGAAGTAATCCTTCATGTATTTTTATTTAAAGTTAGTGAAAATGAATATTTAAACAATGCGGAAGATATTATAGATATATTTCTAAAATTATGCATTTATAACGTTTCGATGGACATCGAAGACTTAGAATGACATCACCATTAATTAAGCACCATAAAGCACCATTATTACTACATTAATTAATTACCATTAATTACTCACCATTTCTATACCATTAATATGGAATTACATTAATTTAAGTTGAAGTTTATTTTGGTATATTTGATATACAAGTTCTCCGCATGGAGTGATGTTCTGTTGGAACATGGTTCTGTAATTTTTGGCATAGATAAATTCTATGTAACCGTCTAGCAGACAATTTTATATTGGACATAATTTTCAAAAGCATATTTAATCCCGGACAACATTTTCAATCGTACATTTTATCCTGGAAGATAATTTTTCCAAAGTAGATGGGACAGCCTATATTTTTTTTTCTTTCATTTGAGAAATGAATTCATCAGCATAGGGGAGACTTGCACAGATGGAGACGATGGAATTCATACCTCATGGATTTTGCAGAAACCAGCTAAGTACTCATTCTGAAAACTTTTGAAAGCAATATTTCATATTTTTAAATTCTTTTATTTCAATATTCTTATAACTGTAAACTTTATCAGATCTGATATAGTATTGATTAATACTATATGCCCTTCTGGCTTTTGTTCATTTTTAGGTACTTATTTTTTTTAAAACATTTAATCTCATTTATTAATTATTAAATATCATACTTTTGATTAAATGATTTCTAATTTAAGCATGACTTTTATACACTGCAAGAAATGATTGTTGTTTACATACATTTCTTGGTGCTTGCTGAACTTCATGTTTTCTTTATACATTTAAGTCGAATGATTTCTGAATTTAGTAATTTTTATTAAGATTTCTTTAATTATATCTTAATATAATTACACATATTTTTTATATATATTAATACATTACTTGATGTGCTTTCATTAAGTTTATTTATAATAAATTTCTCAAATGAATTATCTTATTTTATTTAGGGGTTATATTTTCTCAAACTGAAAAGCTTAAGTATTTACACTAGGTTGTTACTTACCTAAAGGAGTAAAAGCTAAAGTAACTGGCGCCCCTAACAACATTAATCAATTCTTTCTATTTTTCCCTTGCCCATACCCATTGCTCCGCTGTCAAAACTAGCCGTTGGCAGTGAACGTATTAATTACGGTACAGTATCAAAATTGAAAAAAATTTCGACTGCGGCGCTAAGACTTTATTATTTTTTACATACTTAAGCTTGCTGAACTATGAAAATAAAACAGTCAGAAATTAACATAATTTGGAAAAATTTTCGACTGCGGCGTTTAGTTAATGAATGGGGGCGCCGCTTCGGCCCTCAGTGCCTTAGCTGCAGGCCTGCATGGGACAATTATGTTTTGAAAAACTGGGGGCCCGAGTAAAAAGTTGCACCGGGGCCCGGGCTGGCTCTGTCCGGCCCTGCATATTAGGGTCACTTCATCGAGTACTACTTCGTGCTTTTGTTCTTAGTCGTTTGTTTTGTTTTTTTGAACCAAACCAGACCAAAATTAGACCAAATACAGAAGAACAAAGGAAAAAAACTGTCATATTATGGGCAATTTACTCAATTAATTTATTGTTATGTAATTAATTACGTACATTTTGGTTGGAATTAAAAGTTAAATGATACTAAGAATAATTCTCATAAGTTAAAATATCAAATTGATTGTTATTATTAATATTATTTATTAATATGCGAAACGCAAGACGTATTTATGATATTTGAATTAATTAACTCATCATTGTGTCAAATTCCATACATCTACAAAATATTACGCCTTTCTAGAATATTTTCAGTGTTATTAGAATTGTTTTGTACAATATTTCAAATAAATCCATGTTAGTCCTTAGGTTTTTCCAAATCACTCCAGTTCTGATGAAAAAAGGTCAAAATTACGCATCTAACTTCAGAGAATCATGGGAATATAAATGCCATTTCACAAAATCTATTATTAGCAAATAATTCTAATTCTTTGACTTCCTCGATTCAAATGGATTCAAATCAAGCAGCAAGTTAATAAATTTAAATAATTTATCATCGGGGAACTTTTCTACTATTCTTCTCGTTGTTTCTCTTAAATTTCGAGCACATTCTCCTTAAGTTAAAATAATTTCTTTCTTTACTTCTAAAGTTATCATTTTGGCATTCAAAACTTGGTTTTATAAAAATCTTGCTTTGTTAATTTTTTGATTATAATGTAAAATCAAATTTGACATTTATTGTCATCATATACGACTTATTTAAAAAATTTAATTTCAAGGCATCCTACTCTTTTGCCATAGCGGGGTCATTCCATTATGCAATTGCCCTTTTTTAAGGTTTTATAAAATTAAGAATTTAAATCGAAAATTATTGTTTTTAGTGAAAAACACTATCATGTGATAAAGAAAAATTGTTACTTTTTTTAATTTTGACATTTGAATGTATTGTTATGCTTTTAAAAGTGCATGTGTTGAGCTCTAGCTCAAAACCAAAAAAGAGTAGAAAACTTTTGTTTTGGGTCAATTGAAGATAATTAGGTCCATATTTACTGGTAAAAGTTTCATGTTGATATCTTTGTTAATAACGCCACAGTTTGACTGATTTGTCTACCGTGGGACACCGTATATTCATTAAATTTTACACAAATATTGTAATTATTTAAATAATAATAAAATTGATAATCTTTGGATCAAAATTGTACTATATGGGTAAAGAATATGTGTTTAATATTCATTAAAAAAACACACACCTAATTTTACTCTTCAGTACAGCAAAAAACTCACAAGGTTTTATAAATTTTCTACTGCAAATGGATTTGAGTTTAAGAGTTCATTACTGAAGAGCCGCACTGAGGTAAGAGAAAAAAAAATCCTAGTATACGGCAACTGCACCTTGTTTTTCTCGATTTTTCTTATATAATTAAAAATTGCTTCACCATCCATTGTAGCTTTTGACCACCGATGATCCTTTTTCGGTTTGATATAAGAAGCTACTGTTTTCTCAATAAAACATTTCTTAAGAAACAGATCTATTTCTTGAACTGTTTTCACTAAAATTCAACCTCATCCATATCTCCTAATACTAAGGACGACTGAGCATTTTTTCTCTTAAATTTCCACGATAAGTAAACTTATTTTAAATTAAAATAAAGATAAGAAACACTTTTTTTTACAAACTACTCATATAACAGCAAAAAAATAAACAAACATCTGACATATTTTGACGTTTTCTAAAAGATGACACAAGACCCACTATAATCTATGAAAAATTGTTTGTCCCGATATTTACTGCCACCACTGTACATAACTTTTATAGATGTACAACTATTCCAAGTTTGTCAAAAAAAGTCAAAATTTTAATTCTAAGGCAACTTAGATAACATAGTATATCTGTAGCATACATTTAAGTGCTACTGAAGGTTTTAATTCATTTCATTTCATTAGTGACTGTCCTTAGCCCAGATAGCACAAAGTGATACTATGGATGTCCATAGGATGCCCATTTTTTCTCTATGGACGTCCCTTCAGAGTCCAGATAACACAACTGTGGACATCCACAAGGTGTCCGTTCAAACCATCCATCCAGTATCCATAGGACTTTTTTGCTTACTTAACTGGTTTTTGCAACTGTGAAAAACTGTTATTTAACTTGCAATGTTTTTTGTTGTTTGTTTGTTTGTTTAGGGCAAATCTGCCAAAGGCTTTTTCGACCACTTAGAATATACTTAGTAAGCTAAAATTTGGTACACATGCTCGTCTGACAAAACAATTTTATATATAACTTACCCCCCAACCCCACCCCTAAAATTAAAAAAATCCATTTATTACCCACGAGATAATTTAAAACTAAAATTAGGATAATCAAATTTTAAAATAAATTTTACATCCCTCCTTATCCTCCATCACCCCCCATACGCGTATAAGGCTAAGTTTACCCTCTCTCTGTTTCACCCACTTAAAATAAACGAAGAGAGCTGATATTATGGGCGTAAAATGGACACTGAATGGACGTCCACTAAAAGTCGTACAAAGGATGTAAAAATATGGACGTACACAGTACATCCATTGGACGACCGGTGCTATATGGGATATTACGTAACGCAAATTGTACCAAAATTCATACACTTCATACCCCGGAATTTTGGTACAATATGCGTTACGTAATATATGGACAGCCCCTTACTCAAGTCTCTGTACTATGGAGTCCATAGATAATTTATTACCCGGAAAATTATACATGTTTCAGCTATTAGCCGACCACGCCGATTGTTTGGCTTCATCATACATACACTAAAAAAATCCATGTTATTTTAAACAGAATTTAAATAAAAATAGTGCTGCCAATAAAAGAATACTTTCTTCTGTAGGCCTAGGTAGGTGCATTAATAGTTTATTAAAGTACTAGTTTCATAACATACGTTTTTAGCTCATGAGTGCTTTATACAATTTTTTCTATTTTGCTCTAAAATTTAAAAAAACTTACATTTAAATTGATGACTGATTTAGGGATTTTTGTTTTGGATTAGCATTACAGTTTACACCATGTTTAAAATTCTAAGAACAAATGATATTTTGATATATTTTATAGTCATCTCTTCTCTTTTTTAATGCAATTAAGCAAGCCACAATTTTAACATGGTAAAAATAACCTAAACACAAAATTTTGTAGAAAATTCAACTTTAAAGCGACATTGACATTTGCACGGAAAACGTCAAGCGATAGGCCAGGTCTGTTGCCAACCCAAAAGAACAAAAAGTACAGACCTCTTATGGGCCTATAAGAACAAGCAAAATGCGTGTGATTATGAGCTTATAAGAGTCGCAAAATAGAAAAAAATTAAAAATCGATTATTATTAAAAAAAAAAAAAAATCAATTTAAAAAAGATAGTTTTTACTTTGTTTTACCCCTAACCCCATCCCTATGTTTACGTAAAACAATCCCAGCCTAGAACTTTGGAAAAAGGTCCAAATTTACAGTCTTTAGCTCAAAGCGTTCTCGAGTTTTCCCGGTTATAAATTTCTAAACTAAACTAATTCTATGCTCAATTTTTGGTTCTCAAAACGTAAAATAAACTTTAAATGTATTTACATATATATATATATATATATATATATATATATATATATATATATATATAGTATTACCTCTTATTGTTGAAGATCTTCCAATCGCAATTACAAAAATCACAAGCAATTTAACGGCTAACATTTTAAAGAAATGAAATAACTAATAATTTAAAAAACTTCTCATAATGATATTATTTAAAAATGTACTGATTTTTTTTTTAATCATTTTATATAAGCCCAGAATTATTTAATTAATTAACCATTGTAAAAAACTAAAACTTAAAAAGCCGTGAGGATACTTAATGCTTTGCATTCCAGGGTGTATGCTCTTCGCAGTGGATAGTGTATTAGGGGCTGTCCATATATTACGTAACGCGCCTAGGGGGGGGGCAGAGAAATTGTTACAGTTTGTGACAGGGGGGAGGGGGGGTCCAGGTAAACGTTACGTAACGGAATTTAATAAATTTAATGTTTATTTCTTAAGCTTGGTAGATGTATTTTTATTTGAACATAGATTACTATTTAGTGGCCCATAATTCCCTTTATCACACAAAAATTGACGAAACTATGCATATTTAAATAATATTGTAATCAGTAAAAAAACTGTTGACATTGATATTAAAAAAAATCTTCCGGCCCTGTTCTTGCGTGATCTTGCCGATGAATCATCGGCGATAATACATTGTCGCGCGGAATATGTACTCACAGAACATTAATGTGTGTACTATTTTGTGTACCTGTGCATAAACAATATACGTGTTATATGTGACACTCAGTGTAAAAAGAGGTAACTAGTATTTTTTCCCTGTGTGATATTGATTATGAATATTTTTTTAAAGTTTGAGTGATTTTTTCGTGTAATTTTTTTTCAAGGTTATGTTATACTATATTTTAGGTTCATGTTTGTTTTGTCGAGAAAAACGAATCAATAGTGAGAATACAGTTAATTTTATTGTGAAACTAAATTTTTATATTGTTTCGCGTTACACAGGGCGGGGGGGTGTTGGTAAATGTGACATTTTATTACACAGGGGGGAGGGGGGGTGAATTTTTTTGAAAAATTGCGTTACGTAATATATGGACAGCTCCTTATGTAATTTTCCCAAACATTTTTTTATTTTCTTTATTTTTTTTTAATTTGTAATACACGATGTATTTCGAATAGGGTCTGAGAAGTGATTCTACATTATAAAATATGACAAAAAGTTCCCATAAATAAATGTCTAAAAAGCCCTAATCACCTTTGAAACTGGCTAAAAAATTCGGTTTTTATTTAATAACTCAGGAACCCTTTGATCCAGCCTGTTCCAGAACTCGCGTACCGAAATTTAAGAGGTGATTCTACATCCAAAAATATGAAAAAAAGTTTCTATAAAGGTTGGTCCGGAAATGAGTCCTAAGGGAGCTACGGCCCTTCGAAGATGACGTATTGAATGGGGAACAAAAAAAAGCACCAATAAAATTTTAATGCTGCAGGGTGATTCTTCATTTAAAACTGAGCAAAAAAGTATTATACACCAAAACACCTAAATTTAATATTAAAGGAGTAATATATTAACCAATTTTTTATTTCATATCTTGTTTATGTAGGTCCTAAAGATCATTTTACGCCCTAACTAAAAAAAATATACAGGGCTTTTTTTTTTTTGTTGACGAAAATTCTTAAAGTTTAGCTATTATTTAGGAATAGTCTACCACCAAAAATAAAAATTTAATTTAAATCATTTAAATCAAACATGAAGTATTATTATGGTTCTATAGTCTAATAAAACATTGACCAAATTTCAAGTCAATAGGCTCACGCACACTGCAGCACAGGGGTTCGAAAATTTACATAACCGTCATTCAATTTTTTTTTAAATTCTACCAGAATAAAATTGAATAATTTTAACAATACTTTTATTTTTATTTGTCATTTTAGGTATTAACAAGTTTCTGTTATACTTGAATTAAAATTAACCACATGAATTCAGCTTATAATAAAATACATCACAATGTTGAATAAGCGCAAATCCGCTTTGGCGGATTTACTCCAGCATCAGCATTGCAATCATTGATATGTACAGGACTTGATTAATTTTATTTTTTATTTAATGTAATGTCGTAAAAGTGTTAGTTTAATTGTAAAGTTTTAAGTGAGTCGTGATTATTAATATGTGTTGTTAAATTTAAATTAAATTTATTTCGTTGTAAACGTGTATAACTTTTTATGAATTTCAAAGATGTTTTATAAGTTGGCGCCTGCGCAAACATAACTACAAAGTGAGACGGTTTTGTGTAGGCCGTAAATAATATATAATAGTATTTTAATATTACAGGTCCACAGAATCAAGTTTAGCTGCATTTAAAAGATTTTTAGCTATTATTTAGGAATAGTCTACCACCAAAAATAAATTTTTTATTTAAATCATCAAACATGAAGTATTATTATGGTTCTATAGTCTAATAAAACATTGACCAAATTTCAAGTCAATAGGCTCACGCACACTGCAGCACAGGGGTTCGAAAATTTACATAACCGTCATTCAATTTTTTTTTAATTCAGACGGTGTTTTTTTATTTTGTGAAATGAATAATTTTAACAATACTTTTATTTTTATTTGTCATTTCAGGTATTAACAAGTTTCTGTTATACTTGAATTAAAATTAACCACATGAATTCAGCTTATAATAAAATACATCACAATGTTGAATAAGCGCAAATCCGCTTTGGCGGATTTACTCCAGCATCAGCATTGCAATCATTGATATGTACAGGACTTGATTAATTTTATTTTTTATTTAATGTAATGTCGTAAAAGTGTTAGTTTAATTCTAAAGTTTTAAGTGAGTCGTGATTATTAATATGTGTTGTTAAATTTAAATTAAATTTATTTCGTTGTAAACGTGTATAACTTTTTATGAATTTCAAAGATGTTTTATAAGTTGGCGCCTGCGCAAACATAACTACAAAGTGAGACGGTTTTGTGTAGGCCGTAAATAATATATAATAGTATTTTAATATTACAGGTCCACAGAATCAAGTTTAGCTGCATTTAAAAGATTTTTAGCTATTATTTAGGAATAGTCTACCACCAAAAATAAATTTTTTATTTAAATCATCAAACATGAAGTATTATTATGGTTCTATAGTCTAATAAAACATTGACCAAATTTCAAGTCAATAGGCTCACGCACACTGCAGCACAGGGGTTCAAAAATTTACATAACCGTCATTCAATTGTTTTTTTAATTCAGACGGTGTTTTTTTATTTTCTACCAGAATAAAATTGAATAATTTTAACAATACTTTTATTTTTATTTGTCATTTTAGGTATTAACAAGTTTCTGTTTTACTTGAATTAAAATTAACCACATGAATTCAGCTTATAATAAAATACATCACAATGTTGAATAAGCGCAAATCCGATTTGGCGGATTTACTCCAGCATCAGCATTGCAATCATTGATATGTACAGGACTTGATTAATTTTATTTTTTATTTAATGTAATGTCGTAAAAGTGTTAGTTTAATTGTAAAGTTTTAAGTGAGTCGTGATTATTAATATGTGTTGTTAAATTTAAATTAAATTTATTTCGTTGTAAACGTGTATAACTTTTTATGAATTTCAAAGATGTTTTATAAGTTGGCGCCTGCGCAAACATAACTACAAAGTGAGACGGTTTTGTGTAGGCCGTAAATAATATATAATAGTATTTTAATATTACAGGTCCACAGAATCAAGTTTAGCTGCATTTAAAAGATTTAGGAATAGTCTACCACCAAAAATAAAAATTTAATTTAAATCATCAAACATGAAGTATTATTATGGTTCTATAGTCTAATAAAACATTGACCAAATTTCAAGTCAATAGGCTCACGCACACTGCAGCACTGGGGTTCGAAAATTTACATAACCGTAATTTAATTTTTTTTTAATTCAGACGGTGTTTTTTTATTTTGTGAAATGAATAATTTTAACAATACTTTTATTTTTATTTGTCATTTCAGGTATTAACAAGTTTCTGTTATACTTGAATTAAAATTAACCACATGAATTCAGCTTATAATAAGATACATCACAATGTTGAACACGCGCAAATATGCATAATAATTAATAAAATACTCAGTATATTAGGTAAAATATTAGTCTAAATCCTCCTATCAATAAAAAAGTATTAATTAAAAAGTTAAAGTTAAGGTAAATACCCACTTTTCATCGAAAAAAATTTCTTTCTTTACTACAACTTACACGGTCCGTCATAATACTTTAAACAATACTACTAACTAAATATCACTAGAATTTGCCCTAAGGCGCGAATACTAATAAAAAAAGTTGATAAAATTCAGGTGGACCAGTTAACCCTGTAGCCCAGTTAACCCTGACTTCCCCTACTAATTAATTAAAATGTTAATATAAAAAAATAAATCTAATAACTTAGTGCTATAGTAATTAATTAAAAAAGAACATTTTTTTTGTTTATTCATTACTTTTATTGGAGGGAGAAAACAATTTGCGGCAGTGGAAAATTTTACACAACTGGCCAATTTGATGTTTTTAGGAGCGACGACCTTTTTTTTGTCGAAATTTGGAAAATTTTGGGGGTGGTAATGCCCTTTTTTATTCATCAGGTAGAAAAAAAAATACTGGCTAGTTCGATTTTTTTTTCGCCACTTGGAAATTATTTCTTTCCTCCTCCCAATATTTATTGCTTGGCCAGTTCCTGATTTTTTTAATACCAGGAGTAACCTACTCTTTCTGATGTAATCTACCCGGACAACATTCATAAACTCATTTAGGCCTCATGAGAGCAACATGTTATGATTTCCACGTTTTATACTCATACCAACATCATGATGAGCACATCTCATGATTTTGTGATCATGTTGTGAGTTTGTTATGAGTTTGTCGTGAGGTGTATACATTTAACGTTAAATCATTAAATGATGTCATAATTTCCACGTGAAATAGCAAATGTTGCCCGGGACCCGATTGAGAACGATTGCCGAATAGTACAGGCTCCTGTAATGTTTCAATTTCAGTGCACTTGACAGCGTTATGCTATAGGTGGCGCCACATGTTATTTTCTACCACTAACTAATTTTTTTAAGCGAATAAAGGAATACTATACTATATTAAAAGGCAGTTGTCTTTATAAGAATATACTACTAGTAATAACTAGTAATTAACTTACTGGTCAGCTAATTTGATACACATTATCGGATTGGTATGGTGAGCCGTAGATATCTGGCGGCTTAAGCCTAGAGGAATTAGTGCACCCAGTTACCTTGGAGAACATTCCCAGTGGGAAAATCCCGGTCTCCTCAAGTTGTTGAAAATTGATTTATGTGGGGGTTTGTGTCTAGGGGGGGTTGATTTTTTCGTTATTTTTTGATATCTCCTCGCGTTTTCAAGAAATGAGCAAAAAGGTGTGTTTGTGTTTCTTTTTTTTTTATTTTAAATTTCGCGGTTAATTTAATGTTTGCGCATGCGCATTCCGTAGACCGCTGCTAGATCTTCATGACATGATCTCGTAATGACTTCACAATGAGGAGTCATCTGTATGCGTTCACTCAGAGAAAATCATTAAATGATGTCATAATGACTACCACGTGAAATAGCAAATGTTGTCCGGGTAGCACTAGATTACTCTTCTAGCTATAAAAAGAGTATAAAAGGGTATCTATAATAAACCATAACTAAATATTTTTTTATAATTATTCCAATTATATAATATTTATTTATTATAATATACATAATCTTATAATTTTAAAGGATACATGTATATGAACCGGTGAGAGCAAGAAGGGAAAGATTGTACTTTTTGGACGAAATTGACTGAGATAGACATTTTGTTCTTTGCTTTGAAACTCATCTGTTTACACAAAAAACGTAAACATATCACAAACTATTATGCCTCAGTAACACATTAAATATGTGATTGAGACAAAGAAGGGAAACATTCCAGGAATTTCATAAAGTATGAATATTTTTTAACACAAGTCGCAGCGTGATCTTTGTGAGGGACGGGTGTGACAATAATTGATATGCACAGGACTTGATTAATTTTATTTTTTATTTTATGTAATGTCGTGAAAGTGTTCGTTTAATTGTAAAGTTTTAACCAATTTAAATACATATTGGTAACACTTTTGTTTTTATTGCCAAATTATACAGTGTGGATCATAAATAACGAGAAAACGTATAGTCTGTATGAAGCTGCAAGTTCTTTGTGAATAAACTTTACACTATGATATTTCAAGAATGTGTTATATGGAGAGAAGTTTGGACCAAATATTTTCTACATGGTAAATAACCTTTGATCCAGTTTCAGGTCTACATCGAAACGCCCTTAAAAATGGTAGTGTTTACACTATACCGGATGTCCAGTAAATGATGTCATTAATTTTATGGGGTGATTCTACATAGGAAAATATGAAAAAAAGTTCCTATAAACATATGTCTAAAAATGCGTCGTAAGGGAGCTAAGCCCCTTTGAAAGTGGCTAAAAAATTCGGTTTTTATTTAATAAGGAACGCTTTGAGATACAGCAACGAGGTTTTGCATGTAAACTAATATTAATAAAGCCCATCTTCGTATGTAATTTTTATTTACCTATTTTAACCAGGGGCGTGCGATACTGGGAGGCATTATCAGTTTTCTGTCCCAAACTTTTTTCTGTGTAACTTTTTTGTAAGTTTATTTTTGGTATATGATTCCTCAGGTCAAAATAATTAAAAAAGTACTCTTGTTGTTACTCTTGAAATTTTGGTTTTCAACATTTTAGTATTTAATTTTTCGTCCTCGTACTTTTTAAAATTTTACCTTCAAATATTTTTTTCTCGAAAACGGTTAGTCCTACAGTGTTACAACCAGAGTACTTTTTTTATTTATTTTGACCTGAGGAATCATATACCAAAAATAAAATCAAAAAAAACTTACACAGAAAAAACTTTGGGACCAAAAACTGATAAGGCCCCTCCGTTTCGCACACCCCTGGTTTAAATAAGTACATGAAAATAACATAGGAAGATGGCCCTTATTTAGATTAGTTCACGTGCAAAACCTCGTTGCTATATCTCAAAGGGTTCCTGATTTATTAAATAAAAACCGAATTTTTTAGCCACTTTTAAAGGGGCTTAGCTCTCTTACGGCGCATTTTTAGGAATATTTTTTTTTTATGCCAATGTTTAACAAAAAATGCACTTCACTTTGAGAACTTTTTTATTCGTTTTTGTTTTTTTTTTGTTTTATTACTATTATTGGTATTTGTTATCAGTATCCAGCTTGATTTCCGGCCTGTGGTCCCCGCAGGTTGGAAAACCTACTGGAACTGGTGGCAAGTCGGAATGGTTACCAACTTGAAGCACGAACTCCATACCAATCACAATGTGAAACAAGAAGTGGCAATGGAATAGCCAGAAACCAGGATTATCTGCTCTAAACCTGAGAACCACGTAACCGTTGTTGGGTACGGCTATGGTATCTTTACTAGGGGGTAAGTTGTACTGTCTGTGCAAAAGACCCCGTCTGTCCAAATCTATGGCGTGTTTTAAGCTGATTTTTGTGATGTTTTTGTCGGGTGATCTGCCCATGCCGATCACGCTGAATGCGTATCCGTGCAAGTGGAAGGGATGACTCAAATTTGCTATTTGTACTGAAAAAAAAAAAAAAGAAATAAGTAATCTGTTTTAGTTTTAATTATCCTTTCATAAGATCATGAATTCAGGTTAGTAGGGTAGAAGGCCCACACCAACGCCAAGGAAAATAAAAACTTTTTACAGTTCTTTTATGTAAATTTTTTCTAACAAAGCTAGTTTTAAAACATTTCACGTAAAAGGTCTGGCACCTCTAATGTTTTTTCTGACATAAACATATCGTTCATGAACATGCAATAACTCCTAAAAGCAGAGCAGAGCAGAGCAGAGCAGAGCAGAGCAGAGTAGAGCAGAGCAGAGCAGAGCAGAGCAGAGCAGAGCAGAGCAGAGCAGAGCAGAGCAGAGCAGAGCAGAGCAGAGCAGAGCAGAGCAGAGCAGAGCAGAGCAGAGCAGAGCAGAGCAGAGCAGAGCAGAGCAGAGCAGAGCAGAGCAGAGCAGAGCAGAGCAGAGCAGAGCAGAGCAGAGCAGAGCAGAGCAGAGCAGAGCAGAGCAGAGCAGAATAAGTATATTATTGCTTATAAACATTTTTACATTTTCTTGCAATTGCAATTTTTTAATGCGGTTTTTGTTTATTGTTTGTATTCAGCTGAATAAAGTTGTCTTATCCTAACCTATTATTCAAATGACTTACCTTCATCTACCAAGACGACCTCGACGATAGCATTAAGGGGTATGTCCAATTTGTGAATGCACTTACAGTTTTGTTCACATCCTGCCGGCTTGTTATCTCCGTCACAAAATTGTTCAGGATTTATGTCGTCGTATTGCGAAATTAAAGGTGTAGGGGGCGGCATGAACGAAATTCCGTCGATAAGACTTACAAGGTGGTTTGCGCCTGGTGCCACTGTGGAAATATATTTTTTTTTGTATGTACAAATATACAGGGTATCCGTTTTTCGAGATCAAGCATGGGTATCTCGGTTATTATAAGAGACAAGATTGGTTAAACTAGGAAAAAGTTGCGCAATAATCTAAAAGGAATTTTGACCTATCATTTGTTGTTTTATAATTATTGCAAAAAAATAAAAATTCTGAGTTTTGTTTTTATTATTTTGAGCTAAAACTTACGTTTTAACTGATACATTGTTAAAGTACTTTTTTGCATCTTATCTAAATCTGATTTTTACATTTTTGAATAGTTTTTTTTTCTGATTACGATAATGTATGATCAAGTCTTACATTTTAAGCAAAATTAAAAAAATAATTTTTGCTTTGGAAACAACGAAGTATTTAAATTAACGGAGGATGGGTTTGAAACTGTAAATGTTGTCAACGTGACATTGCCACCTACGCGCATGCGTAAGCTCGGCATTTAGATCAACAATAAGCCGTTCCTCACATTTTAATAATCTAAAATTTAAATCTAAATGTCACATTGCTAATGTTTACAGTTTCAAACCTAACCTTCGTTAATTTAATTGCTTAGTTATTTCCAAATTCCTTGCAAAAAGGTACCTTAACAATGTTTCAGTTAAAAACGTCTAGATTTGTCGCAAATCACCTAAAACAATAAAAAGGAAACTCAAGATTTTTATTTTTTAAGCAATAATTAAAAAACAAAAATGTTAGGTCAGTTTTTCTTTCAGGTTGTTGATCAGCATAAAAATGCGCAACTTTTTTCTAATAACCGATCTTGTATCTCTTATAATAACCGAGATACCCATGCTTGAGGTCGAAAACCGGACAATCTGTACAAATATAATACGTATTTACTTAAAATTCTCACCAAATATTTGTATATAAAAATGGATTTATTGTGTTTCATTGTAAGATAAAATCAAGAATCTATTTCGTTAGTAAAATATGGAATTTTCTTATGAAAGATAAAGCAAAGTATTGATTTTGATAAGCTGAATAATTAATGTTTAAAAAGTCAAAGGCTAATAAATCAGGAGACCTGGTTGGCTCTATCGTCTCCATCCAGTTCATCAATTATGAAAGGCAGCAAAAATACTCGAGTCAAAATGAACGCACCACTTAAGTTGGTCACAAACTCCAGACCCAGAATCCATTTAATAAGTAAGTGGCAAAAGTTTCACAAAAAAAATTTCGTTTGGACTGTATTTTATTTAAAAAAAAAACAACAAAATTAGAAAATATGTGGCAATAGTTTAATTTAGATACGCATCCGCTGTTGAGGCTGAGGGGCGATTCCAGCGTAACCTACGTAACGATTGTATTTATTATTTTACCTAATTCGCAGTCTTTTAATTTTTTGAAGTATTGCCTATAAAGTAAGGATAGAGGAAAATGCACTGGTGTTTAGTTTATACCTATTTTGATAAAATGTGTCCGTTGAAAAATAAAAAAATAGCAGTATATATAACATAAATTTCTGTGAATACCTATAGGTATTCGCATAACATAGATATTAAAATAAATTAAATGTCCTAATATATCATGATCTAAGCTAATCTAAAGAGAGCCATGTAAGAAAAATATAAAGAACCATCGTAACCTACATAGGGCCATTTTCGTAACTGACACACGAGTTTTGGCGCTAAAAAAAGAATGTTTTAACTGTTATATAAAAATTCCTTAATATACTATTTATTTTATAACTTTAAGTTGCATCATACAATACAGTGACAGCCCTACTTATTATTGTAAAAGAAAAAATGCTTAAAATATATAACTGCGGCTGCGGAGACTTTGGACAAGAAACCTATATTCCGGATTTAATCAAATCGTACTCAAGAAACCGTGGTCACAAATTTTTCTGGACAGACACAGACAGACCGACCGACAGAGAGAACTTTTTTTTTCACGAAAATCGTCATAATTAGGGGGTTACCTCGATTCAGCATGAAAAAATGTAGAAAATGACACCACACTCGACTTATTTTATTCAACTTTCATTTTTAAAACTTTTAACCTCCGTCGCGTTCATCCCTCCTAAAAAACAATTTTCCACCCCTTAAAATTTTGGGGACTCTTCGGATTTTTAATTCTACTGTCAATATGGAATTATTACCAAGGTTTCATGAGTGGACGATTTTTTTCTTTTATTTCACAGTTTTTGATATATTTTGTACTACAGTTAGAAAATAAAAAATATTTTGGAATATTTAGAAAATTTTTAGACCCCTATCAATTGGTTAGAAAAAATAATTTATTAAGGTTTATGTACTAAAAAATCATTTGTTTTTTCCTAAATTTTTATGAATGTTATACATTATGTATGATAGCCCCCCCTAAAACTTTAGGTATATTTATAATTATTATTTAATTAAGTATTAGGTATTGTTGAACCTTTTGGCGTCATAACTTAAGCTGTCGCGACATGTCCTCGTTTAACAAGACCCTGATTTATTTTAAGTTTTTTTCCACTGCATAAAATTAAAAAAGTAAATTATCTTAGGTTATTAATCTAATTTAACTCATTAATGCACACAATGGAGTTAATTCGTTTACAGTAGGTTGGCTCTTTTCCGCTTACCCGCGTTAACTCGGGCGACTTATGTCTCGCCGAATTGTGGTGCGTCAAGGGGTTAATACGTTCACTAAACCAACATAATTTAAATTTTGAGAAATTGTAAAAATAACCTTTTCCCTGTATGATGGTGCTAAAACCGCCACTGGTAGAGTGACTCAAAATAAGTATATTTCACACCAATAAAAAAATGTATAATTCGCTTCCAAGTCTAGTCTAGTCCTAGTCAAATTTTCTGCTCAAAACTGTATATAATTTATTTAAAAAATAGAAGTCCAATTCAATTCAATGTGTACCCTTTTACCGAACAACGCTGCATTTTTCTACTGTTACGGAACTTTTTTACTCAGCGAATTTCCAGTTCTCGCATAGGCGCCGCGTCGACTCTAGCTTTGACGCGAGGTTTTAAATATTTACATTTTTATTTCTTTTTATCTTGATTTTTTTATAATTACATTTCAACGAGTAGGGTGGGAAAAAAAGTTATCGATAAAAAATCGAATGGCGGTTTTTTCTTTGAAAAACACCAATATGTATACATATGTATAGTTAATATGTATAGTCAACATTGTTGTGTGTAACAAATTAGTCTTCAGATGTTTCGATTTAGTGACCTTTTAAAAATTTCCCTCATAATTCGGCAAAATTATTCCGTAAGCCTATGTTTCTGTGTTTATTTTCAACGATGATGTCATAACTGAGTTTACGCCGACTACTGATCATAATGAATTTGGAATTTTTGATTTGGATAAAACTTTGGTGAGAACAACCTTGAAATCTTTTCATGATTTTCTTACCTAAATATCTGTTATAAGTGTTAGGTACGAAGAGATCTTCAGGAGTGAACCCTTGGAAACGGAAAGGCAAAAAAATTTTTACGTCAGGCTTTTTTTTCAAAATTTCTACATCGATTTTCTTAGCGTTTTTTAGTTGATTTACACAAATGGCATCTGTTCTTCTACTATCACATTTGGCATCCAATGGATTCATTACCTATAAATTATATATAGGGCGGTTATAATACACAGCTATATACCGGGTGTTTTTATTTATTTATTTACTTATTTATTTATTTATTTATTTATTTATTTATTTATTTGTTTGTTTGTTTATTTATTTATTTATTTATTTATTTATTTATTTATTTATTTATTTATTTATTTATTTATTTATTTATTTATTTATTTATTTATTTATTTATTTATTTATTTATTTATTTATTTATTTATTTATTTATTTATTTATTTATTTATTTATTTATTTATTTATTTATTTATTTATTTATTTATTTATTTATTTATTTATTTATTTATTTTAGAGCAGTTACACAGCGGCATGGAGAGCCTGAAACTTTCAAATATCTCGAAAACTATACGGGGGAAAAAAAATGGCGTATATATTTTTTACGGATACTTACGTTTTCAAGGTCAAGGTCAACTTTGTTTTTTTTTTAAATATATTTTTTTTACTGCTATTTAATTCTTCTCAAAAAAATAAAAATCATTTGTAAAAAACTTTTTTGATCGGACTTTTAGTTGCAGAGATAACACAGACACCAAAATTAAAAAAAAGTTATATCTCCGACGGACTCGACTAATCAATTCCTATGTATTTTGAGCCCCTGAATCCAAATCTGAGATCGGAATTTAAAAGGTATCTCTCGTTTTACATATAACCTCAAAAACATATCATATCATTGCGAAAAGTATGTTTTTTAAGGTTATGTTGAAAATAGGAGCTAAATTTCAAATTCCGACCTCAGATTTGGATTCAGGGGCTCAAAATACATAGGAATTGATTTTTTTGGGTAGAATTAAACAGCAGTAAAAAAAATATATATTTCTGTTTAAAAAAACAAAGTTGACCTTAAAATGACCTTGAAAACGTAAATATCCGTAAAAAATAAATACGCCATCTTATTTCCCCCCCTTAAAATAAACAACTTTTGTCCCACACTTTTTTTTCTAAATGTATAGTTTTCGAGATATTTAAAAGTTTCAGGTTAAAAAAACGCCCGGTATATAAATATCGGCTTGTCTGCATGATAAGCTCGTAACTCGATTTTAATTAAAATGCGTGGTGACCTCGTTCGAGTTACGAGTTTTTCACACAGACCAGGCGATATAATGTGACCTAATGTGTCTTTACGCATTTCTGTGCGTAAATTTGGCACACTAGGTGGGTTTCTTTGTGCAGGGTCACACATATCTTCTATAATTTGAATCTGACTTTTTGTAAAAAGAAAAATAAAAAAAATAAATAAAAAAAAAATTCAAAAAAAAAATTACAATTTTTTTGTAATTTTATTTTTGCAAAAAACGAAAAAATTAGAAAAAAAAACAAAATGATAGTTTTTTCAATTTTAAAAAAAGTTAAACCCCATAACTTTTTTGTTTTTTGGGGGATTACTTTCAAAATTGATAGAATTGATTCTTATAATAAAATAATTTTTCCTGTATAAGTAACGTTAATCGGAGCTTCCTTTCAGCTTTTTTAGATTTTTTTAAAAGTTTAACCCCCCATAATTTTTTTGTTTCTGGGGGGATTACCTTCAAAAACAATAGGTATCTTTCACGCATAGAACTTGATTTTTCCTGAAAAAGTCGATCGGAATATTCGTTCTTGAGTTACCGTTATCCATAAAAAAAAGTGACATCGGGCGGACAGACAGATAGACGGACAAAAAAAGTTTCTTATTTTTTCATGAAAAACATACATTGAAACTGGCATCCAAATTTCTAGCATCCACTTTTGACTTAAGTCAGTCTACAATGATGGGCTACTACCCGTAAATAATTGCAAATTTTATATCCAGGAATTTTTGTCTAGGACGTTTTTTGGCGATTTTGGAAAATTCGAAAGTACCCTAGGATACTTAGCTTACTTATAGCTATAATACTATTCTAGCGCAGGAGCTGTGAAATGGGTAAAATACGACGGTATTTAGTTTTGGCCTCAGTCTGAGTAGCTGTGAATTTGACGCTAGGAAACTTTTTCCGCTAGATGTGGTCCCAGCAAAACATTACCGACGGGCCATCACTGGGCCATCAACCCGTGGGATGGTCGGTCGGTAAAGTTTTGCTGGGGTCACAATATAAACAGTATTTACACCCAGTTACCTTATATATTTTAAAAAATATATACCGAGTGTCACAGATCATTTATTTTCTGTGTTTGTGAAGATAAAATTTTGAAATTTGGTACCTATAATGTACTTAAGGAACCTCAATTTTTGACATTCAAAACAATATTTAGCTACTTCCGGTTTTACCGGAAGTGCTGCCAACTTTCATATTTTTAGTGCCACATTTAAATGCCTTACATTTTTGAAATTGATACCACATGTGGTATCTTATGTGCACATAAGTAACATTTCAAATGTAAAATTTTATTATTAATTTAGCATTAGTTTTTTTTAACTAGGTGGGCCATGACATCCTTAATTAACTCTAATGGACCCCAGAAATGCAAAAAAAAAAAATATATTGTATAATTGTTCAAATTAGGAGGTTATAATTAATTCTTGAATTTGGTAGGCATGTATACCCACTTACGTAATGTGCAAGAAACGTGGAATCGATCCATGTGGCAATTTTTTATACAAGTAAAGTAATTTCCTTTTTTATTGGATAAAAATAGCAATGCTTAAGGGAAAACCGGAAGTAGCTAAATCTGGTTTCATATGTTAAAAGTTGAGGTAAGTTAAGGAACCTCAACTTACTTAAACCTTAAAGGGGTTTTATACTCTGGAAGGTAAATACTTAATATTTGAAAATTCTTATATTTTAAGACTTGTGTACTGAGGTATATACATTCGTCCAATACCGCGCTTCATTTTTGTTTGTGCTTCCTGATCACGGCACTTTGCTTAGTACTAGCCATGGCGAAGTGTGCAAAAAAAATTAAAAATATTAATTTTTGTATTTTGTATGATGTCCTAAGTAAAAAAACATACTAAAACTCTAGTTTTATTTTTTATAAGCGAGTGCCCGTTTAAGGGTTAAAGTGCCAACTTTTAAAATATTATCTTTATAAAACAGAAGTTAAGGAAGGGTGCACAATATGCACAGCACATATGATTTGTGACACCCGGTATACAAATAATTTTCCAAATCACCTTGTCTGTATATCTACCATTTTTAATGTGTCAGATTTATAGTTTCGAAACCATAAGCACACGTTAATGTAGGTACCTACTCAGGACCGTAGCAAAAAAAAAAAATAGGCGGGGGGGGGGCTGAGGCCCCAGGGTTTACACGAAATAAGCGCCTTCGCCATTTTTTTAAATTTGCCATATTTTAATGTTTTTTTTAATTTTAACCATAACAGTTTTTAAGTCAATTAGTTTTTCCAAATATTTTTATTCAGGTATACCGGGTGTTTTTCAAAGGTGGCTCTCCCCTATAACTTTTTTGTTCCTAGTGATAAAAGAATCAATACATAGGTAGGTGACTTAAAAAACGCCAGGGGGGCTCAACGAAAACGCCAGGGGACTCAAACCAAGGCCAGGGGGGGCTTAGCCCCCCGGCCCCCTAGTACCTGTACCTACTACAAATTTTTTGATCCTATTTTATAATAATTTAAAATATACAGTATATTTTTAATTTATAATTTTTTGACATAGTTTGTATCTATAAAAACAAATTGGGCTGCGTTAATCAGAATGCTACCAACCCACATTGTGAGATGACAGTAGTTTACGGAACATTTTACCCAATATCTTTTACAGGAATTAAATTAAAGATTACATACTTTGTACATGTTCTGATAAATGAACAGGTGAAACAAATGGTAAATTTTAAGTGTTTTAGTCAAAACGTTTAAAAGTTGTTAGGGAAAAAGTTTAACAATTTACTGTCATCTCACAATGGGGGTAGCTTTCTGCTTAACGCGGCCCAATTCAGATTAATTTTTAATTGATCATTACTAAATGTTAATAAAATTTAAAATATCAAATTCAAAAATCAACTAATTTCGCAAAATTTATTGGCGTTTTGATTTGGACTTTTATTTTTTTGTTTAAAATATAATAAATCGGTATTCTTTTTGCATGTTGATTTTATTTGTTTAACAGGATGACATCCAGGCTTAATTCAATGTATTTGCCAATATGCGTTTTGTGAACTATATATATGGCAGACTAACATCTCTACTCTAAATTTCTCTACTCCCTAACATCCCTACTCCATAACATCCCTACTCTATAACAACTCTACTCCATAACATCTCTACTCCATAACATCCCTACTCCCCAACAACCCTACTCCGTAACATCTCTACTCTATAACATCTCTACTCCATAACATCTCTACTCCGTAACATCTCTACTCCGCACTATATGCACTTGATTAGCAACCTATTAAGTAAGTGCGGAACAATGTACAATGTTTTTTTTTTATTATCATATACGATAATAAAGCTATAGCTAGAAAGTGCTATAATAGCCTAGACGCATACAAATTTATTGTTTATTTAATTACATATTAAAAATAAATATTATCATTATATCGGAGAAAAAAAAAACTATATTTTAAGAAAAAATGTGTTTATAATAATAAAAAAAAAATTAAAATTTTTATTTAACAATATAAGTATTTAATATAAGTGTTTAACAATGTATTATAAGTATTTTTTTTTAGTCTTCGACGCACAAACATACCTGCGACCTACGGACTTGGAGTCTTGGTGGTATATTTGTTCCCTGTACCTCCAAGTCCCTCTCTTTGCCCGCGTACTCTTAACATGTTCTAATAAAAAAAAACAAAATATTCTAATAAATAAGGTATTATTGAACTAAATATTTTAAATGTAAAAATTCAAATTGCTTACCGTGACAAATATTTTTTTGACTTAAGTCAATTTTATAAAAAGTGCTAAAACACCTTTTGTACAGAACTGTAAAACAATAATTATCGAAATTGTCACAAAGTTTTTTTAAATTAAATTAAAAAATATATTACTATGTATATTTAAGTTTGTATTTATAACATACGTCTGTAATTTTTTTTTTTTATTTTGTATAAAGACAAACACTTACTAGGAAAAATTGTGATAAAATAATGTACTTTGTTCCGTCAATCACTCCTTAATTAATAAGTTGCTAATCAAGTGCATATAGTGCGGAGTAGAGATGTTACGGAGTAGAGATGTTATGGAGTAGAGATGTTATAGAGTAGAGATGTTACGGAGTAGGGTTGTTGGGGAGTAGGGACAAAATATTCTAATAAATAAGGTATTATTGAACTAAATATTTTAAATGTAAAAATTCAAATTGCTTACCGTGACAAATATTTTTTTGACTTAAGTCAATTTTATAAAAGGTGCTAAAACACCTTTTGTACAGAACTGTAAAACAATAATTATCGAAATTGTCACAAAGTTTTTTTAAATTAAATTAACAAATATATTACTATGTATATTTAAGTTTGTATTTATAACATACGTCTGTAATTTTTTTTTTATTTTGTATAAAGACAAACACTTACTAGGAAAAATTGTGATAAAATAATGTACTTTGTTCCGTCAATCACTCCTTAATTAATAAGTTGCTAATCAAGTGCATATAGTGCGGAGTAGAGAAGTTACGGAGTAGAGATGTTATGGAGTAGAGATGTTATAGAGTAGAGATGTTACGGAGTAGGGTTGTTGGGGAGTAGGGATGTTATGGAGAAGGGATGTTATGGAGTAGAGATGTTATGAAGTATAACGCAAAAGCGGCTTAGCGTGCCAAACGTATACCACAGGGTGATATTTTGATAATTAAAGCCAAGTTATGTAAATATTATTCTGATGGTAAAATAATATTCACAGAACTGTTGGAAAGTTGGTTACACTTGCACAACTAGCTCAGCAGAGAGATTCTTACTTTTGGGGTTGTCATATGTGGGATTTTTTATATATATTTAATTTTGGACTTAAAACTATATTTATCAAAATAAGTAAAGTTTAGGAAAAATGTTTATATCATATGAAAGTTTGGGTTATATTAAAACAAATTAAAATTAGATTGACATATGAGTTTATATTAAATAAATTGAATATTTTCGTAAGATTACAAAAATTGACAGTTAAATGTTTCTTTAAAAATGTTCATGAGTAATGATTATGCATAATTTAAAATGTGACAAAATATGGGTATTTTATGAAACATAAAACACAGATACTTAAATTAATAATAATAATTATGTTTACGACCTGAATTATAATCCTTGGATCCAATTCTGAGATTTTCCGATGATAAACCATGAACTGACGGAGCAAAATTTGTCAACCAGTGTACGCTTAAATATGACAAAAATTCCATAAATATTCTCCAATTCTGGTTTCCAACTTCAAAACATGCAATATTACGTATTCATCTGCTTTTGTTGGCAAAGGATGATTACAATATATACGGATTTCCAAAAAAGATTATGATTTCCTTGTCTCGATAAACTAGATGATTTCTCGCTAAATTTGATGTATATTTCTTGAAAATATATTTAATACTCATCAAAGGATGTATTAAAAATAGTTATTTCCATTAATAAACGTTGGATGAATAATATTTGTTTGTAAAAATTAAAGAAAAGTATTTCCTTTTTTTACGACGCCATTTTGAAATACATGTGGTTGCGGTGAAATTTCAAAAAGTAGTACATTAAAAATGCTGATACTAAGAATACTAAAAAGTATAAAACTAATAAAAACCGAATAAACTGAATAAAACTGAATAAAACTGGCCTGAAAAAGAATAAAACATTCTTTTACTATATTTTCAATTAAAACAATTAAAATTCAATTACCTTAAGGTTGTATATCGGCCATCAGTAATTTAACCCCAAACACACGTGCGTTGAGATATGTTTAAAATTTGACTGAGAGAAAACGCAGTACGAATTTTAGCTTGTAGCGCACGCATGACGTCACTCCTTTAAAGAGGGCACTTAAAAATATAAATCTCAAATTCCAACAATTATACTTTATTTTGTTATTATAATTGAACCAATATGTTATTAATTATAAAACAAACATGTACAATTAATAAAATACAATTAATAATTGGTTTCTTAATTAATTTCAGTTATTAATAAAATAGCGAGCCCTGTAAATATCGGTAAATGTAGTAAACTAGTAGAACTTCGATTTTAGTTTAATAGAAAATACCTAGATGACAGTTATTTCTATTTTCATAAAATACAATTAATTAATTACCAAAAGTATCTAATAATTATAAATTAACGAAAATACTCGACAAACTGTAAGAATTTCATAATAATTGTAATCACAACTTTAATTAAACAAAAATATTTCATACGATACAAAAGATTTCCTGAATTACCGACATTAGGATTTTGACAATCAACCAAAACATTGAATATTTTATTGAATGAAATTTTAAAGTATTTTTACATGAAAATGATGTGTTCCATCAAAGAAAACAACGTACTAGTCCAATAAAATGAGTTCAAAAGGAATTACTTAAAATGTATACAAAATTGTGCAAATTTTTGAGGTTATAAAAAAACAAAACATTTCTGAAAAATGTTAATTTTACTAAGGAAAAGTGATTCAAACATTATAATAAGGTAAGCTTTTATTAATAAACGGATAATTAACTGTTCTTTCATATTAATAAGCCATGTCAACAAATAAATTCAACATAAATCATATTTAACATATGTCGGATAGACTAAGTTATACGACAAATTAAAAAAACAAAGTAACAGTCCCACAGCACTGTTACACGTCAGTTGAACGTGAAAAAAAAACAATAAAAAAAATGACTGAAACCCATATAGATCATAGTAATCTAAAAATATTTTTTTTCTTTTGTTTTACATTCTCTTAGATCAAATTATCTAAAAGAATATAAGATTCTTTTCATTCTTTTAAGTTATGCCAGGATTATAATATGGCTTTAACGAGCCACCTACGATTGTAGCATTTGCACCTGTATCTAAAAGAGAATTTATTGTATGTCCATAAACTTCAATAGGAATAAATGATCTGTTATCATGAAGTTCTTTAACAAATTGAGCTGATAAAACTTTACTATTTTTACTAAAATTATTTTGATTGGTATCAGAAGTTAAACTAACATTATTATTATTTTTGAAATTTAAATTACTATTATTATTTTGAATAATATTTGAACTAGAAGTATTTAACAGAAAATCTTTAACTAACTTTAGCCAACGTTTAAACTCTAATTTTTCGGCTTTTTTGAAAACAGAAGCACTACTGCCGATTATAGAACTCCCTCTGACTCGTTTTTTGACCTCAAGGCTTTATGATTGTTAGGGCAATTATCACTAATTACATTTTGGTAACCGCACTTGAAACAAAAACGCTTCCTAGGTTTTCTACATTCTTGAAATCTATGTCCTAACATTTGACAGTTCCAACAGACACCACGACTTTGCAGTTCTTCTATAGAAATAGCTTCTAAATTAAGTTCTGATTGATCCAAAGCTTTATCAATATTTTCTGGAGAATTATCTTCAAAAGTTAATAAATCATTATTTTTATTATTTGTATTTATATTTAATTCATGAATTTTATTTTTTGTAAATGATTTTTTATAAGATAAATCTGGATTTATAGCTGTACTATTAAATACTGGATTTTGAAATTTACGTGAAATTTGTCTAGCATCTTCTAAACGCTTTGCATAAACTTTTAATTGATCTAAATTTTGAATATCAAACATTGCTAATTGTACTTGGTAAAATGGTTGAAAATTCCGCATTATAATATGTAACTTTTGAGAAATAGAGGGGGGATTAATTAAACGGGCAAAATAATTTTCCATACAGGAAATATAGACAATAATTTTTTCATCAGAACCCTGAGTTCGACTTCTTATTTCTTCCCATAACATAAGTTCATAATCTACTGGTAAAAAATCTGTTTTCAATCTTTGAACTAACTCATCCCAGTTTGATACTTGATTTCTGATTGCTCTATAATATATTAACCCTTGATCTTTAAATAATTCTATGGCACTTCTAAATAAAATATCTTTACTAACGTTTCTACTAAAACAAAGTTCTTCGATCCTTTCTAGAAATAAATTTAAATTACTAGATTGGCCATCAAAATAAACATTCCATTTAGAAATTTGAAAATTATTATATGGTAAAGAACTGGAGGAATATAAATTAGTACTTAGACTATTCGGAACAAGACTAGATTGAATAGGAACACTAGGCATTTGTCTATTCGAAAATTGACTATTACTAGAAAAAGGTTGATTACTAAAATTCTGATTAAAATTTTGATTATTTAAATTCTGATTAAAATTCTGATTATTTAACTGATGTGTTGGTTGATTAGAAATTATTGGTATATAATTTTGTGAATTGTGATTATCTGAACTAAAACCATTGTGATTATTTACTGGATTCGGATTTACTTGTATATTAGTACTATGATGCGCATTTATTTGATTATTGTGATCTATATGACTATTGTGATCAGTATAATTTACATGACTACTTAAATGTTGATCTATTTGCGAAACAACTGGACTATTAACAAAATTTGGACTATTTGGTTGACTAACAAATTGAATTGAAGGTTGATTTTGGTTACTTAAAGTTGGAGAATTATTTACTAAAGGTGAATTATTTGCAGTTCGATTAACCTCTTGAGTATTTTGATTTACTAAAGGTTCTTGAATTGAAATTTGATTTGAATCGTTAAGAATTTGTAATGTTCGAGTTAAAATAGTTACGTCATGATTATGCGTTGCTGTGCTATCTGGGTTTTCAAAGAATTCTACTAAATCTCGAAAAACTTGACCCGTAGTTTTTTTAATAAAATCGGAAATAATTGACTTTAAGATTTCTATAGCCTCATTCTTTTTAAGAATGTGATCAGGAGTGTGAACAACTAATCTTTTTACTCTAAAAGTTAAATGTATGAGTTTAGTTTCTACTTTCTTAAAATTTAAACGTGTATCTCTATAAGTTTCTATATATTCCTTCAATAAGTTTAATTTTTCGAAAATTACATCAAATTCAGGATCGATCAATAAAGTGGAAGGCATACCTACAATCCGATTCTCAGATTTTTCAGCATCTAGATAGACTCGTAGCATTGCACATTTCTTAGCATTGGTGATATCAGTACGCTGACCTCGTATGAACAGTTCATAGTCTATTTCATCAGAAAATAGCAGATCTGGCTCCATTTCTTACTAAAAATACAGAATACAAATTGAATTAATAAAAGTAATATAATTAAAGTGATATATTTTTTTGAGTAATCCTGGTTGAAAGAAAATGCAAAAATCTTTAAAGATTTATAATATAAAAAAACCCAAGACTTTAACTCAAAGTTAAATGTCTTCTCACTTTTTCCCACAAAAAATTAAGAAAAAAAAAAATTAAACTGAAAAATGTGAAAAGTTTTTAAATTTTAAAATATCTATGTGAACCTAAAAAAATTTAATGTAGCAAAAATATTTTTCTTTATTTTTTTTTCTTCTGCACGAAAACAAAGGTTTTCGACGCCTCTTCCGCAAAGCAGATCCTGGGCAACAGGATAACAAAATTTTTTTTATTCTGAAAGTTTTATATATTTTTTTTTAAGTTATGCACGAAAACAAAGTTTCGACGCCTCTTCTGCAAAGCAGATCCTGGGCAACAGGATAACAAAAAATTTTATTCCTTTTCTCAAAATGAAAAAAAAAAGAACACAAACAAAAATATTTTTTTCAACAACCAAAATTGCTAAAAAAAAACAAATAAACCTAAGCTAAAGTTTACGTATAAACTTTTGTGTAGGAATGATCAGTTCCAAAAAAATACAAACACAAATTATTTTAAGGAATAATCCAAAAAATAACTACAGGACAACGTTAATTAACAAAAAAGTTTTACTGTTTCTTGGGATTAGGAGTGATCAAACCTAAAAACCAAAAAAAACAGGCATCAAATTTCAACTATATCTCAAACACACAAAAAAAACAATGTGTGTGAATCTAAACAAATATACTAGATTGCTCAAATTAAACAGCACTTGTATAAAATTACTGATTTTTCACGCAAATAAAAGTGACCTTTTGTCAAAGTTAATCTAACATTATCTTACACCGTGCTCAAATACACTGGCACCGAATGCAAAAAAACCGTAGTATGTGCACACTAAAAATATCTCCCTGATTATTTTCCCCGTATAACATCAGTATACAGCCAGAAAAAAACCAAAAGCAGGCACCAATTACCACAAAAAATTAGGCTTTTAACTTGACAAAATTAAAATCAGAAATATTACACAAATCTAAGCATAAAAAAATGATCAGATTCTGTTTTTAGGTTAAATATATATTTTTTCAAATATATCCCACTTTCATACGTTTATTTTTCCTAACAAAATTAAAAAAAGATAGAATTTTGAGCGCCAGAAAAATAAAGTTCACAAAAAAATATTTTTCATAAAAATTTGCAAGTTTACAAAATTTTACAAAAAACACCAAAAAAAAATCCAAAATTAATAAATGACAATATTTGACAAAACTATCAAAAATATCAAAAAAAGGGAGGGGTTCACCCAAAAACTTCAAATGACAATTTATGACAGCTGTGGCAAATTATGACAAACGGCGAAAAAATGACAAAATTATGACAAAAAAAATGACACTTGTCAATTTTAAAACGTGACACAATTGTGACAAAAAAAATGACAAAATTAAACGGGGGCGCCAATTGTATAACGTGACAAAAATATGACGTTGGGCGCCAATTGTATAACGCAAAAGCGGCTTAGCGTGCCAAACGTATACCACAGGGTGATATTTTGATAATTAAAGCCAAGTTATGTAAATATTATTCTGATGGTAAAATAATATTCACAGAACTGTTGGAAAGTTGGTTACACTTGCACAACTAGCTCAGCAGAGAGATTCTTACTTTTGGGGTTGTCATATGTGGGATTTTTTATATATATTTAATTTTGGACTTAAAACTATATTTATCAAAATAAGTAAAGTTTAGGAAAAATGTTTATCATATAAAGTTTGGGTTATATTAAAACAAATTAAAATTAGATTGACATATGAGTTTATATTAAATAAATTGAATATTTTCGTAAGATTACAAAAATTGACAGTTAAATGTTTCTTTAAAAATGTTCATGAGTAATGATTATGCATAATTTAAAATGTGACAAAATATGGGTATTTTATGAAACATAAAACACAGATACTTAAATTAATAATAATAATTATGTTTACGACCTGAATTATAATCCTTGGATCCAATTCTGAGATTTTCCGATGATAAACCATGAACTGACGGAGCAAAATTTGTCAACCAGTGTACGCTTAAATATGACAAAAATTCCATAAATATTCTCCAATTCTGGTTTCCAACTTCAAAACATGCAATATTACGTATTCATCTGCTTTTGTTGGCAAAGGATGATTACAATATATACGGATTTCCAAAAAAGATTATGATTTCCTTGTCTCGATAAACTAGATGATTTCTCGCTAAATTTGATGTATATTTCTTGAAAATATATTTAATACTCATCAAAGGATGTATTAAAAATAGTTATTTCCATTAATAAACGTTGGATGAATAATATTTGTTTGTAAAAATTAAAGAAAAGTATTTCCTTTTTTTACGACGCCATTTTGAAATACATGTGGTTGCGGTGAAATTTCAAAAAGTAGTACATTAAAAATGCTGATACTAAGAATACTAAAAAGTATAAAACTAATAAAAACCGAATAAACTGAATAAAACTGGCCTGAAAAAGAATAAAACATTCTTTTACTATATTTTCAATTAAAACAATTAAAATTCAATTACCTTAAGGTTGTATATCGGCCATCAGTAATTTAACCCCAAACACACGTGCGTTGAGATATGTTTAAAATTTGACTGAGAGAAAACGCAGTACGAATTTTAGCTTGTAGCGCACGCATGACGTCACTCCTTTAAAGAGGGCACTTAAAAATATAAATCTCAAATTCCAACAATTATACTTTATTTTGTTATTATAATTGAACCAATATGTTATTAATTATAAAACAAACATGTACAATTAATAAAATACAATTAATAATTGGTTTCTTAATTAATTTCAGTTATTAATAAAATAGCGAGCCCTGTAAATATCGGTAAATGTAGTAAACTAGTAGAACTTCGATTTTAGTTTAATAGAAAATACCTAGATGACAGTTATTTCTATTTTCATAAAATACAATTAATTAATTACCAAAAGTATCTAATAATTATAAATTAACGAAAATACTCGACAAACTGTAAGAATTTCATAATAATTGTAATCACAACTTTAATTAAACAAAAATATTTCATACGATACAAAAGATTTCCTGAATTACCGACATTAGGATTTTGACAATCAACCAAAACATTGAATATTTTATTGAATGAAATTTTAAAGTATTTTTACATGAAAATGATGTGTTCCATCAAAGAAAACAACGTACTAGTCCAATAAAATGAGTTCAAAAGGAATTACTTAAAATGTATACAAAATTGTGCAAATTTTTGAGGTTATAAAAAAACAAAACATTTCTGAAAAATGTTAATTTTACTAAGGAAAAGTGATTCAAACATTATAATAAGGTAAGCTTTTATTAATAAACGGATAATTAACTGTTCTTTCATATTAATAAGCCATGTCAACAAATAAATTCAACATAAATCATATTTAACATATGTCGGATAGACTAAGTTATACGACAAATTAAAAAAACAAAGTAACAGTCCCACAGCACTGTTACAGAAGTAGAGATGTTATGGAGTAGAGTTGTTATGGAGTAGGGATGTTATGGAGTAGAGATGTTACGGAGTAGTGAAATTTAGAGTAGAGATGTTAGTCTGCCATATATATATATAGGTGCACAGCAGAATTTGCCATTTACTCTAATGTAAACGCTGTTCATAATAAAAATTTTCAATTTGGGACTCTTATAAGCTCATAATCACACGCATTTTGCGTGTTCTTATAGGCCCATAAGAGGTCTGTACTTTTTTTTCGCTTGACGTTTTCCGTGCAAATGTGAATGTCGCTTTAAAGTTTACTTTTCTACAAAATTTTGTGTTTGGGTTATGTTTTACCGTGTTATCATTGTGGCTTGGTTACTTGCAGTGAAAAAAAAAAGGAGAAATGACTATAAAATATATCAAAATAATATTCGTTCTTAGAATTTTAAACATGGCGAAAACTGTAATGCCAACCCGAAACAAAAATCCCTAAATCAGTCATCAATTTAAATGTAAGTTTTTTTTTAATTTTAGAGTAAAATAGAAGAAATTGTATAAAGCACTCGGTTCATAACACGTTTTTAGCGCACTAGTGCTTTAGAAAACGCGCCACAAGCGGCTCGTTTTCTAAACTTGTACTCGTGCGCTAAAAACGTATGTTATGAAACTAGTACTTTAATATACTATAAGTTGTTCAAAAGTATTAATTTTTCTGTTACTATGAGATTTTGCAAAAAAAAACTCGTTTTTATAAACATAAGATTTATATACAATAAATGCCCACTTACCACTCCTTGTGGGAGACCGACATCGTATGTGGGTGGCGTAGAAGATGGTTGATTAGGCCCTTTGGCGTATCTCAAGATGGCTAATTGTTGGATACGTGTGATACCACATTCTCCCAAACCTCTCAATTGGATCCAATAAGCTCCTAGATTTTGATTTGCGTTTATCACAAAATCGTATCTTTCACCTAAAAGTTTTTTTTTAAGTATAAGTCAAATGCAATTAAAGTGACCTTCCATCAAACACTGGTTCGTTGGCCGACCGTTAGCAAACCCACATGGGCCTACATATTGAGGAGACAACAGCCGCCCTAAGGCCGCATACGACGGGCCAATGTTGGCAAAACTGCATTGGTCCTACATTGGTCACCCGAAGGCCAACGATTTTTTTTTATTTTTCAAGTCGGAAATTTATCATTGGTCTTAGGTTGGCCAACGTACGTTGGTTCACAAGACTGCGGCCTAAGATAGGCTAATGTACGACAACATTCGCCCAATGTAGGAAACATTGGCACGCCAAAAAGTCAAAACCACTAGTACCACAGATATAATTGTTGTCCAACAATTCTAAAAGTGCTGTCAATAGTAGAATATTAAATCTCCAAATAATAATTTAAATGCACATTATAAAACAATAATATTTTGATCAGTTTTTTTTTGTAGATATATTTTATCGTGATTTAAACTGTATCTTTGACTTTTGAATTACTTTTGATTAAAATTTTAAGCTTTAGTTATTTTTACTATAGAAACGTCTTTTCTCTATACATATTTTGGCTACATCTCAAATTTTAGGTAAATTGATCAAATAAAGGCCATGCATTCAATTTAGATCAGACCTCTCCCAGATTACATAATATGACTACCTGGTTTGACTATAATTTAATGTAAACCTTTGCCCTTGGGCAAAATACTGCAAAAATATGAATTTTTTAGTACTGATCCAGTTTTTACTGTAAGTTCCTATTTTTTTTTTCTATAAATCTCGTAAATTTGTATATCCCCGGAGTAAAGTATAATTTTTCACACTTCTTAGTATCATAGTATCATAGCATCATAGTATCAGTTAGTAAAACACAGATGTGGAAATTATCACAAGTCCTGGCTCTAAAATACTAGAAGTTACTTTCGACTCTAATTTAAATTGGGCTCTTCATATTAATGAATTATGTAAAAAGCTCAGTTGTGCCTGTTATGCATTAAAATTTTTATCAAATCTTTGCAGTAAAGAAATTTTACTTACTCTTTATTACGCTAATTTTTATTCACGCCTTAGATATGGTATTATAAACTGGGGCAACTCCATACACATTAATAGAGTTTTCAGAGTACAAAAGTATGCCCTACGTATTATAGCTGGCTTAAAGTATAGAGATAGTTGTCGCGCAGTATTCAAAGAGCATAAGATTTTAACATTGACTTTTAGAGGTTTGTCTTTACGTTTTTAAAAATAAATGTATTTTTTTCTGATAATCGTCATATAAATTATAATACCAGACATAAAAAACTTTTACTGCCATTACGACATAATACCACTTTTTATCAAATAAGTTTTTACTATAATGGTTGTAAATTTTTTAATAAACTAGGAAGTGATATTAAAGAATCTAAGAATATTAATATTTTTAAAAGTAAAATAAAAATTTTTTTGTTGAAAATAATAATAATTGATGAATTTTTGAAATGACTTTATCAGAACATAGATTGTATTTTATTCAGGTATCTGGACTAAATGTATTTTATATGTTAATATTTGTACTAAATTTACTTTATTAAGTTTTATTTATATGTATATATTTGTATACATAGGTAGAAAAACTTATACCCTATTGCTGATGCTCTCTGTTTTTTTTTTGTTTTTCTTATTTTTAATTATTTTTTCAGATTGCAGTAACGGGTAGGGTTATGAGTTTTTATACTAACACTCTTTTATTGACATATCCAACCTACTGTATATTGTAAGCAATATATTTTAGTATTGGACGAATAAAATTATTATTATTATTATTATTATTATTATTATTATTATTATTATTCGCACTTTATCAGCATAATGCTGGAAAACTTTTACCTACCCCCTTTTTTTTCAATTTGGGGATAGGCTCGCAGCCTGAAGAGGAGATTCATCCTAATTCAGACTACCTAAAAACTTGCGGAAAATATGGCATGTTTGCAAGATTGCCGTTTCTTGAATACTCGCAGCTATTGAGTCGGGAAGATCTAATATTTTTAAGTTGTCTTTAAACTTTGTGGAAACCATACCCGTTGTTGCCACAACTATTGGTACAATGCGTACTTCTTGCACACCCCACACATGTTTTATTTCATTGGCTAGGTCTTCGTACTTAGTAATTTTATCTGCTTCGGTTTTCAGTATATTTTGTGGTAGGGGGCAAGCAATATCAATAATTGTGCATTTTTTTTCAAGCTTGTCAATAATGACTATGTCTGGCTTGTTATGAGCAACAGTCCTATCTGTTCTTATTGGTCTGTCCCAGTAAATCAAAGCACTTTCTGACTCAAGAACTGGCTCTGGGTTATATTTGTAGTGGGGTGGAGGTTTTTTTAGCAAATTTTTCTGCCATGTGACTGTGTATTGTCTTTGCTACTTGGTTGTGCCGCCCCAAATAGGCATTGCTTGATAAAGCAGAACAACCGGCTGTTATATGTTCTATTGTTTCGTGTGGGCATCGACACTTCCTGCAAATATCAGTCACATCATTTTTAAGGATGTGTTTTTCATAGTTACGTGTGCGAATGACACCATCCTGTATGGCAGTGATAAATCCTTCCGTTTCGGGAAAGAGGTATCCTGTTCTTAACCACCTCAAGGATTCATCCTTGTCGATTCCTTCTTTTGCCAGCAGGTTGGGGTATTTTCCGTGTAAGGTTTTTTCCCTCCACCTCACTTCATTTTCAGTGTGTCTGTCGTTTACATATTGTTGGTCGTGTTGTGAAAAATTTAGGGGTGTATATTTTTTATCTGCGCTAACAACGGCCTTCAACATATCACTTTCAGAGTTATTAAAATATTCGGCGATTCTAGATTCTTGCGTCTTACACATGTCAAAAATGGATAGTAAACCTCTGCCTCCGTCCTTTCGTGGTAAGTATAACCGCTCAACTGCTGCATTTGGGTGGTGGGTTCTAAATTTCTTCATTAATCTTCTGGTAAGGCGGTCAAGTTCTCGAAGGTCTGTGTCTGAATATTTTAGTACTCCAAATGAATAGGTTAGGACCGGCACCGCCCATGCATTGATTGCTGTGGTGAGATTTTTTCCATTAAGTTGTGTGTTTAACAGTTTCGTTAGTCTTTTCCGGTATCTTTCTTTAAAATCACTTTTTAGTGTTGTGTGGTCAATAGTTTGGTGTTGTGCAATTCCTAGGTATTCATAAGTATCGTTTGGACTTATTGGCAGTATATCGTTTTCAACATTCTCATATGTTATTATTATTATTATTATTATTATTATTATTATTATTATTATTATTATTATTATTATTATTATTATTATTATTATTACAATTTTTACCTGAGAATGAAATAATCGTGTTAACTTTGACAGGATGTATGGGTTCACCATCTGCAGCGATTAACGTCAAATCGTGTCCTTGGATTGTCAAATGTGCTGGACATACGGTGGCGAAGGAATTGATCATTCTAAACCTGTATCTCTTGCCTGGAGTCAATGTAAATACTTCCAAGGAGGTATTTGTCATGAAACCGGTGTTGGGGTCTCTGAATTGACCTTTTCCATTGATCAACATGGACTCGGGATGTTGACCGGTGTTATTGGCCAAACGACCAGGAAATCTGGAAAAAATATAAGAAATTTCTTTATCTAAGATTGTGCAATGAACAATTAAATGGTTTTCACTTTATTTCTTTGTATTCTATAAGAAAATATTTTTAAAAAATATTATTTTATTTGTGTTTCTAGTTGCGTTTCATTGTAAACATTGCTTTCTTATTTGGATACATTTAAAAGCCTTTGGTACATTAATACAAATTTTATACAATAATTATGTATTTTAAAAGACTAGGTATCTTTTAAACTATTTTAGTATATAAGGAGTACCGAAATTTCACACCATATTTTTTTATTTATCAGATCGCTGTTCATTATCCATTCTATCAAAAGTCTGCATTAGATCGATAACAATTGCAATATTATTAAATTTATTATATTACAGATTATAATAATCAAATGTCATCTGCAAATTAATGATAAATTAATAGTAAAAAAATATTTTTAAGCACAATTTTTTATTTAAGTGCTCTAAAAAGAAGAAAATAAATTTTCAAGTAAATCAAACCCATCATTTTGTTACATTATACAATTTTATATGATTTAAAAGCTTGATTTTTCTGTGTAAATTTCTTTTTTCAAATAGGGGCTTTATTTATTTATTTATTTATTTATATATACAGTTCTATATAATATGCATGTCATATTTTAGAACAGGTCAAGAATACAAAGGTATAATAAGTTATCAGTCAAATTACAACATAGCGTGACAAAGTAAAACAAAATAAAGTAAAATAAATATATAGTAAAACTTAAAATAAATAGCAAATAAATAGTAAAATTTACAACGACACCAATGAAAGAAGCTCAAAATTTAAACTTTTTAAACTCTTCGATCGAGTAAAAGCACTGTTGCAATAAAAAATGTTTTAAAGTTTTTTTAAATATATTAAAACTATTTATATTTTTAAAATTAGCCGGAAGGCGATTGTACAAGTTTAAACCCAGGCTGGTAGGTGAACCATCGTATGTTAGTTTTAAACGTCTTTGTTGAATATGAAAAGATTGAGCATCTCTTATAAAATATCCATGCAACGAACCATTCAAAACGAAACAGTAGCTTGCTTCAGGAAGCCGAAATGTAAAGGCCGGCCCTTGTATTATCCAATGCATGGTAATCCTTACTTGTATATTTTTTATTTATATGTTTATGATTGATTGACAGAAAGTCCAAAATGATCAAAATTTGCGTTACGTAGTACTTGAAAGTTCCCTAAGGGGGAATGTAAAATTTATTTTAAAATTTTATTATTACTGGATGAGTATGTAACCTAATTTTAGTTTTAAATTATCTCATGTGGGTAAACATGGATTTATTTTAATATTAGGGGTAGGGGATTGTAGGGCATTTTTTATATAAAATTGTTTTGTCAACCGAGTTAAGCACGTGTACCAAATTTTATCTTTCGATGTATATTCTAGGTGGGTGAAACAGAGAGGGGGTTAACTTAGCCTTATACGCATATGGGGGTGATGGGGTGAGGAGGGGGGATGCAAAATTTATTATAAAATTTAATTATCACTTAATGAGTATTTAAAATAATTTTAGTTTTACATTCTCTTGTGTGAGTAAAAGATGGATTTTTTAAATTTTAAGCGTAGGGGGGTTGGGGGTAAGTTTTAAATAAAATGATAATATCAGCCGAGTTAAGTATGTGTATTAAATTAGCTTTCTAAGTATATTCTAAGTGGTCGAAAAAGCCTTTGGCAGATTTGGTAAGTTAAATAAAAGCTTGTAAATATTAGAGGGAATACTAAGGAAATGGATTAAGTTATCGTATTTTGACGGTGTTTCCAGAAATTCATCTAGCATGCTACCAAATGCCTTCCTTAAATCGATAAAAATTACAATGTTATTAAATTTATTGTATTCGATAAATCAATAAAAATTGGAGGATATTTTGTCTACTTTAAGGAAATGAATTAAGTTATTGTATTTTAACGACATTGGCATAAATTCATATGCCATCATCAGGTCCTAACTATTTCCTCTTACCTTTCAGGCGCCATTTGGTGCATCCAATCAGAGAGCAGAATTACGTGCGTAGTCAAATCGTGGTCATACAAGTTACTGTTAGGATCTTTTGATTGTGGTTGACGGACTACAAGGCTACCATATAAACCGTCTATTTTTTGGAGACCAGTGTGGGCATGCCAAAAGTGAGTACCAGCGTTAGCAATCCACTGATACCTGAAAAAAATAACAAATTGTAAGAAATTTATCTGACAACTAAGATATTTGTAAGATTTAATAAAACTTAGTGCTAAACCCTTTAAGCAATACTTATGTAAAATATAAATATATTAAATAGTTTTGTAGATTTGTGGTATATTTTAATTTAAAATGGTATTGTATGAGATACAATATTTATTTATAACCTTCAAGTATAAAAAGCTTTCTTATAAGTTTTGCATTTCAGTTAGAAGAATAAAACAAAAATAGTATAGCCGTCGCAATTACTAGCCCTAGTAGAAATTTAACTTTAATTTAATTTAGAATAACGTTTTTCTAATGTTAGAAAACTGTATAAAAGTACGTTATAAAATATGTGCAAATGTCCGCTTTTTAACGTTAGAATCTAACGTTAGTTAAAAACGTAAATCTAACATTAGATTTTTAAGTTAAAATACGTTATGAGAAAGTTTAATTTCTAACTTTCGGAAGGGACGTGGCCAACTAGGAAATTTCTACCTGCATCATAAAATGGCAGCTGGAGATAAATTTATTCATATAAATAAATCTTAATATATTTTAACAATCATAATATTTTTAAACATAATTTCGTTACATTTTTTTATAAAATAGCCATCTTTTTAAGTGGCCCTAAATATTTTTCGTGTAATATCCTGTTATACTTCGATAAATACGTTTATCTCTCAGAAAAACTTTATATTTAGTTAGTTAATATTTATTTATACATTCAGAATCTTGAAATATTTTTTCAATTATAGTAATAGTAATATAGAACTCCAAAGATGACTTATTTTGCAATCTAATGTACCATAATTAAAGCAAGAATAAGTCACAATTTTACCCATAAACACTGCAGGACAAATTTTCCCATAAATACAATAAACTAGCTGTGCGCGTAACTTACTTGTGACTATACTCCGTCCAGTTATGCAAGATAGTAAGAGACGCGGTCCGTTTTACACCACAGAGCGCATAAATAGCATAATTATGCATAAATCGTAGTGTATCAAAAATTTAACAGATGTCGGTACTGTTTTCCTGAAAGGGCCTATCCAAAGACTCATAAATATCATAGTACATAAGAATGCGATGCCAGGATTGGCTAGATGTGTCGTCATGTATCTTGTAATGGTTGTTATGCGAGCCTCTGAATAGGCCTTAAGTTGTAACTGTAACCTAAAAATTTGACGTTTTCCTTGTGTTCAATATAATTTACGTTTGTACAATACGTAGAATATGCTAATTTAGTATGAGTGTATGAAGAATAAACAAAAAAATAACATTAAGTATCACCAATTTTGTATGTAACTTTCTCTTTTTTTATTAGCTTTAAAGACCGTCAATCATTGTCATAGACAAAAAATGTCACAATATTTTATATGCTAAAAGGTACGAGTTTTTAACCAATGGTAGCTCAAAAATTGCGGGATTTTTAAACTACTATCTTGTACAGTTGGACCCGAAAAAAAAACAAGATAGAAAATCTAGTTGTGTAAATTAAATAATTGTTTACAAACAATTCACTTGTCAATGTTGACAATATTTGTCAAAATAAAGTACATAATTAATAAAGGATTTAATTTAATTAAGTATATAATTAGAAATGCATCAATTAAATGATTAAGAAAGCTCAAGCCGAGGGCGTTTCACTGACCTATTTTTGTACATGTATTGTAAATAATGTACATTATTTACAATATTGTACGAATAATGTAAATAATGTAAGAAAAATGTAGTACTGTAAGGTAATGTCGAAATATTGTAAATAATGTCTAAAAATGTAGTACTGTAGAATACTGTCGAAATAATGTCGGTAATGTAAGTAATGTCCACTTAATGTAAAGTACTGTAGGGCAATGTACGAGGCAGACGCGGACTGGCTTCCTACGGCACAGTCGGAAAAATATTAAAAAAGGCCTGTAAACGGCTCAGAATCCATAAAAAATTGGAAATCGAGGGCCCGGTATAGCCAAAATAGACCAAATGGCCGTGTGAGGGCCTGTTTAGTACTGGGGCCCGGTCGGCTTTTGACGACCCTGCCTTACGGCCAGTCCGCCACTGGTACGAGGTAATGTAGGATGTTAGGTGAAGATTAACATAAATTTAGGTTAATATATGTATAAAAATATATTAATAAACAAGCCGTGAAGATATGTAATGCTACGCATTTCCAGTATATATCATTCACAGTACATTGTATAATTTTCTCAAATACTTAAAAAAAAATTAAAACAAAAGTAAAATACTTTTTTTAAATTTTATTTTGAAAAACGAAAAATAAAAAAAAATAAATTATTAACTTGAAATTTGTAACTTTCCATATAGGCCTGAAAAATTAATTTAAAAAATTATTATTTGAAAAAAAAAATTATCCCTTAATAGAATTAGATCCTGGGGTTTTCCGTCTCGCTCAAAATGAATTTATTCTTTTTTAAATTCTTGATTCATATAACCCATAGGACCACCCATATTTACCAACTTTTATCAGCTAATTAAAAAATATCAATAGTGCTGTCAACAAAATAATACTTTTACCTTTAGGAAAAAGTCCAAACCAAAAAACTAAAGAAATATATAATATACACCCCTTTTGAGATTATACAAGACATAGAAAACAAAGACAGAACGATTAGATCAAGGCTGACGTGGTTGTAGTGGGATGCGATGCGCTGTGTTTTATAAAAAAAAACACGTCAGCCTCGATCTTTGTTTTCTCCGTTTAGTATAATTTCAAACGGGCTGTATATTATATTTTTAAATAATAAAATATATATGATATATTTATTTTTTTTTAAATTACCCAATTACATACATACAATACATTACCCCATCTGATTTTTCCAAAAACAATCCCAGCCTAGAACTCTGGTTAAGCATGCTTAGCTTGCTAGCAAACTGTGATCAAAATAAAAAACGTCAAGAAGCGTAAAAAAAGCAATTCAAGGGTGGAGATAGATTTTTTAAAATATTAAATTGTCTTCTATGAGTCCCAAAACCCCTATGTGCGAATTTTTATCACTTCCCTTCTAAAAATCCGGACTTGAGCGGATGAAGTTTACCCGCTCAAGTCTGGTCTGTGCAACATTTATACCCGCGCAAACCCGTCATTTTCAATAGGGTTAATTATAAAAATCCAAATACGAGTGGTTCCACTACCTTAAAAGGGAAGGCAGAATTTTTTAAATATCCAATTCGTTTTCAGAAAGACGAAAAACCCCAGGTTCTAACTCTTCAGGTTACTAAATATATATATATATATATATATATATATATATATATATATATATATATATATATATATATATATATATATATAAATGAGGTGGTTCTACCCCATTAAGGGCTAAGGATAGAATTTATTTAATATCAAATTCATTTAAGCGAGTCTCAAAACCTCCAAATATCAATTTTTGTAAATAGTAAACGAAAATATATTATTTCTCTAACTTTCCCCTTATAAAATCTTTAGGGTCGGTTATCTCGGAATCTGAACGAACGATTTTTTTTTCTTAACGGATTTGGATTCAGCGTCAAAAAATATGTAAAAAAACATTAAAATAAAGTTCGCATAAAACCCTTGTAAACCAGTGTAATCAACCTATGGTTTAAATTTGAAGTCTTTAGCCCAAAGCGTTCTTGAGTTATTGTGGTCACAAAGTTCCGACAGGACCGACAGACCGACTGAGAGACTTTTTTTGACGGAAATCATATTTTTTTTATAATCGTCCAGGTTTTGTAGGTTATTAATTAAAATGCGATTTTTGTTTTTTTTTTGCAACTTTTTATTAATATCATTTAAAATTAGTTTAAAAGTATAATTGACATAATAAACCACTTCAAAAATTGTTTAATTTTTTTAAAGAAATTTTAACAAAATTTCCATTTTAAACCTAGTTTAAAACCACAAAAATTGCTCCCAAAAAATAAAAAAATATTGGTTAAATAGAGTATTTTATAAGCTTTAAAATAACATATCACACAAATCCCTTTTCTATTTTAAAAAAATATCCCCCCTTGCCCCCCTGTCACCATTGTGCCATATAAAATATGTACCAAAAAGTTATTTGGGTTATGTTATTTAGGTGTTTTTCAAGTTGATATCTTAATTCGTTTAAAAGTTAATGGAGGGGGCGGACTTTAGACATGCACTGTATAATGTTAAAAGATAATGGGTTCGGGGATCGACGAACAGGTCAGGGGAGCTCAACAAAGATTCCAGGGGACCTATTCTTCAGGGTGCTTAAACCAAGGCTAGGGAGGCCTTGGCACGTACTATTTTATCTAAGAATGGAACTCTTGGAACTCGACAAAAAAAAACTAAAAAAAATACATTTTTGTTTTCTTACATGACAGACATTTGAAAACTACTACATAATATTAAATTCCGTACTTTTCATTACACATTCTATATCTGGGTCTTTGAGCGATCTGAGTAGACGAAATAATGTAAATACTGTAGGAGAGCATGCGCATTAATAAAAATAATGTAAATAATGTAGGTACTGTCGTAATGTCAATTAATGTCAGGTACTGTAGAATAATGTAAGTAATGTAACGTAATGTACGGTAATGTACAGTATTGTAAGTAATGTAAGGTAATGTCAATGTAATGTAAAGTACTGTCGATGAAAACGTACATGTATTGTAAAGGTGAAACGCCCCTCGGCTCAAGCTATTGGGTTATTGGAAGCAGGATGTGAGCAAGTGAACTTGGCAAAGTTCAATGATTCGGAGAGTTTTGTTAAGATTGAAGAAAAAATGGATACAGGAGGAAACGGTTAAAAGGCATGCAGGCTAAATGTTTTTTCAGTTTATTATTTATTTTATCCGGAAGGTAAACGACACCATGCCACAAAAACGTAATTTTTCAGGACAGCGAGTTTTCGGTTCTTTTTTAACATTAAATGCATTTTCTACGGGCTCTCCATTAATTTTGTAAAAAAGGAATATTAACATAAAAATAACCAGATCTGGACCTCTATATTTGCTAGTTTTTTATTTTTCCCGCTTCATATAACAGCAGTTACTGTTATTTAACATTATTCGCATTCACGCATTCATTACTAATAAACTTAAAGAAAAACTGACAATATTTCTATTATTCTAACCTCTTCTTAAAATCTTACTTAAACTATAAATTAATTAATAAAAGTGACATTTTGGCATATTTAAAACTTGGATTTTTTGTTGGTCCAACTGTATAATTGGACGGACTATAGTAGAAAATGATAGTCGTTCGCAACCTGCATGCGACTAGTAAAAAATTATAGTCTTACGCAACTTGCGTAGTACTATTAAAAAATTAAAGTCCTACATTTGCGAACTACTATCAACAGCCACATATTTATTATTAGGATCTATTGATGAAATGGAAATGTGTTCTAGTGGTACTTATATCGAACAATTTTAGCACAATTTTAAAAAACAAAAATATAATGTAGTCGTTCTTTTTCATATCTGTCGGTTATACTTTAAAAATCTTACCTAAAAGTGTTTCCTAGATGAATCGGACACTGGGTGATAAATGGTACCCCATCGTAGTACTGGGTACCACGTTGCCATATACCGTGCCAATGGAGGGTTACTGCCATACC
>OY294044.1:57734338-57788731 GCA_958510825.1 Brachypterus glaber | reverse complement strand
AAGTCCAACTTTTCGCGAGCAAAACATAAACAAAAAGTGTCGTTTTTAGAATCAACCAAATAAAAATAATCTTTTTTAATTTTTTTTACATAGAAAGAAAAAATATATCATTGTGAAATGTTGTAGGTTTGTTTATTCAAAGCGAGGGGCTCACCTCGAGGAAATATTTTGTATAAGTCAAAGGAACTCAGGAGGAACTGTGGAGGAACTCTGGAGGAACTCCGAGGAACTCTGAGGAATTTGGAGGAACTCCGGAGGAACTCTTCTTCTTCTTCTTTTTTTGGTTGAAACCGTCAGGGACAAAGCTTTTTTTTTTGAGGGTGCCTCCCTGGGCTGAGCCCCTTTAGATTTTTTTCTGTTTACGGCCCTGTGCCTACAAGACTTCCCTGGCAGAACGACCGACAGATCAACCGACCGATAGACCGACAAAAATTACCCCTTCCAGAGAGGAACTCTTAAGGAACACAGGAAGAACTCCCAAGGAACTCGGAGGAACTCCGAAGGAGCTCCGAATGAACTCTGGAAGAACCCGAGGAACTCCGAAGGAACTCAGAGGAACTCTGAGCAACTCTTTGCAAAAGGGAAATCTTTTGTACAAATTTCAGACGCGGTCAGCCCCTCGATTCAAAGAATACATTTTTTTTTTAGATTTTTTTTTGAAAAAAAAAACATCAAAAAACGGTGGTCGCCATAATTCCAGCCGTTTGGATCGACTGAAAAAAAAAAAATAAAGCGGGATATTATTCAGTATTGAAGTCGGTATAGCCCGAACTAGAAGATTTTTTTTTGCCCAAAAAAATAACAAAAAGGCTGACGTTTTTCAAAAATAGACATAAATAAAACTCACCCGGTATAATCATTTGACGGTAGCCTAATACACCCTTTCAAGTTGTAAATATTAAAGTGTAAATTGATATTCAGAATTTCAAGTTAAATTTTAGAAAGTATAAATTGTAATTCAGAAATTATAACTTTATATTATTACAGAGTAAATTGTATTTCAGAAAGTGTAAATTAAATTTCAGAAATATTTATCTATCGTGAAACTTATAATTTATTTTTATAATTTATACGTATGTAATATAATGAAGTGACCTAGCCATTTAGAAATTAATTTTGTTAAATGTTTAATTTTATGTAAAAAATGCATTTTTAATTTTAATTTATTGCTGTTCAATATTTAATACCGAATATATGTATAATACATAACTGCTACTTTTTTAAAATTTTGTTGAATAAAATAATACGTTACGAAATAAAAATTATGATTTCTGATTTACAAATTACCGTTTCCTAAATATAATTTACACTTTCTGAAAATTAATTTACAGATCCAAATTTAAATAAAATAACACATTTTAAAATAAATTTCTACTTTCTGAAATATAATTTACATTTTCTGAATTTAAACTTACGCTTTCTGAAATATATATTACAAATCTGAATTTCAATTTATACTTTCTGAAATATAACTTACAAATCTGAATTATAATTTACACTTTCTGAAATATAATTTAAAAATCTGAATTACAATTTATACTTTCTGAAATTTATTTTACAAATCTGAATAACAAATTACACTGTCTGAAATTAATATCACACTTTCTGATTTACAACTTGAAAAGGTGTAGTTGCTTAAAAAACTGGCGTTTGTTCCATATTACTATCTCTTTTAACAACCAAGAAATATCAAGCTTCCCAACATGCAAAACAGAAAAATTCGAATTTGGAAGAGAGGCCACTAGGGTAGCTCAATTTTTTTTGTTGGGTTTTCGCGTAGGGCTAGAAGGCTTCTCAATGCGTTAGAAAATAGGCCTGTAAATTTTGGCGATGATTGACAATGGGGAACATCTGAGACCAGGACAACATTTGCTATTTCACGTGGAATTATGACATCATTTAATGATTTTCTCTGAGTTCATGAACGCATATGCAAATGCATATGTATGCGCATACAAAAAATCATTACGAGATCATGTCATAAAGATCTAGCAGCGGTCTACGGAATGCGCATGCGCAAACTTTAAATTAACCTCGAAATTTAAAATTAAAAAAAAAGAAAGGAAATTACCCTGCTCAAAAAGATCATATATACACACACCTTTTTGCTCATATCTTGAAAACCCGAAGATATACCAAAAAAATAACGAAAAAATCGACCCCGTAGGACCCCACACAAGTCCATTTTCAACAGCTTGAGGATATCGGGATGTTCCCACTGGGAACTTCCCAGTGGAATTGTTCCCCAAGATGACTGGAGGAACTAGTTCATCTAGGCTAAAGCCTCCAGATATCTACGGCTCACCATACCAATCCGATAATGTGTATCGAATTAGCTGACCAGCAAGTTAATTACTAGTTATTACTAGTAGTATATCCTTATAAAGACAGCTGCCTTTTAATACTAGTATTCCTAGAGGGCGACTTTATTCGTTTAATAAGTTTAGTTAGTAGTAGGAAATAACATGTGGGGCCACCTATAGCATAACGCTGTCAAGTGCACTAAAATTGAAACATTACAGAAGCCTGTACTATTCGGCAATCGTTCTCAATCGGGTCCCGGGCAACATTTGCTATTTCACGTGGAAGTCATTATGACATCATTTAATAATTTAACGTTAAATGTATACACCTCATGACAAACTCATAACAAACTCATAACATGATCACAAAATCATGAGGCCTCATGAGTTTATTGATGTTGTCCGGGGATGTTCAAATTGATTCTGGGAGGTGTTGTCATCTCCCAGAATCAACCGGAAAATCGAAATATTCCATAGTGGGCCAGAAAAAAAAAACAGGGACAAAATTCTGAATTTTTGCATACGATATTTATGATACCGCTGATTTCAAATAAAATAAAGAAAAAAATTAAAAAAAAGGACCCGCATTATCTTTAGGGGAAATAGATTTTGGTCAAATTGGCTGAATTTTCTATATGTTTTAGTAAATGACCTCCTGATCAAAAGTTATCATTGCCCCAAATCGCTACGGCCCCTAGTTTCCAAGATATTTCATTGCAAAAAGTGAATTTTATGAATTTATGCATTGGTCAGTATTTTGTGCTCTATAGCTTATTCTGTTAACTGTAAAAAAAACTTTCTTTACAAAAGATTAAGCTAAATGTTTACTTAACTTGAATTTATGAAAACAGTATACACAAAGTGTTTTGTTTTGTATCCACAAGTCATTATCTACAAAAGTACAAAAATTAAAAAAATAAATTTTTAAATAATTTTAATTTTTCTTGATTACAAAAATTCAAATGGTCAGAATCTTCTAATATTTTGAAATAATGAAGTACTAACAACATATTGAAAAGCTATTATCATGAAAGGCGTAAGTTTTTACCCGAATGACCACGCTAGCAAGAAAAAGTTGTTTACACTAGTCTGGTTTTGATTTTGGAATCCTTCATTGCATCGTATATCTTAAACGACAACCGATTTTGACAAACGAGGTGTCGCTAGAATCGTAAAAGATAAAAATCAAAATGGCGAATTATGGATGCCATTTTGTTTGTGGGAAAAAGATAATAATAATAACAAAATCCACTGTTTTCATAAATCCAATTTAAGTAAACCTTTAGCTTAATCTTTTGTAAAGGAAGTTTTTGTCTACGGTTTACAGATTAAGCAATAGAGCACAAAATATTGACAGATGCATAAATTCATAAAATCATAAAATTCACTTTTTGCAATGAAATATCTCGGAAACTAGGGGCCGTAGCGATTTGGAGCAAAGATAACTTTTAATCAGGAGGTCATTAACTAAAACATATCAAAAATTCAGCCAATTTGTCCTAAAGCCATCACCCATAAGGAAAGTGCGGGTCCGTTTTCGATCTATTAGGGTGGTCCAAAATTTTATAGTTTCTTCTATATTTTCCAATAATGTGTCAAATGGCTTCTTTTGATTATGTTGATTATGTCAATAACTTAAAAATTCAAAATGGTGGAGGTTGACTCCCTCCTCAACCTTCGCCATTCCCCAGTGTAATTTTAACTATTTATGTAACATTTTTAATTAACGTATTTTATACTGCACAAATCCAAATTTCTCACAGCACATTTTTTGTCTAGCTGAACTTTAAAATAACCCTTGCTATTTTCCTTACTATACAAAAGAAGGTGAAAATCAAAACGCTGTTTTTGACTTTGTTACATAGCAACTTGTCACACAATACAGATTTGGTTTGGACTTCACACTTCACTTCACAAAGCCAAAGACTGCGTTTTGGTTTTCACCTCCTCATAGTATGACATTATTAATTATTCAACCTTAAAAAACTTACCTCTCACTGCAGCGGCAATAGCCAAATTAATGGCAAAAATCGTTAATATTTCTTTCGACATGTTTGACAAGTATAACAAAAATATTATTTTGGGTTCTAATTATATAAGCAAAATCTAAAGCAATCTTTTTAATAAGTAGTAGATACAGCCTGTTCCAGAACTTGCTTACAGAAATTTGAGGGTATATTAAAAACCCTCTGGAAAATATTAAAAAAATTTCAAAAAAAATCCATCTTCGTTAAATTAAAAAATAAGAACGCTTTAAGTGGACCAATTCTGTTGCTGATGTTAAATTACCTTTAAACGTTGAATTTGTAGCTATGGAAGCAAATCTAATTATTGTAGGTACATATTCTGTAGGTTGACATGGTGATTAATGTGACATAAATATTTATTAATGTCAAAAAACCACCGCCAGATGGAGTGACTCTATAAAAATAGAATATTTGACAGCCTCTGTCGGTTTTGTCAAAATATAATAACCTAAAAAGATTCTAAAGTTAAAAGTCTCAAACAATGCAAACGCCAACAATTAAAATGCAACCATACCCTATTGAAAATGACCGGTCTGCGCGGGTATAAATGTTGCATAGACCGGACTAGAGCGGGTGAATTTCATCCGCTCAAGTCCGGTTTATGCACTATTTATACCAGCCCAGACCTGTCATTTTCAGCAGGGTAGTTACTAGTAAGTAGGGAAAAACTAATTTGTAGGTAATTTAACATCAGCAAAAGGATTGGTCAAATTAAATAGCTACCTTTTTAATTAGTATTGAAGATGCATATTTTTTGAAATTTTTTTCATATTTTCCAGAGAGTTTTTAAAATACCCAAATTTCTGTACGCTTGTTCCGGAACAGGCTGTATTTAAAAAAATCAATAATAATTAAAAATAATTGACAGTTTTTTCGATAAGCCATATAATTTATTTAACATCATTTTTTTAAATAAATTACTTAAATATTGGCTTATTATAATTATGTATTACCCTTAAGGGTAATTAACCTAACAAAAATCACTCATTTTTTGGCGTTATTATTAAAGTTATTAAATTCAAATTTATACCAGTTAAAAAAGGCCCAACAAGCTACAAGTGTGCTCTAACAAATTTTTCTACTAGCTTTTGTTTTTGAGAAAAAGAGTATTTAACAGTCATTTTAATCGTTATTTTAAATAAGATAATATAATGGTAAAATCTTTTTTTTTTATTTTTGGTTATTTAGTTAAAAATAACTTAAAATTATTTCATTTTTAAAATAAAATTTATATCTTTTTAAAGTATTATTTACCAAGAATCCTATGAATTTAATCTGTTTTCATCTCTACATTTTCAAGATGATAATGGTGAATATCATAGTTTTATGAATTGTCAAACTTAAATAATCTTTAACTTGAATACCTTATAGTAGGGGTGACCGGGGCTAATTGTCGCACTTTTCATTCAAAGTCAGTTTTTTCCTTTATTTTTGTTTTTTTTTTAATTGACCAAATGGTAATTTTAGCTGCATGGAAAAATTGACAGGGTATTAAAGTTATGATTTTTTTATCAAGTCTCAACAAATGCGACAACGTGCCCCGTCACGGGGTATGTTGTCGCGGCACTTAAACTATATTTTTTTGAAAAATATAAAGGTATTTAAAAAAATTATAAATAACTAATAAGACATGTGCCTTCCCAAAAGCCGATTGTTATCTAACTTTTTACTCTTATACCAAAATTGTCAACTTTATAATGAAATAATATTTTTTCTATTTTTTTCTTTTAATTTAATTTAATAAACGATTTTATTTGCTATCCTATTAAGTTTCACTTTTTAACACAGTTTTGAATTAAAAAAATGCGAAAAAGGAAATGTTATACTATGAACATATCTCCAGATCATGCGACAACTAGCCCCAAACCAAATCCGACAACTAGCCCCAGTGGTCAATTTTACCTTATGTATCAAGTACTGTCTAATTAACGAATAAACACTCATAAATGACAATATCAACAAATAATATACACCTTAAACTATTAATATACATAAAATTTTCTTATCTTAATATTTTAAATCACTCACAATAAGAAAAAATATTTACCACAAAAAAATTACTGGACCCTTTAATTTTGACATTTTTTAGATTAGATTGATGCTCTTTTAACTTATTGCTTTTAAGTTTACAAATGATAAATGTCACTTTTGTAACGCGGAGGTTAATCTCGGTTTGGTGCAGAAAACTATTCTACTTTTTGACATACAAGCACTTCGACAACTTACCCCTGCGACAACTAGCCCCGGTCACCCCTATATTAAAGTACTAGTTTCATAACATACGTTTTTAGCGCACAAGTACGAGTTTAGAAAACGAGCCGCTTTCGGTAAGTTTTCTAAAGTACTAGTGTGCTAAAAACGTGTTATGAAACGAGTGCTTAATACAATTTTTTTTTGCTCTAAAATTTTAAAAAACTTACATTTAAATTGATGACTGATTTAGGGATTTTTGTTTTGAATTGGCATTACAGTTTTCGCCATGTTTAAAATTTTAAGAACGAATATCATTAAGATATATTTTATAGTCATTTCTTGTCTTTTCCACTGCAAGTAACCAAGCCACAATTTTAACACGCTAAAACATAACCTAAACACAAAACTTTGTACAAAATTAAACTTTAAACCGACGTTCACAATTGCACGGCAAACGTCAAGAGATAGACTTTTGTCTGTTGCCAACCCAAAAGAAAAAAAAGTAGAGACCTCTTATGGGCCTATAAGAACACGCAAAATGCGTGTGATTATGAGCTTATAAGAGTCGCAAAATAGAAAAAAACCTTAATATGTACCTATTTAAAAAGGAGCCATATTTAACAATGACAATCGTTAAGGCAAAAATTCATTTAAATCAGAGTGCAGTAGCTTTTGAACGGCTTTAAATATCAACTTAAAATTTGGAACACATAAAAAATAACCCAAATAAATAAATTAATAAATATTTGATATGTTTAGGGGGTTCTGTGTAGGCATTGGAGCAAGGGGCCAGTTTTTAAACGGAAAGAGGGCTCTGTCATACGTTATTTTAAGCTTATTAAATTCTCTTTTTGACCACATTGTTTTTATTTTTTTTTTAAATAATTTGAAGGTGTAAAATTTTTAATATTTTTGTTAAAAAGTGTTTTTTATTTATTTATTTATTTATTTTCATTTATATCATTTAAAATTATATACTTTTAAACGTATAATTTACGTTTATTTATCATAAAATTAATCATTCAACAAAAATTTTGACAAAAATGTTTCGACGAAAATTTCCATTTCTACACTTTTTTAACCTCCTTAAGAAATGTTAAATATTTGACCGAATAGAGAACTTTATTAGCTTTAAAATAATGTGTTCAATGACTCTCTTTAAGCTTTCCATTTAAAAATGTTCCCTTCTTGTACCCCTGTCTTGATTGTAATGCATTGTACCCCTAAAAAATATCAAATATATACCAAAAAGTTATTTGGCTTATGTTATTTACGTGTTTTAAATTTTAAGTTGATATCTTAGTTTAAAAGTTAAAGGGGCGCACAATGCACTCTACCCCACTGCACCCCATTGCAGTGGGGTATTTGACCCATAAAATTGAACAAAAATATTTTAAGGGGTTTTCGTGCTCTATTTATTAAATATGTTAAAAATGACCTATAGACAATTTTTAAGTGTTTGGACTTTTTTATATGTTATAATGTTTAATTTTTTTTATAAGTTATGGAGTGGTTTTTTTAAAAGTAATGGTTAAAAGTAATTTTATTATTTGTTTTTATTATGTTTAAATTTGTATTTAATTCTATTTTTACAATATTTTTTCAAAAAATAGGCTATGATGGAAAAAAAATGAGAGATTTCTAGTTAAATACAATACCCCTTAGTTAGAATTTTTTTATTATAGCAATCTTAAAAACCCCAATATACAAATTTTCACAAAAACTACCCCCCACCCCTCAGGGGAAATAAAAAAAAATATTATAAGATTCAGTTTTAGCGACCTCAAAAACCCCTATATATAAATTTTCAAGAAAACTACCTGATGTGATAATAAAAACTACCCCCCACCCCCTGAGGGGCGGGGGGTAATTTTCTTGAAAATTAATGTAATGGGGTTTTTGAGGTCGCTAAAACTGAATCTTAAAATAAATTAAAAAGAGATGTAACTTATCTAGAATTAAATAAGGATTTAAAAAATGGCAAAATAAATGGGGGTTGCTATTTAATTTTAGGGGTAGGCACCCTGGGGGTCAGGGCGTTGAAGTAATACAACAACATATAGCTCAAAAGTTGTCCCCCTTGATATGTAAATTAACGTGTTTTGCCAAATTGTCATAGTGTTATCAGTTAAGGAAATATTAACTGCTGCTCGTTTTCAAATTGTCAAGCTGTATGATGCATAAATATGCATAAATAACTATTATGTTGTCAGATAATTTCTCGCCTTGCTCTTAAATCATTGCTGCAAGTTTCATAACTTTGGACATGTACTTATCACAGACTCTTCATTTGTTGAACAGGTTAATACATGTATACATTAATGTATACATTAAGAGCTTTTTTACAATTGAGATTATATATCAAAATAGACAGGGCTTTATCATCCCCGGGGAAAAAAGTGTATGATTATAGATAATTATAAATAATTATCTATAATTTTACGTTAAATTATGCATAATTATGCATAACTATGTCCAATTATAATTAAGTATATTTATGCATACTTTTACCTAAAATTATGCATAATCAATGATTATTCATACATGGTCAAAATCCAGACATAATCATACAAAATTTTGCCAAATTATGCATAATCATACAAAAACTTTTTCCCCGGGCCGTTTTCTCGAATAGCTGCTTTTTATTTTGCAGTTGCATTTTCTTCTACAAGATCTGTAAAGTATTTTTTTCTACCATCCTCTATGAAAATGACATTTAGCACACTCTTTTGTTCTTTAGAAAACGCCTCATATCGCACTAGTTTGATATTTATATATCACACTCGTGTGATGTATGGAGGTTTTCCTAATTTTATTTAGATATTTACCTCGTAGATTCAAGATTGCTTTTCAGTGATCGTAGTAATTTGAAATGCACTATGTTGCCTCACAGCATAGTGAAGCTTTATTCTGGGGATGTCCGAAATCCCAAAACGGATATTCTTGGGATATCCATTGTATAAACCTGTGCTATCTGGGAAGTAGCAGTAAAACTTTATTTCACTCTTAATTCAACTTCTTCAAGTACTGGTTGCATAACTTGATAGAAAACTAAGATTGGAAATAACTACTAAAATATAATTGACCAATTTTATTTTGCACACAAAACTCTCTCAAGTTTAAATGTTGACAAGATTTTAACATTAATTAATATAATATATGATTAAGTTAGTTCAGACTTTAGATTGGTAAAATTTTTAGAATTGTATTAATATTATTTGTGTTTTTTTATTAATATTCATACTGATTTCCAGCCTGTAGTCACCGCAGGTTGGGAAACCTACTGGAACTGGTTGCAAGTTAGAATGGTTACCAACTTGAAACACCAACTTCATACCAGTCACAATGTGGAACTGGAAGTGGCAATGGAATAGCCAGAAACCGGGATTATCTGCTTTAAACCTGAATACTACGTAACCGTTGTTGGGTACGGCTATGACATCTTTAGTAAAGATTCTTTACCAGGGGGTAACTTAAGCTCTCTGTGCAAAAGACCCTTTCTGTCCAAATCTAGTGTCAGTTGCCGGCAAACCTGCGTGGCGTGTGTTGAAGCGAAGAGGTGGCTGCATAAAATAAATAATGAAAGTATTTTTTTTGTTAATCTGTTAATTAGGTATATTTGTACTACTTTTACGTAAATTCCAGTGTAATTTGGCATTTTTATATTCTTTATTAACTCTTAAATAAGTGTGTTTACACAAATTTATCAGATATTTGGTATGTTTTTTTATGTCCACTTTGAACTGGTCTGGTTACTGGGGGGACACAGTGAGTCAAAGACCGATTGGACACAGTGGCTCATGATCCACTGTGCCTCAACTGTGATTAAACGTTCCTGTATATTTATAATTAAAATTATTGTAGGAATTTTGCTTTCCCATTTTGAAAATTTTCAAAATTTAGGGGTTTTTCAGGTTGCTTAAACTAAATCTTGAAATTATTTTTTTCCAAATCCACCCCCTTAGGGGTGGTGACGATTTTTTTGAAAATTGGCTTATACAATATACAATCAATGTATACATTTAACAATGTTTTTCAAGGTCTTGATTTACGTTTGTTTATTTTGACTTTTGTTTTTTTTTCTTACTTAAAAGTTTTATTTTCAAGGTTTTGATTTACCTACGTTAATTAATTTTAAGTTTTGTTTTTTGTTACCAAAGATTTTTATTTAAGTTTATGTAACTATGTAGGTATCTAAAATAAATATTTTTTAGTTAATAAATTGACTTAATTTATTTAAATATCACGATTAACTGTACCCCATCACACTGTTACTGAATCTTGCATAGGATGCAGTAGATCCTCAAAGTAAACCAAAAAATGATTTTGATAGCTGAAAACCTGTATTTTAGTTTTCTGCTTTCAACAAAATCATAGAGGTTAGTTCTTGAAAGATATTGGCTTAACAATCTTCAGCAGGCTCCAAACCTTACAACTTTTACTAAAAATGTGTATTTTCTAACGAATATCTAATTATTTTTTTAAGTAGCACTTAATTTGTTAAAAAAAATATTTATAATTGGCTTTATTCAAAAATAAAAAATAAATTAAATTATTTTTTGATGTTTTTCGAATAACTATAACTGCTCTATTTTTTACGATATGACCAACCAAATAAGTTTCTATGTATGCGTAAACTCTTTATTTTTTAAAAATGTAACAAAATTATAATTTAATATGATGTATTTTAATAAAAGTTTATTTTTATTATGCAATGTAAAAGTTATTATAAACGTTGTTGGTTAGTATATTTTAGATAACAAATCCCCAGTATATATTTTAATACTTAGTTGTCATAGTTACATGACTGACAACAGTTGTCAAAATTTTTGATAGTTGCTATCAAAATTTTTTCTTTCTAATTATTTTTAAAAATGCCATTTAAATGTGACCACGATGAAAATAGAAGGAAGATGTGTACTCTTTGTTGTGAAAAAATTAGTTTAGGAAAGTCACCTGCCTCTGCGTTCAGTGTAACTTCCAAAATAAAAGAACTTGTTCGATGCCACGTAAACTTAAATTATAATATAATTGATAGGAAATATCCTAATGCTATTTGCGCTTGTTGCCGCATTAAATTGCAAAATAAAGAAAAAAATAAGGAAGATATGGAACAATCCCTTTCTATGCCTGACTTTAATTTTTCAACCTTGCCACAAACAAGGACCTCGGAATGCAAGTGTTCAATTTGTATTAAAGGAAGATCGCATATTTCGAAACAGAAAACCAATTTTGCCAAAACAAAATGCAAAGAAGACAATTTGTTCAAGCTGTTTTCAAGAAGTTGGCAAAGGAAGAAATTACATTTGTAAAATAAGTAAGGCTTCAGAAAATATTGCTAAAGTAATTGAACCTCTTCCAGAAAAGCAGACTGACCAAATTATAAGTTCTTTACTTAAAAATAAGTGTGAAAACGAAACTTCCAGAAAAGATATAAAAATTGATTTAAGTACAAGAGGGGCCAAATCTACAATAATTATTAATCCTAAACAAACTGAGAACATTACTTTTTCGGCAGAAAATCTACTAAATTATCAAGTAAATACAGCTTCTTCTACGCGGCAAATGGAGAAACTCTGTAATTTTGTAAGAAGTTGTGCTGGAAGAAAATCTGTACCCAGTTATTACAGAGATTGTGCTTCAAAAATATCTAAATCATTAGAAAACTTATATAAAAGCGAAATAGTTGAGTTTGATGTTGACGATGATAAAAGAGAAAATAGGGTTGTGGTTTGGGCAGATGCGGAAAAATTATTAACAGCTGTTTTGGACGCAAGGAACATTACAACAGATTATATTGTGAAAATTATGGCCGATGGAGGGCAAGGCTTTTTTAAAATCTCAATGTCTGTCATGAAAAATGAAATTACAAGTTTTAACAAAGAAGAAAATGAGGATGATCCTTCTATTAAGAAACGAAAACTATACTCGGAGGGGGGAAGCGTCGGCAGTGAAAGAAAGTCATCAAGTGTTTACAAACTATTTTTATTATGCGTTGTACCGAAAATAAAAGAAACTTGCAATTTAGAAATTCTTTTTGGACTTACAAAGTTAAATAACATTTCGTTTAAATTTGTTTCTGATTTTAAAGTTTTGTTGCTAGTTAATGGGCAACAAACCGCAAGTTCAACGTACCCATGTCCATTTTGTTTTGTTACTATTCAAGATTTTAAGGAAGAAACGACAGAGAAAATTGAGGATAAAAAGGTTGTAAATGATGAATTACAAACTAGGCCAGATTGTTTAAGGTTAAAAACATATGGAGATCTAAAAATATCTTTTGATAAGTATTGTTCCTCTGGAAAAATTAAGAGAGAGGCAAAAAATTGTCAAAGTACTATAAATAAACCACTATTTGTTGAGAACGATGATGTGCTGGTGATTAAGAAATGTGTGGTACCCGAACTACATCTCCTCCAGGGTTTTGTAAACCACATCTTTTGGAAAGGCATTGTCCCTCTTCTGGGCAGGGAAAATGCCCTATTATGGCCCAAAAAACTAAATCTTATCACAAAACAATATCATGGGGAAGTATTTGAGGGCAATGCTTGCCGCAAACTATTAAAGGAAGCTGAGAAATTAGCGGATCCTGAAGTTCTAGGAAAAGTTCCTTATATTTTAATTGTTCCATTTATAGAAGTTTTAAAATCTATACATTAGTAAACAGATGTTTTTCAACAAAAAATGGACCTTTTGAAGATGTGGGAAAACTTGTGAATGCGGTTAGGTTAAACTTGGAAGCAACATGTGTATCCAAAACATTAAAAATTCATGTATATTGGAGCATATTACTCACTCCCTTCATTTTTTGGAGGGCTCCGGGTTGGGTATATGGCCGGTGAAGCCGTGAATTTCTTAAGTTCTAGGAAAAGTACAAAATTAATATAATTGAAGACCCCTCATAAGAAGGACGGTTAAAAAAAGCCGTAGTTGAGTTTTCCTCAACACATTTATAAGATTATACTATCGTAATAACTTAAAATATAGTCACCATGGGGTGAACTAAGCATTAAGCAATCACTATATTTTAAGTTCATGTACTATTTATCTATCTATCTCTGTTCACAGAACACGATAAACAGAGATAGTAGATAAAAAGTTACTGAACTTAAAATATAGTTCCTATGGTGTAAACTAAGCCTATAATAGTACACACACACACACACACACACACACACACACACACACACACACACACACAAACGCACACGCACGCACGCACGCACGCAAAAAATTATTTGAGTTCAAGTTACTTTATTGTATTGTATTATGTTCCAATAAATTTTGATTGTATTTTTTACATTAGTTTAAACTTGTCTTGCATGCTACATCTGTTATACGTAAAAGTACTACATGCAGTGGCATTCCGAGGTGGGTGTGGGGGTGTTACTCTCTCTACGAAATGGCCCAGTCAATAATTTCAGCAGTTGAGTCGGCAAAATGTAGATGAGATATATATTTATTCTGGTTGAATAAAGAAAATTAGTTTAGGGTAAAAAAAAAATGGGTAAAAATAGTTTTTGGTGGTAATAAAAAATGTTAGTAAAAATTTTTTTGGGGGTGAGGACCTTTTTAAAAAAAAATTGGGGGATGACCTTTTTTTTGTCATCAAATTTTTTTCAGTCCGAAAAATTTACCTTCACACAACCCTACGACAAAAACCTCGAAACGCCCGTGACTACATGACACTGCTTTCTGTTTTTTGGCGAAAGCAACGACATTGCTTACTTAAGAAAATCTATTAGTTGCCTAGCTAAACTCCAAGTAGTATAGTACTATAGTACAGTACCTACTATTGGTACTCTATTATTATAATAGAGCTTGTCAAACGTTAGTTTACTGACTTTTTAATAGCTAATACATAAAACATATACTGACCAACAAAGCAAATGTGTCCTATTTAAAAAATATATTTTTAATTAAATGAATGAAAATAAAATTATTTTGCCTATTAATTTTTCATTTAAATAGATAGTTATAATAAAAGCACTTAAAATTTTACTTTTTAAATTAATGGTGCGAAGTATAGATCCTGCTGAAGAGTGTTAAGCCAATATCCTCCAAGAACTAACCTTTACGATTTTGCTGAACTTAGCAAATTAAAATACAGGTTTTCAGCTACCAATATCAATTTTTGGTTTACTTTGAGGATCTACTGCATCCTATGCAAGATTCAGTAGCAGTGTGCCATACTGACTCACTGTACCCCTTGCAGTGATTCACTGTACCCCGTACTGGGGGCTCAGTGAATCAAATGACATACTGTCAAAAAAGTAAATAATCATGGTCTATTCATTTTTAATTTAAACCTGCAAATTATGTTAGCTTAAAGATCAAAGAAACGTACAGGGTGGCCCAAAAAAACCGGACACTTTTTATACCGTTATAACTTTTTTGCCGTTTGAGCGATCTTTACTTACTTTGAAATAAATAGGCTCAAAACATGTAAGATTCGGTGTATAATTTTATTTATTTAAATTATTATTATATATTTTAGTAAGAAAGCTTTTTCTGAAGGGGTTATTTTAGACCCATGGGGATTAGAGCAAAATTTAAAAAATGATAACTTTTCGTCTGTATTATGTTAAATGGTCTATCTTCAATAGTTTTGTGTGTTTACCTTTTAATTTAAAATTGTAATTTATTTTTTATAGTTATTTTTCCGACAGGCTACAGATAGCGTTAAATGGATTTTTTAGCTTGAAAAAAATGATTAAGTAGGCGGTTATCTAAAAGTCATTTTGACATGTCTCAAAAAATAGTATGTCAAATTAAAAATATTGAAAATCACCGATCAAAAAATTAAGAAAAACGTATTAAACTGCATTGTGGTGGATATATATTTTAAAGAAGATGAACAATAAAGAATATATGTAAAAACAAAATTGTGTAGAAAAATAAGAAATAAGTCTAGTTTTTGTCAAAACGAAAAAAAGTGCTTAACTTAAAATAAAGGATGATGGGAATTTTTGTAAACCAATATGGAATTATTACTACAAATAACCAACCAAGATCCTGTACCATAATGTGCTTTTATATTATTGTTAAAAAATAAGACAGTGTTTAATATAAATTAATTTATTTGTAATAAAAATATATTTCTTCTTTAAATTCTTTCTTCGTTTAGCAAATACTTAAATCTTGTTTTATCTTAGCGATTTATTTTTCTTAAAATATACATCTAGAATTCAGATTTCACATTTTTCTCCTTGATTTTTAAAGTAATTCGACATTTTTTCAGTTTTTTGCTCATTTTAAATACTTTTTACATTAAGAGATTATTTTTTGAGAGATGTCAGATAAATAACAAGCCTACTGAATCGGTTTTTTTTACGTTTAAAAATCAATTTACTGCAATATGTAACCTTTCGGAAAAATATGAATAAAAAATAAACTGCAATTTTAAATTAAAATTTAAACATACTCATCTATTGAAGAAAGATCACTGAACATTGTTAGGTCAGAAACTTTCATATACATTTTGCTCTAATCCCCAACGCTTTAAAACAACCCCTTCGGAAAAAGCTTTATTACTGAACAATATGATAATATTTTAAATAAATTAAATTATTTTCCAAATCTTACATGTTTTTAGTATATTTATTTCAAATTTGGTATAAATCGGTCAAAAGGCAAAAAGGTTATAACGGTTTAAAAGGTGTCCGATTTTTTTTGGGCCACCCTGTAGTTATTGTCAAAACTTTAATAAATATGTGCTCTGAAAAAGTAAGTGACTTACTGTGCCCCCTGTTTCCCTACTACTACTAAAGTAAAATAGAGTGTTATCACACTAACTTTGATTTTCTATAAATAGAACACAACTTATAATATTTTTTTACTGTTGAACAGGTTAATAAATTAAAAGCTTTTTTACAATTGAGATTAGATATCAAAATAGACAGGGCTTTATCATCCGCGGGGAAAAAAGGGTTTGTATGATTATAGATAATTATAGATAATTATGTATAATTTTACGTAAAATTATGCATAATTATGAATAACTATGTCCAATTATAATTAAGTATATTTATGCATACTTTTACCTAAAATTATGCATAATTATAATCATAATTATAATCAATGATTATTCATACATGGTCAAATTCAAGACATAGTCATACAAAATTTTGCCAAATTATGCATAATCATACAAACTTTTTCCCCGGGCCGTTTTCTCGAATAGCTGCTTTTTATTTTGCAGTTGCATTTTCTTCTACAAGATCTGTAACGTATTTTTTCCTACCATCCTCTATGAAAATGACTGACATTTAGCACACTCTTTTGTTCTTTAGAAAACGCTTCATATCGCACTAGTTTGATATTTTTTATCACACTCGCGTGATATTTATGTATGGAGGTTTTCCTAATTTTATTTAGATATTTACCTCGTAGAATCAAGATTGCTTTTCAGTGATCGCAGTGATTTGAAATGCACTATGTTGCCTCACAGCATAGTGAAGCTTTATCCTGGGGATGTCGGAAATCCCAAAACGGATATTCTTGGGATATCCATTGTATAAACCTGTGCTATCTGGGAAGTAGCAGTAAAACTTTATTTCACTCTTAATTCAACTTCTTCAAGTACTGGTTGCATAACCTGATAGAAAACTAAGATTGGAAATAACTACTAAAATATAATTGACCAATTTTATTTTGCACAAAAACTCTCTCAAGTTTAAATGTTGACAAGATTTTAACATTAATTAATATAATATATGATTAAGTTAGTTCAGACTTTAGATTGGTAAATTTTTTAGAATTGTATTAATATTATTTGTGTTTTTTATTAATATTCATACTGATTTCCGGCCTGTGGTCACCGCAGGTTGGGAAACCTACTGGAACTGGTGGTAAGTCTGAATGGTTACCAACTTGAAACACCAACTTCATACCAGTCACAATGTGGAACTGAAAGTGGCAATGGAATAGCCAGAAACCGGGATTATCTGCTTTGAACCTGAATACTACGTAACCGTTGTTGGGCACGGCTATGACATCTTTACCAGGGGGTAACTTGAGCTCTCTGTGTAAAAGACCCTTTCTGTCCAAATCTAGGGCGTGTTTTAAGCTGATTTGTTTGACGTTTTTGTCGGGCGATCTGCCCATACCCATTACGTTGAATGCGAAACCGTGCAAGTGGAATGGATGGCTCAAGTTTGGTGTTTGTACTAAAAAATAAAATTTATTTTAAGTAAAATAAAAAAAAATCTGCAGTTTTAAGAATCTTCAAACTTCATTATGAATTCAGGTTGCTAGGTAGAAGACTCACATCAATGTTAAGAAAAATTGGTACCTTTTCAAATATATGTATAATCTTCATACAGAAATTTTTATTGCCGCATTTTTTGGTTCAATTTTATTAAAAACGGTTACACAAAGAGTACCAGTATAGAAAAAGAAAATCTTTTTTATCAAGAAAACCAAACTACAGTTTGGTAAAAACGTGACAAGGCCCTGGTTAAAACTGGATAATAAAAAATACATGATGATAAGATAGAATTAGATGATAGCTCTTAATTTAAGTCTATTTGCAAAAACTCTATAGATTCAACGATTTTAAATAAAAACGTACCCTTAGCAGGCCCGTAGCTCCCTTCCGAATCAATGTTTGTTTTAACTTTTAAGTGCCCCTTAAAATTGTGTAAATTATTTTTGAGTACCCTGTATAAAGTAATGAAAATTCCGTTTTAAAACCCAATTAAAATAGAAAATTATATGAAAAAAATATTTTCTTTGATTTGTTAGACAGTAAATGATGATATCCGTACTGATTCACGCAGGGTAGAGGGCTTGGGTCACGAATTTGGCTGATTATTATTTTTTTTTTATTATCGGCGCGGATATCATCAAATATATATCATTGGCGACTTAATTGACCATTTTTTTTTTTAACTTTTAGTTATTTTAAGTGCTATAGTAATATTTTAAGTGCTATAGTGATATTTTTATAGTGCTTTTAATAATTTTTGTCGATTCGGTTAAACTGGCTGTTATACAAATTGACGTCTTACAAATACATTAATAATAAATATAATGAAATAAGAAAATATTAAAAAAAATGAAAGTTTGATTAAAATTATAATGATTATCAGGCCTATCCACATGTAACATAGAATTTTTATTCAATATTGATATTGATACCATGAAGTTTCAATATAGTTGACGTAATTGACCTTGGAATTTTTGTCAATATTGCTACAAATTTCAATCTTAATGGTACATGGAAATAGATCTGAATAAAAGTAAGTTTTTTTTATTCATAATGTGCTGTCAAAATAAAGTTTTGGACGTGTATAAAACTTATTGCGTCATTTTAACTATACACGGTGTTATTGAAATAGGGTCCGAAATTTTAAGGGGTGACTCTATATTATAAAATATCTCAAAGAGTTCCTATAAACATATGTCTAAAAATGCGTAGTAAGGGAGCTAAGTCCCTTTGAAACGGGCTAAATTATTCGGTTTTTATTTAACAATTCAGGAACCCTTTGAGATATAGCAAGGAGGTTTTGCACGTAAACTAATCTTAATAAGGCCCATCTTCGTATGTTATTTTTATGTACTTAATTTAATCAGGGGTATGAGACACGGGGGGCCTTATCCGTTTTTTGTCACAAACTTTTTTCTGTGTAACTTTTTTGTAATTTTATTTTTGGAATATGATTCTTTAGATTAAAATACATAAAAAAGGTACGTTATTGTAATACTGTAGGATTAACCGTTTTCGAGAAAATTTAATTTGAAGGTGAAATTTCACGGTTCGAGGACAAAAAATTAAATACTAAATTGTATAAAAACCGTAGTTTTAATGATGCTGGGTAAATGTACATTAAAAACTAAGAAAAATAACCTCATATACAGGTACTTCCAAAAATCAATCCTAAGGGAGCTATGGTCTAAAAATACACCATTTTAAAGCGCCATATTAGCTTTAAAGCGATTTTTTGACCTACATGTATAGAAGATTTTTTTCTTAGTTTTTGATAAAGAATAACCCTGCATCATTAAAATTTTGGTTTTCAGCATTTTAGTATTTAATTTTTCGTCCTCGAATCGTGAAATTTCACCTTCAAATAAATAATTCTCGGAAACGGTTAATCCTACAGTATTACAACCGGAGTACCTTTTTTTATGTATTTGGACCTGTGCAATCTTATTCCAAAAATATTAAATCACAAAAAGTTACACAGAAAAAAGTTTTGGACAAAAAACTGATAATGCCCCCCCGTTTCGCCCACCCCTGGTTAAAATAAGTACATGAAAGTAACATACTAAGATGGGCCTTATTAAGATTAATTCAAAACCTCGTTTCTATATCTCAAAGTTCCTGAGTTATTAAATAAAAACCAAAATATTTAGGCACTTTTAAAGGGGCTTAGCTCCCTTACAATGCATTTTTAGACATATGTTTAAAGGAACTTTTTTTGATATAGAATTACTCCTTAAAATTTCGGACCATATTTCAAATACACCGTGTATATTTATAGATTGATGCTTTAGTTAGCTTTTTAAGGACTTTTCTGGTTAGTTCTTCTAGATTTTTAAAAATTATTTGGATTTTTTTTTAATGTCAAAATATATAACGGGCTGTCCATATATTACGTAAGGCAATTTTTCAAAAAAATTGACCCCTCCTCCCCCCTGTGTAACAAACTGTCACATTTACCAACTCCCCCCCCCCTGTGTAACGCGTAACAATATAAAATTTTTGTTTCGCAATAAATTTAATTGTATTCTCACTATTGATTCGTTTTTCTCGACAAAACAAACATGAACCTTAAAAAAATTTACACGAAAAAATCACTCAAACTTTAAAAAAATATTCATAATCAATATCACACAGGGAAAAAATACTAGGTACCTCTTTTTACACTGAGTGTCACATATAACACGTATATTGTTTATACACAGGTACACAAAATAGTACACACATTGGTGTTCTGTGAGTACACATTCCGCGCGAAAATATATAATCGCCGATGATTCATTGGCAAGATCACGCAAGTACAGGGCCGTAAGATTTTTTTTTAATATCAATGTCAACAGTTTTTTTACTGATTACAATATTATTTAAATATGCATAGTTTCGTCAATTTTTGTGTGGAAAAGGGAATTATGGGCCACTAAATAGTTATTTATGTTGAAATAAAAATACATCTGCCAAGCTTAGAAATAAACATTAAATTTATTAAATTCCGTTACGTAACGTTTACCTAGATCCCCCCCTCCCCCCTGTCACAAACTGTAACAATTTCTCTGACCCCCCCAGGCGCGTTACGTAATATATGGACAGCCCCTAATATAATAGGTTAAGATAAGACAATTTAGTTAAATAATTATCCAAATGACTTACTTTCATCTACCACAACGACCTCGACAATGGAATTAAGCGGTATGTCCACTTTGTGAGTGCACATACAGTTTTGTCCACATCCTGCCGGCCTGTTATCTCCGTTACAGAATTGTTGAGGATTAATGTCGTCGTATTGCGAAATTAAAGGTGAAGGGGTCTCTTTGAACGAAATTCCGTCGACCAGAGTAGTAACGTGAAATGGGGGTGCTGGAACTGTGAAAGAATATGTTTTTTGTTGTATGTAGAAATACCGGGTGTCCCAGATTTTACTTCCCGGCTAATATTTCCGTTATTTTAAAAGAAACTTAATTCAAAAAACATTAAACGGGGCCAAAAGTACTTTTAAATCATAGTTTAAATCCCACACCAAAACACAACCCTCATTAACTCACCCCAAACTTTTTTTTTCAAATGGCAGAAGCATATTTTTTTAGTGATTATAAAAGCACTTTAAATTCTGAATTTAACGGTGTATTACACTTTGTATTTACCTTAAGGGGAAGTACCCTAAAATAAAAAAAAAAACTTTTTTTTGGAAATTGAACTTTTCTTTCATTTTTTTTTATTTTTTAAACGAAGAATTTAAAAAAAAAAGTTTTTCAAAAAAAAGTTTTTCAAAAAAAATAGTAATTTATTTTTTCAAAAATTTATTTTTTCAATTTTTTTTTAATTTTCTTTTTTTAAAAAATTAAAAAAACTTTTTTTTCAATTTTTTCCAAAAAAAAAAAACAAAAATTTTATTTTTTTATTTTAGGTTACTTCCCCTTAAGGTAAAAACAAAGTGTAATATACCGAAAAATTCAGAATTTATAATGATTTTATAATCACTAAAAAAAATATGCGGGTGCTATTTGAAAAAAAAAGTTTGGGGTGGTTCCAAGGGGGTGAGTTAATGAAGCATGTGTTTTGGTATGGGATTTAAAAGTACTTTTGGTCCAATGTAATACGTTTTTTGAATTAAGTTTCTATATTTTAAAATAACGGAGATATTGGCCGGGAAGTAAAATGTGGGACACCCTGTATACACATATAATATTTACCCAAAGTTCTCACCAAATATTTCTGTGTAAAATATCAAAGTCAAAGGAATATAAATCAGACGACCTGGTTGGCTCAATCGTCTCCGTCCAGTCTATCTGTTAGGAAAGGCAGCAAAAATTAATCCACCACTTAAATTGGTTACTAACACAAACGGCTCGATAGATTTTTTTTTAATTTTTTGAATAGATATTTAAATATTATATTAATAATAATAATTAATAATTAATATTTCAAAAAAGTGATATTAAGTGAATAGCATGAGTATCACTAAATCTTTCCAGGCAGGCATTGCAGTGCAGTGGTCTGTATTTGATTTAATAACCTCTTATATAATAAAAAAAAGATGAAAAGATGGGGCTATAGTTTAATTTAAGTACATGCTCGCTGTTGAGGCTGAAGGGCGATTCCAGCGTAACTTACGTAACGATTGAATGTATTCATAATTTTGTCTATTTCCCAGTCCTCTAATTTAAGTAATAAATGCAAAATAAAAATACAGCTGCCAACAAAATAATACTTTCTCCTATAGGCCTAGGTTCATTAAAATAAAAAAAAATAAATAAAAAAAAACATTTTTTTTTTCAAAAAAAGATTCTTTTTTCGTAAAAGGAAAAATAAATTGGAAAAAATATGTTTTCGAAAAAAATTGTTTTTACCCCATTTTACCCCCTTACCCCATTTACGAAATCCCAGCCTAGAACTTTTAATAACACCGGCACACAAAAAAAATTAAGTAGAATGTGCATTTGACCGGACCTACCTACGGGTACGTATTTTGGTCCGCTGAATCCGAATTTTAAATGTGAAAAAATCACACAAAACTCTCGAAAATTCCGAAAAAATATAGTTTTTATGATAAAAAAACTTCTTCTGGTCCAATTCAGATAAAATTTTATATCTTTTGATGTCTTCAATTCGCATCTTAATTTTTTTAGTCGAATCACCCTCTAAAGCTGGAAAAATTTGAAAAAATTGTAAAAATGACCATTCATAACAGAAAAAAAATTGATTGAACATGATTTAATGCCTAAAATAAATACTCTATAACGTAGATATATCAAATAACTTGAAATCTGTGAAAAACACAAGACATAATTTTGGAGGGTTTGTGTGATTTTTTTACATTTAAAACGGCTCGTGGTCTCAATAAAGTTTCGATTCATATTCAGCGGATCGAAATACATGAAAATCACGCTTAGTTTAGTTCCAAAAATTTTTTTTATCATTAAAACTGCCGATTTTCATCATTTTTACGGTTTTTCGGAGTTTTCTCAAAATTTCGAGGGTGTAGGGGTCAAACTGACCTCGAATTCGGATTCAGCTGACCAAAATACGTACCCGTAGGTAGGTCCGGTCAAATGCACATTCTACTTAATTATTTTTGTGTGCCGGTGTAATATTTTGATATAAATACAAATATATCTGTTAAAAGAAATTAACAAAAAAGAAAAAACTGGCCGAAACCGGCGCGACGCACAGTGATCAATATTATTTTTCTAGAGGGACAAAAGTCTATATCCGGTAAAAATATATAAAAAATTGAAAAATTGCAAATGAAAATTATAATAAAGGGTTTAATAAATAAAATTAAGCTAAAATAAATTTTCGGAAAAATCTGATTAGCCTTGAAATACGACTTTTCCGAGGACTTTTCTTAAATGCTTTAAAATTACTTAATTTAAGAGGGTTCTTTAAAGTTCTGCTATATTTTAATATACAGCCTGTTCCAGAACTTGCGTGCAGAAATTTGAGGGTATATTAAAAACCCTATGGGAAATATGAAAAAAATGTCAAAAAAAATCCATCTTCGTTCAATTCAAAAATAAGAACGCTTTAAGTGGACCAATACTGTTGCTGATGTTAAATTACCTTTAAAAGTTGAATTTGTAGCTATGGAAGCAAATTTAATTATTGCAGGTACATATTCTGTAGGTTGGTAATGGTGATTAATGTGACATAAATATTTATTAATGTCAAAAAACCACCGAATGCAAAGGACCTTTTTTAAAAAAAAACTAATTGAATTAAAATGGACGCTATAGACGCAGATTAGTGAATTTGCTATTTTTATAAATACACTAAAAAAAATAAAAAAAACAATTCTTTTTACATGGTTTAAAAAAAATCAAAGTTATATATTACTTTTTGTATGCACAACAACTATGAATAAAATTTGGTATATAAATGATCTACGTCCCAGGACGTCCACTCCAGGAATTTATTGGGTTTTCCTCTGTGAGAAAAATGTTTTAAAAAGTTTTGATGACAAATAATTTTTCTGATATATAGTTATACTCGTACTAAAATTTGGAATATGAATGATCTACGTCCCGGGACGTCCGCTCCGGGAAATTAACATTTTCGACAAATATATTGGCTTTTCCTCTGGAAGAAAATTGTTTTAAAAATTTTTAGAGGAAAATTATTATTTTTGTATAAAACTTATACTAAAATTTGTCTTAAAAATGATCTATGTCCCGGGACGCCCACTCCAAAAATTTAACATCTTACACAAAAATATTGGGTTTTCCAAAAGAAAATTGTTTTAAAAAATTTTAGGGGAAAATTATTATTTTTGTATACAGTTATACTTAAGCTAAAATTTGGCATATAAATGATCTACGTGCCGGGATGTCCACTCCAGAAATTTGACATTTCGGAAAAAAATATTGGTTTTTCCTCTGTGAGAAAATTGTTTTAAAAGGTTTTAGGGGATAATTATTGTTTTTGTTATACTTAAACTGAAAATGCTCTATGTCCCGGGATGTCCACTCCAAAAATTTAACATTTTGGACAAAAATATTCTATTTTTCTCTGTAAGAAAATTGTTTTAAAAAGTTTTAGGGGAAAATTATTATTTATGCATACAGTTATACTTTAACTAAGATTTGGAATATAAATGTTCTACGTCCCGGGACGTCCACCCCAGAAATTTATTATTTCGGAGAAAAATATTGAATTTTCCTTTGACAGAATATTGTTTTAATAAGTTTTACGGTAAAATTATTATTTTTATATAAAGTTATACTTAATTTTAAATGATCTACGTCCCGGCACGTGCACTCCAAAAATTTAACATTTTGGACAAAAATATTGGTTTTTCCTGTGTAAGAAAATTGTTTAAAAAAGTTTTAGGGAAAAATTAATAATGTTTATCATAACGGAAACCTATTAAATAATAAATAAACTATTATGAGACGACCACAAAAAGAATTTAAGGAACGCTGTGAAAAATCATATATTTTTAAAAATTTTTGTGGGGTTAAAAAAGTGTTGAAATGTTAAAAATTTTCGTCAAAAAATCTTTATTTTATTTAAAAAAATGTTTCCCCTTGCCCCTGCCTCTATTAAATATGTACCAAAAAAATATTTGGGTTGTGTTATTTACGTGTTCCGCATTTTAATGTTGATATCTTAAATCGTTCAAAAGATAAATGGTACCACCACCCGGTGGTGGGGACTTTTTAATTTTAAAATGATGGCGTTTAGTCCCATATTTATTTTTCAATTTAAAACATTCAATTAGAATTTTAATTCATTAAATGTACATATATTCCATAAAAACCGTTTTATTCTTTAAAATATGCTTTTGTCCCTTCAAAACCTGATAATTGATCACTGTGCGACGTAACTTTACCCTACGGTGTTACATAAAGAGTACTTTTTTATGTATTTTTTTACTAAAGAATTATATTTTATTAAAAAATGTCAAAAAACCTGCAGAAAAAAATGGGACAACAAAGTGACATCGCCCCCCCATACTGCACGTCCCTGGTTAAAATTACCAAATAAAAAAAAAAACATAAAATAATAGACCTTCTCTACTGTGGTTTAAAGGGGACCAGAGATATTAAATAAAAACTACTTTTTAGGTGTACCCTTAGGAGGGTCGTAACTCCCTTAGGGCTCATTTTCAGAACAATTTTATAGGAACTATAGTTTGAGGTACGGAAATATGTTTAGAAACGATTCGCTCACCGCAGTACTTTCTACCATTTTTTACTATTATTTATACATTTAAATGCTCTCTTTTTAAAAAAGAAGAGTTATGTATAGTATTTAATTGACCAAAGAAGAAGATGTTAATATGGATTTTACCCAAAACTATTTTTTGGAAAAATTGCATAGAATGTTGGAATAAAAGGAGAATGGATTGGATACCTGAAGGCTTTAATGCATTTAAATTATTGTAATTACAGTCTATTATGGTATAAAATACCTTGATAGGTCCCAGAACGACTTAAAACCTATAAATAAATAAATAAATAAAAAGAATCCAGCACATGCGCACTGGTTTCCTTATTTTTGTTTTGACGGATGTCAAAAGTGGCTTCCATTTAGCTTCCATTTAGGCACTTGTAGTTTTATGAAATAGTTTAATTTGAGTGGGGTTACGGTGCGCATCAGGTCCACAAAAATGAAGTATATTTTTGCACTGATTTCTGGTTATATTACTAAAACTTACTGTCTTGAATATAATTAGGTGCGAGAATTCAGTTTTTTTGTTAGAATATATAGCAAAAGATTGTTAAAATACTCACGAATTTCTGTTTGATTTTTTTAATGGGGGCGTTGGTTTACGTTAACAATGGTTTGGTTTGGTAGTTTGCTTGTTTGGTGTTTTTTTTTTAATGGGAGTCATTTTTCAAATACGATATTTCAGAATTTAGAAGAAGAAGAATCAAATGTTTATTAATGAATATTCCGAAATTTTTTTTTACGAAAATACTATAGTATTTAGCTATTAAAAGGAAGTACTTTTAGCCAATTAAAAAAAACTGTTAGCTCGCAAAGAAAAAACTAGATATTTTTGTAACATTCTGCAAAAGAATGTTACATAACCTTAAAATATAAAATAATTTTTGGCATACGTCAAAACAAAAATAAGAAAATCAGTGCGCATGAGCTGGATTTTTCTCATTACTGCAGTGAGTGAATCGTGTTTGGAATGTGTGTGCAAGTGGGAGGCCCGTTGTAAGCACGCCTAATAACGCTCTTGACGGAAAGAAGAGACTTTCTTTCATGCGGATCATGATTTTTGTTGTTGTTTTCATAGGATTGACTTAGAAACTTGAAATTTAAAATATAAACTTATGGTAACTATTAAAATAAGACATATACCTACATAAAAGACCGAAAAATACTAGCCGTGAAGTCCAAAATAGGTACATCATCTCATGATCTTTTGTTTTCATGATAACTTTTGACTTTATTGACTTCAAATTTAAAATATAAGCTTATGGTGACTATTTAAACAGATTCTAACTAAAAAAAGCTAGCCGTGATGTCACAGAGAGTGCAGCGAGCAGTTATTTTTTTGAAAAAACCCTCATTCTTATAAATATTGAATGATTCATCGTAGGGATTTGAAAATTGCCATGTAAGGACTTAATGACAATTGAAAATCGACGAAATCAAAAAACAAGATGGCCGACCTGTTAAAATGATATTTTTTTAATGGAAAGTCCCAGAAACATGGAATTTGGTATAAGAAGACTAGGTAACAACTAAAATCGACAAAAAAGGTGAAATCTTGAAAGGAGGCGCTCAGCGCAGGCACCCCTAAAGTTTTTGCCCAACATAAAAAAATTATATTTTTGAAGTAAAAACTTGTGCGATTTTTGGTAGGGGAAAATCTTATGGGTTCATAGTTTTAGGTTACCGTAATTTCACACAACTATAGTCCGGCCACACAACTATAGTCCAAGGCCCCCAGGGGGCAGGGGATAATTATTTTTAAATGTTTACAATTTCTTGTGAAAGTTGGTGTATATGGGATATACAGCAACACGTTTTCAGTTTTTTTTTAAATACGCTGGTTATGGAATATAGGTGTGAAGCTGGACCATAGTTATGTGAATCTGGACTATTGTTGTGTGAAATTACGGTATCACTTCTGTTGGCAGTCCCCATGACTGCCCATGACCTTTTTCACATTTTTGGTCCTAGAATCGCCCCTTAAAATTTTGTACGTTATTTCTGAATCACCCTGTAAACGCGTCGTGACCTACGTAACGCCATTTTCGTAACTGACACATGAGTATGGTTTTGGCCCAAAAATAGAGTTTTTAAAGTGGAGGTAACGGTATATAGGTAGAATTATTTTAGTTTTTAAGTAAATTTTGGTGAGAACTTTGGATATTTTCAGTGATTTTTCTTACCTAAAAATCTGTTATAAGTATTAGGTGTGAAGAGTTCTTTAGGGTCGTAAGGGTGGAAACGGAAAGGCAAGAAAATTTTTACGTCGGGCTTTTCTTTCAAAATTTCTGGATCGATTTTCTTAGCATTTTTCAATTGATTTACGCATATAGCATCTGTTCTTCTCTCATTACATCTACCATCTAATGGATTCATTACCTATATATACAGGGCGGTTAATATCCCAGATAGCACTCAATATTCCCGGGATTTCTTTTTCGTCCTTTCAATGTCGCATGTCCCGGGACATTGGTCGTATATTTATAGTATATCCTATTTCGTATGTACTGTAAATATACTGTTTTATATATAATAATAATAATAATCTTTATTAATCTCATAAATAAGAATTAATTACAACAAGTTGTAAAGTAATACGAATACACGAGACATGTCTTTTAAAATTAATAAAAATAATATTAACGACTACAATTATACACATTAAAATTTCTACAAAATGTTCACTAGCCATTGTCGTCTTCAAATTCCTTTATAGAATAATAGGCTTTCGATAAGAGTTTGGTCTTGATTGGTTTTTTAAAATTAGGTAAAGGAGTAAACTTTATTATATTTTCTAATCTATTGTATAATTTAATACCCTTAATGAGGGGCCCATTTTGTGATAGAGTTAGCCTATATTTTGGAACTAATATATTTTCCTTGTTCCTAGTGTTGTGATAATGCAAATCTTTATTCTTAGTTAACGAATTTTTATTTTTATGAATGTATACTAATAAATTAAAAATGTAAAGGCAAGGAACTGTAAGTATTTGAAGTTCAATAAAATTTTTTCTACAACTTTCCCTGCGTTTTAAGTTTGAAATAACCCTTAAACATTTCTTTTGCAGTACAAAAATAATATATTCTACGGATATCCCATTGATGTACGGATAAAGTCGTCTCTTCATCGGAGATTCAATTTTGCATATACTATAAAGATACGATTTGAATATCATCGGAATATCCTGCGATGCCTTTTCTTTCATTATTTTAATTCTACCGAGTTTATCTTCACTTTTATGGGGGATGTTTTAGCGGCTGTTTGTGGTCTGTTTGTGTGTGAAAGTTTTTTTTTTAATTATTATTAAATATATACAGAGTTTTCCTTTTGTTGGACAATTTCATGAGTATTACCCCTTCCTCCATCCTAAGTGCTTTACGTTTTTTATGGCCGAGCCCATGGACCTTTGCAAAGGTTAACCCTAGTATTTTTGAAAAATTATGATGAAAAAAGAAAAGGCTGTAGAGATTTTATATTTTGGCCACCCCCCCTCTCTTAGGGGGGGTAACCGAAACATGAAATCTCTTCAGCCTTTAATAACGTGAAAAACATGTATGAATGTGTATGAATTTTGGTACAATTTGCGTTACGTAATACTTAAAAGTTCCCTTGACACCAAAGACCGTCTAAATTAGGTTTACATTGCTATCTCTTTCTAACAGTTTTTAACAGTTTAGCCAACGTAAGGAAGACAAAGTAATCAGAGTAGCCAATATGTATAACAATTTTTTTTATACTGTTTAAGGTCATTTTTCGCTGCTATGGCCTAATTGACGAGAAGGCCATCTTTACGTGCTTTACTCCAAAGCACCCCCCTCAACAGAACTCGCATCTACTCTGAAATGTGTTTACAGTTTCATCTGCAACCCACATTACAGTTAGTCATCGTAGTTTTATTTACGGACTATAGACACCACTATATATATCCATGCTCTATGTGGGGCTCGTACCCACAACCCCCGGATCCGTAATCAAACGCGCTAACCACTGCGCCACCGGGTCGACAATATAAGCAATAAAAACTATTTATATTTACCTTATTGATTTTAACCCTAATTAAATTTTATATTATACAGTTAAAAATATAAGTTAATAACATGTATCCAGTACTAAAATTGTTGTATAACTTACTGTCATTTGGGTTCTTTTTGTTTATCCCTGCTAGCACAAAAAGCTTCTAAGAAGATTCTTAAAACAAACAGCCGGAAGGAGAGGATGCTTCTTAGAAGCATAACTATTTTGCTCAGGATATTCTAAGAACGATTAAAGAAATGCAAAGGATGCCGTTTTAATTGTGCTGGGACCTTTTAAGAAGCTTCTTATAAGCCTCTGCGTTAAAGTTAATAAAGCTATTTCCAAATTGCTAGGTTCTGGATTAAGTTACTTTTGGTGCTAGAAGCTCAAAATTAACCTAACTAAACTGAATTAACCGTAAACTAACCTGATCAAATAGGATCTGAACAGATCTACTCGGATTTCACAGAAAAATTTTATACAGATCTACTCGGATTTCACAGAAAAATTTTATGCAGTCAAATTTGCTACCACGGCACGGTGCAGCTATTCTATTCTGTGGTCTAGGTACTTTCGACCTATATAAATTTTATTTTATAATAAAATTAATAAATAAATCCAAGAATTTTTTTTGTGGGCCCGTGTAATTAAAAAACAAAAAATGAAATCAGATTAGCAGATTTTCATTATCATTTACTTAACTGCATATAGTGTTGCCGCCTAAAGCGATAGTTATCGACAATAATTACCTCTCGTATCGCAACTACGATGCGATAGTTCAAAAATTATCGTCTCGCACAAAAGATAACGAGAGGCCTCTCGTTATCGCCTACCTCTCGCCTACCTCTCGTGATAACGATACTTATCATTCCAGCGTAAAAGTTGAATATTTCAGCCATCTAATATTAGTTAAAGGAATTCGACATAAACGTCATTATTTAATTTTTGAATTTAATAATGCACATATATTCTTTAATAGGCATTATGCATCATACATTAGCACAGAATAAAAGGCTTTTATCTTTTAAAATCGTATCCAAGGCAGGAACCTCTTCAACATTGTCCTATTTTTATAGCAGATACAAAAACATGAACTCCTGGCAGATGCACCTAACTAGGACTATAGTAAGTACGGTAATATTTGACTAATAGGAGGGGTAATTTAAAAGAAGGCAAAAATTTCAGATCTGGTGTTTGTAGGATTTAAGTGCTAAACATCAATTTTAACAGTGTTTATATATTTGTTTACTTTCTCCTAAAAAAAGGAAAAAAAAATAATATAAAATTACATCTGCATCCTAAATTTTAATTCTCTAGCTTAAAGCTTTCTTAAGTCTTAAGACAGACAGACAAACATATTTTTTTGAATATTTTGATTTTTCTCGACCTTTCAGGAAAACATAAGACGATTTAGGCAAAAAAAATGTTTAATTTGTTTTCTATGACAATACTTTCTTTATGAGAAAGTAAACATGGTAAAGCAAAATATATAAACATTGTTAAAATTGATGTTTAGCACTCATATCCTACAAACACCAGATCTGGAATTTTTGCCTTCTTTTAAATTACCCCTCGTATTAGTCAAATACTACCATACTTACTATAGTCCTAGTTAGGTACTTAGTGCATCTGCCAAGAGTTCATATTTTTGTATCTGCTATAAAAATAGGACAATGTTAAAGCGCTTCCTGCCTGCGATATGATTTTAATGGATAAAAGCCTTGTATAATGTGCTAATGTATGATGCATAATGCCTATTAAAGAATATATTTGCATTTTAAAAATCATTAAATTCAAAAATTAAATAATGACGTTTGTGTCAAATAATTTTATCTGATTTTAGGTGGCTTCAACATTCGACTGTCTCTGACTGTACGATAGTTATCGCTCTCGCGTTGGTTTCGTTACGGGTGAGAGGCCTCTTGTTATCGTTACAACGATACGATATTTTTTCACCTCTCGCTATCGTTCTGTCCAACGATAGCGAGACGATAGGCCTTAGGCGGCAACACTAACTGCATAAGTGTACTTCCAAACTTTGTAACATACGAAACGCGCATATACATAAGCTGCATTACTTTTATTGCCTAATTGATTATTAAATTTATTCGTAATCTAAAAGATGTAAAAAAGTGCCGGTAAGGATTATAATTTGAAATACAAACGAATGAACTATTGAGTAATTTTCTGAGATCTAAATTAAGGTGTACGAATGTAACGTACGTAACGACGGAATGACCCTACTATCCTTTAAAATAGCGCGTGTGCATTTTTTGCAATTGTTGTAACCAATGATTTGACTGAACTAACAGCGTTTCAAAGTTTGAAAATCCCAACTTTTATATTTTTAACCCATGATTTTTTTTCTATTTCAAGATAGAAACTAGACACTGCGAACCATATTGGTACACCTGGCAGTCAACCTGTTAAGTATAAAATCAAATTCTCCAAAAATATTAATTGATATGTTTCTATAAGATTTTTGAAATAGAATTTGTTTATAAAAGCTTAAGATCTATATACAATAAACTTCCACTTACCACTCCTTGTGGAAGAGCGGCATCGTATGTGGGTGGCGTAGAAGATGGTCGAGTAGGCCCTTTGGCGTATCTCAAGATGGCCAATTGTTGAACACGTCCGAAACCACATACTCCTAAACCCTTTAATTGGATCCAGTAAGCTCCTGGAGTTTGGTTTGCGTTTATCACAAAATCGTATCTTTCAGCTAAAATTTTTGGTAAAATAAGTCTACGCAATTAAAGTGACCTAGGAGTTTTTTACATTGCATAATTTTTTTTACCTAATTTTGGTATGAAAAACTTCATAAAAAATAGTTTTTATAACACGTGGGTTACTTTTATTGGAATGCATTTGTTAGAAAAGTAACATTGAAGTGGGATAATACCACAGTAGTGCATGCTAATATCAATGCTTCTGGCGAAATAGGTAACCACGGCGCGATTTTTTAGGTAGATAATAAAAAAATGGCCCAACGGGAAACTAGCCTTAAACTATTCCTCATAAGTCTGGCTGTCATTTCATACCAGATTTAAAATCATCCATTAAGTACAAACCAAGTTTATTAAACTTTTTAGATATTTTTACTGTTTTTAACTTTTTTGGATCTCTGATTTTAAAAATAAAATCAGTTTTGCTGTAAAATTTTTTGTTCAAGAAAAATAAACCATGGCAATCTATGATAATCTGCATATTTCGCTTAAGTATGTATATTATACATTGTATAAATATTTTTAAAATCAAAGACCCAAATTAGTTGAAAACAGTTAAAATATTCAGGCTCTATAACAAAAGTTTAATATTATTGGCCAATTTAATAAATTTGGTCCAAAAAAATGCACTGAAAAAATAAAAAGTTGAATAATTTTTTTTTTCGTCGATGGATTATTTTAAATTTAGTCTGAAATAAAAGGGAGACTTATAAGGAATCGTTAAAGCCTAGTTTTGGCGTTGGGCCTTTTTTTGCAAAAAAATGCTAGGTTCCTATTTTCTTTCTATAATGCTGGTAGAAGAAGTATGTAGTATACCCCGGGAGTAAAGTATAATTTTTAACACTTAAAAAAAAAATTTTTTACCTGAGAATGAAATAATCGAATTAACTTTGACAGGCTGCACGGGTTCACCATCTGCAGCGATTAACGTCAAATCGTGTCCTTGGATTGTCAACTGTGCTGGACATACGGAGCTGAAGGAATTGATCATTCTGAACCTGTATTTCCTGCCTGGAGTCACTGTGAATACTTCCAAGGGGGTTTTTGTCATGACACCAGTGTTGGGGTCTATGGATTGACCTTTTCCGTTGATCAACAAGGAATCGGGATTTTGACCGGTGTTATTGGCCAAACGACCTGGAAATCTGGAAGAAATAAGAAATATATTTATTTACTTTTATTTGGGCTAGACACGTTCTGTCCTTTAAGAGTGATTTCTTATTTAAAAGAGATGAATAGTAATTAAATATGCAATAAAATAGTTCCCATTCAAGGAAACGAAAATTGTCCCATTTAAGATTACTAACTATATTATCAAAAAAAAAAATAGGATAAAAATATTTACCTTTATCTGTACACTGATAAAAAAGATAATTTTGATTTATTTGGATATGGCCAATTAAATTATTTGGTTGCAAGTAACAAATTTTATTTGGGTCAAATAAATATTAATGGGAACAAAATAGTTTATTTGACAGAAATAAAATTTATTTGTCACAACCAAATTATCCAACCAAATATTTTGTACACACAAATAAACTGTTTTATGCTTAAATTGTTTCAACGTGGTGTAAGTGCAAAAATTATTAGAATATTAAAACTTTTATATGATAAAGCAATTATGCAAGTAAGGGTCAACGGTAAACTGTCTGGTAAGGTTGATATAACTGAAGGTGTATTACAAGGAGAGTCACTGAGTCCGCTACTGTTTGCTATATTTCTTGCAGACATCGAGCAATTTTTCCGTGATAACGGAGTTACCGGAGTGAATTTAGATAATATTATTGATATTTTAATGCTCTTGTACGCGGATGATTTAGTAATATTTGCGGACTCAGAAGCCACTGTAAAGAAAATTCTTAAGTTGCTGGAAGAATATGCTAGAATAAATAGTTTAGTAGTAAATGCGGAAAAGTCTAAAATAGTTTGTTTTCGCAAAGGCGGGAATTCTAGAGAATTTGAAAATCTGTTTTTCCACAATGGTGTAAATGTGGAAGTAGTCAACAAATATACATATTTGGGAGTTCCTTTTTCTTTTACTGGAATATTTTATGAAATGACCCAGGCGGCTGTAAATAAAGCTAAATTATCTATTGGCAGTGTAATGAAATTACTCTCAAACTCTAAAACAAATTCCTGGGAAACTAGAATAAAATTATACGATTCTATAATTTTAAGTTAGCTATTATATGCTTCCCCTATATGGAGACTTCGCTATGATTATGAGCTAGAAAGAGTACAAGTTAATTTCTTCAAAAGACTTTTATCCTTACCTAGGAACACCCCAGATTATATAGTTAGATTGGAAACAGGTATCGTAAAAATAAAGTACACATTATTTAGTTTAATTTTGTCATGGTTACAAAAGATATTATCTATGCCAAATAACAGATACCCCAAATTGTGTTTTGTAAGATTAAAATCGCTTAATATTGTAGATATCAGATATAATTGGGTTGCACAGGTTGAAAATTTGTTTGGCTATATAGATTCTTCAGATCTTTGGCAAAATTTAAATACCAATAGCCTCAAAAATAACAAGCAACGTTTACTAGAAACTTTCAAAGAAAAATTATTGTCTGACGACCTACATAGTTTGGCAAATTCTAGGTTTTCAAATTTTTATTGTAATTTTTCGCTGACAAACTTGCAAAACAGACCAATTTTACCACAGGCATATCTACTTTACAGACAGAATATTTATATAGCAAAAATCCTGGCTCAGGTACGCACGTCCGGAAAACATTAGACACAATTTACATATAGGGGCGTTCTTTATAAAATTGATCCTGAAAAAACCTGTACAATATGCAATCTACACGTTCCAGAAACAATTTACCATTTGCTCATAGAGTGCCCGTTGCATTATAATTTAAAACCCAATATGTTGTCTAGTGTAGCGCATTTAAATGAGTTTTGTTCTCTTATTGATAATATTTCTCTCTCAAACACTAAAGTTATTGTGAACTACATAATTAGCATTCTAAAACTTAGATCATTTCTCATTAATGAGTAGTAGGTCTATATGCTTAGTATAGGAATAATATAGTTTAACATAAATTTTGATAGGTTAGTTTAGTTACTATTGAACTTATTGTAATAGATATGATTGTAATTTATTCTATTTCGTTATAACTCAGCCCTTGTAATAAAAAAAAATTCTGTAATTTTTTTTTTTTTAGATACAATAAATTTATTATTATTATTATTATTATTATTAAACTGTTTTATCAGTGTACCCTGCTGAAAATGACGGGTCTGGGCGGGTATAAATGGTGCATAAACTGGATTTGAGCGGATGAAATTCACCGGACCTATGCAACATTTATACCCGCGCAGACCCGTCATTTTCAATAGGATAATATTCGATTATTTGGTATATGTTTCGTGTTGTTCTAGACTATTACATAAACTAAATTCAAACAATTTTCTTTTGCCTTTCGTCAATAAAATATCTTTCAAAATTATTAAAAAATTTACTTTCGACTTGGTTTGGACAAACTTGTTAAATTTGTAAAAACACAGCTGCCCAAACTTTGCCATTTTAAATTATTTTTTAACTGCACATGTAGGGCCATCTAAGCATGGTAACAAAAACCATAAATTACGAAGCATAGTTCAGAAGCAGCCACTGTCCCATTCAATAATATGTCCCATTCATGGGTATTTCCCCCTAAATTAAAATTAAAAAAGTCACATGACAAATAAGTAATAAAAGTTACGGAGGGGTTACGTATCGTTTTTTTTATATCAAAACCAAAAACATTTTTTCCAATTTTACTCCAACCTAAAGCATAAAAAAGTATAAACTATGCGTCAAAATTTTAAAATTTTAAATTGGGAATTCTTGGAGTAAAGACGAGTAGATATATTGGTATTCACTAACAAGCTTAAATCAAAATAGGCCAGTTTAGTCTAAAAACTTTTAAAAAGCAACAATTTTTTCACTTAAACCTCAAAAAATAGTGAATTGATCTATTGAGATTAGCAAAATTATAAAAAACACCCTGTAGATGGGGGTTATTGGGACCAATGCAAGTTAATCTTTTTGTATGTTAGTACCTAGGCTTTTTCCTTACTATTTCAGTAAAAAAAAACTGAATTATCTCTATCCTAGTATTTTGGCGCAAAAATCATGAAAAAATCATTTACACAAAATCTTCAACATCCTTAAAACAAAAGTGAATAGAAACAAAATTTAAAAAGTTAATTTTTTAACTCAGTGAAAAACATAAACTTACCCGAACAACATGGTTTTGTTAAAAACAAATCCATAGAATCAAATTTTATAACATTTAGCGAGTTTTTACATGAGAACATGGATGCTCTCATTCAGGCGGATGCGATATATACCGACCTTCAAAAAGCATTTGATAAAATGGATCCTAATATACTTCTCGAGACTTGAGGAGGTTGGTATATGCGGTGTTCTACTAAGATGTATTGAGTTATACATTAAAAACCGATCTCAGTTTGTGGTTTTCATTCAAGGACCTACGTGACGTCATTTGGTGTATATCCAGGGGGTCGCATCCCTCGTTTTTTATAATTTATATAATAATATTGGGAATTTTATTAAAAATTTTTTCAAAAAAAAAATTCACTTTTTTTCATTATATATTTTCTTTTTGCAAAACAACAAAAAAAATTGTTTTTTTAATAATAGTTTCTTTAATTTTTAAAAAAGTTTAACCCCCATAACTTTTTTGTTGGTGGGGGGATTACTTTTAAAATAGTATAATTGATTTTTGTAATAAAAGTAATTTAAGTTAATCTGAATTTTCCTTTCGCTTTTTTCGATTTTTTTTTGGTTTAACCCCCATAACTTGTTTGTTTTTGGGGGGATTACTTTTTAAGTTGGTAGAATTTATCCTTATAATAAAAGTAACTTTTCCTGAAAAAGTTACGTTAATCGCAATTTTCTTTTAGATCAATTTTTTAAAAGTTTAACCCCCCATAACTTTTCTTTTGTGGGGTATAATATACCCCCCAAATATAAGCTCAAGTTCTATCCAAAAGAACCAAAAAAATACAGGGGTGCTATTTAAAAAAGTAAAGTTAGGGAAAAGTCGGGAGATTGGTTAAGGGGTGGATTTTAATTTTGGCTACTTTTGCTTTCCCATTTTAAAAATTTTCAAAATTTGGGAAAGTCTTGTATTCGTGCAAAAATGTTCATTTTTTTGCGTATTTTGCGTTTTATGGCGTTTTATGTCGATATAAATCAATTTCAAGCATAAAAATAATTGTCGGTCGATCGGTCGATCGCGATCGATCGGCCGGTCTGTCCAGGAAATCTTGTGTGGCACGATAACTTAAGAACGCTTTAACCTATAGACATTAAATTTGGCATAGAGGTATGTTATCAAAAGTTCTCTCTCGGGATTGGGGTGCGGAAAGGGAAAAAATACATTTTTTTTACAAAAATTTGAAAATTTCTATATAATATTTAAGGTTCCTTAAATTTGATCTGATAATAAAAAATTTCCACCACAAAATTTTTAAATATTTTTAATATTGAGAATATATTCTCCTTTCAAGCATTTCGTATTCTTATCCTTTTATATTTAACCCAGTTAGCACAATTTTGCTTTAAAGGAGAATATATTCTCTTTGTTATATCCAAACAACACATTCTTGATTTAAGACAAAAAAAATTTTCTGTGTAAAAGAACCAATTCACAGCACCATTTTAAAGATAGTCCCCTTTTGATTTTGAGGTTAAATTTGGTAACATTTTTGCTATTTTATCACTGCCTATAATCCGCTCTATCAAATCCATTCTACAAATCAATAAAAATTGGAGGTATATTTCATCTACTTTAAGGAAATGTATTAAGTTATTGTATTTTGGCTAAGTGTCCATAAATCCATATGCCGTCATCAGTACCTAACTATTCCCTCTTACCTTTCACCCGCACTTTGGTGCATCCAGTCAGTGAGAAGCATAACGTGCGTAGTCAAATCGTTGTTATACAACTTGCTGTTGGGATCTTTTGATGATGGTTGACGAACTATAAGGCTACCATGTATACCGTCCATTTTTTGAAGACCAGTGTGGGCATGCCAGAAGTGAGTTCCAGCATTAGCAACCCATTGATACCTGAAAGAAATAACAAATTGTAAGCAATTTATCTGACATCTATGATATTTGACCATATAATTATTATTTTTTTTATGCAGTTAAAAGGAATCTTATGACGCCGTGCGCCAGCGAACTGTACGGAAAGAATTTAATAGTTGAGTAGGTGAATTTTAAATCGCAGTTTTTGTCTTTGTGACATATCAGCTTATCAATTGTAAACTTCACAATCAAATTGTATTATTTAATAAGTAACAAGCTGCTATGTCACAAAGGCAAAAGCTGCTATGCCAACACGGAAAAATAAGAAATATTTGGGTACTTTTAAGATGAACTTTTAATAACGTCTGATATATAAAATCAATCTGACAATTTCAAATTATTCAATTTTTTAACAAAGGTGATTTACCTTAGACTAAGTATAATCCCTAGAACTCAATAGTTTACAACATACTCCCACCTTGAGTCCCAGGGACTCAACATAATATTACTAACAAATCATATAAATAACATAATAAAATCTCTATTTCATCAATTGCTTCTTAAAATTTAATACTTGATCAGGTGATGAATCAAGTTCCAATGGAAACACCCTTTGGATCGGACGTACCAACTCTCCACCTGCAGTCTTCAAACGAACTACTCGGACCTTGTTATCTCTACCAGCTATAACTTCTAAAACTTTTGCCAACGGCCAATCCAAGCGTTTCTTTGTATCATTTTCAATGAGCACAACATCTCCTACTTGAATTTGACTTTTATTTTGTTTTAACGGATGTTTTCTGGATAACTGACCCAAATATTCTATTCGAAAACGTTGTCTCAAATCTTCTTTTAATTTCTGCCGTTACTTGTATCTTCCCTTTAGATTACACCTTTCAATTTGATCTAGATCAGGAACACCACTTTCCTTAATATCCTGCAGAAACATAGCTGGAGTTAACGGAGTTGGTTCCAAGATATCATCTGATAAGTATGTGATTGGTAGGGAATTTATTACTGACTCGCAATCACAAAGTGTTGTTGTCATTTCTTCATAAGAAAGGCAAGACCTCTTTAAAACCCTACGAAGTAATTCTTTGAGAATACGTATTAATCTTTCCCACCAACCGCCCCACCATGCTGCGGAGGGTGGGTTGTGTCTCCAGTTAATTTTTTCAACTGTACTTATTCTTTGAATTTCACTCCAGTTAATTTTACGTAACAAATTATTGGTACCAGTAAAATTTAAAGCATTATCACTATAAATAATAAACGGCCTTCCTCTTCTTGATATGAAACGTCTTAAAGCTTCTATGAACGCTGCAGTTGACAAAGAACCTATTAATTCCAAATGGACTGCTCGAAACACCGCACATGTAAACAAGCATATCCAAGCCTTTTGTCCATTTCTGAGGTAAACAGGACCTGTTAAATCAACGCCGGAAACTTCAAATATAGCTGCATCTCTAACTCGTTCTTCAGGCAAGATTGCTGGTGCTGACTCTAAGTGTGTAACTTTATATCTTTTACAAGCCAAGCATTTATTTATTACCTGTCCTACAGCTTTTCTACAGGTCAGAATCCAAAACCGTTCTCTTAAAGCATTCATAACAATTTGAACTCCAGCATGTTGTAACTTGATATGATGATGTTCAATTAATCGTGTAACTAAAAGATGGCAGGGATCCAAAACAATTGGTTCACGAAATTCTCTGTTATCATGTCGATTTTATATCAACGTAGATAGCCTGATTAATCCCAACTTATCTGTGAATGCCTTTAAACAGATTATTCTTGGATCGTTATCACCAGTAAAAGATTCCTGTTGAACAAGTTTCAAAATTAATAATTCTGCCATAGAAAACTCTTGTAAAGACAATTCTCCATGTATTCGAAGCATTATTAACTCTTTCTCAATCTTGGAATTATTAATGAAACGTTGCATCCATGCAACCATTCTGATTATTTTCACGTAATCCGAAAAATATGTGGTGTACCAACTGAGTACTAACTTTGGTCTTGTTTGATTTATACCACTTATTGTAAGATTTTCTTTAGCAGGTCTTCCCTTTTTTAATACTGACTTTTTTAGCTCACTGTTTACCTCCTCGTCATTGGCTACATAGTCTTTCGTGGGCCATTCATCAACAGCAGATTTTAACCATGATGGACCCTCCCACCATTGAGACTCCAATAACTGTTTGCATGTGCACCCTCTGGATGGTAAATCAGCTGGGTTTGGAGCACCTGGAATGTGCCGCCATCTATCAGGATTGGAAAGTTTACGAATTTCTTGTACTCGATTCCAGACAAACGTAGCCCACTGCTTTTGATTATGTATCCAAGAAAGAACGGTTGTAGAATCACACCAATAATAAATATCTGCTTCTTCGCACTCTAATGTTTCAATAATAAACTTTACCAGCCTCGTACCTATTGTAGCTCCAAGTAGTTCTAGTCGTGGTATCGTTGTTTTCTTGGAAGGTGCTACTCTCGACTTGGCTGCAACTAACTGGACTTTTACACCATCTAAAGACTGACTTCGTGCATAAATAACAGTGGCATAAGCAAATTGGCTAGCGTCAACAAACACGTGGAAGGAGACTGTCGATTTTTCTTTATTACCGTCAAAGATTCGGCGAGGAATTCTTAAGTTTTCCAAAATATGTAACTGTTGGTGCCATTCTACGAAGTGTTTCTTTGTTTCTTCGTCTACTTCTGTATCCCAATCTAACGCTGTTATGGTTTGAAGCAGAAGTTTTGGACGCAGTAACACAGGGCATGAAAATCCTATTGGGTCAAAAACTTTGTGACTAGCAGCTAAAATTACTCTCTTAGTAACTTTCTCAGGTAATGCTTCATTTATTGTTACCTCTTTTACCATTAACGTGTCATCAATTTTATCCCAGGTTAAACCAAGTACTGACGCATATCTACTAGGTTCTTCGCAACTTGAATGTTCCCAGCATCTTAAATCAAAACTGCCCGACGCCATTATTCTAGTTGCCTCGTCTCGAAATCGATGCAATTCTTCCTCTGTGCTAACACTGGTGACACAATTGTCTACATAAAAGGATTTTCTAAGTTTTTCAATAAAATTAAACATGTTCTTAAATTCATCTTTACGTTTAGATAGCTCTAAATGTAGACCAATAACAGCGCCCAACAGAAAAGGACTACTGTTGACTCCAAATACTACTCTAACATGTCTATAGGTTTCTATCAGGGACTTACTTTCATTCCACCATAAGAACCTCAAGACGTCTCGATCTGAAGGAGATATGCTTATCTGTAGAAACGCTTTTCTTATGTTTGAGATGACACCAATTTGATCTTCTCGGAAACGTAGCAGTACAGTTGGTATTAGTTCTATCAAATTAGGTCCTTGCTCTAAGCATTGGTTTAACGATGGCGAGTCTTTACCACATGCAGAAGCGTCGAAAACTGGTCTTAACCTAGTGGTACTATTTTCTTTTAAAACATGACGGTGCGGCAGATAGTGACCATATTTGTCCAACTCAGAATTTGGTACCACTTCGATGATACCTTCTTTGACCCAGCTTTCGAAAACGTCTTGATACTCATCATAAAGACCTTGATTGTTAAGCTTTTTTACGGTAGTTTGCAGCCGCCTTTGTGCTATCGTCTTGTTTGTTGGAAGAACTGGATGACTTTCTTTCCAGGGCAGACAAACCTCATACCGACCTTCTTTATTTATAAGAACTGTTCTGTGAAAATGTTCCAGAATTTCTTGTTGACATTTCTTATCGGACTTTGTCTGCACTGGGTCAGTTATTCCTAAGACGTCTAACCGCCACAAATCTGATAAATCAGCTTGCTGAACAAACATTGACCTTACCATAAGAGCAGAGTCAAGTCGACAGTCCGTTTCTTCCTTTGGTTTCTTTCCCATTAATGTCCAGCCGAGTCTCGATTCAATAGCTGTTAGACCAGATGAAAGATTACAAACTTTACCAGTCAACAATTTTCCTAGAACATCAGCTCCAATGAGTAATGAAATTGGTTTATCATCGATTCCAAAATCAGTCAACTTGATCTTTTTTGAAGCTAATTCTTGCATCCAGGGACCTCTTTTAATACTAGAAATTCCAGCACAAATTGTGTCTTGATCTAGTACTGTAAAGTTGCATGAGTACGAGTTATCTAAGCTGCTTAAATGTACTAGATAACTACTGTGCTTTTGGGGCTTTGTTCTGCTACCACCAAACAACAAATGGACAATTTCAAGCTGCTCTATTGCATCATAACCGATATCATGTACTGCTTGATTAAGAATGTATGACCGTTGTGAACCGCTATCGAAGACAGCCCTAACTGTGAGTTCTTTGTCACCATTTCTTAATCTTACACATAATGTCTGCAAAAATACCTCTGGATATAGTGAAAGATTAGCAAGATTCGTTTCTTTGTTTTGATTTTCTTTGGTTTGAAGTAGCTCCTTCTTTACTCCGGTTGCATTGGTAGCCATATCTCTGCACATTAAAAGGACATGCTTCTTATTACACCATGGACATCGCTGATGACCTTTACATTTTTTATAGTTGTGCCCTGGTTTTAAACAACCAAAACAGCATTTTAGATTTTAAGCTTTCACGGCCATTAAGATATAAAGAACTTTCACTTTCGGGTTTAGACCGTGTTAATGGATTTTCACTTTCCGACGTTTCGTCTCTTACTACTAGAGACATCTTCAGGGATTAATCTGAAACTGTTTCAGATTAATCCCTGAAGATGTCTCTAGTAGTAAGAGACGAAACGTCGGAAAGTGAAAATCCATTAACACGGTCTAAACCCGAAAGTGAAAGTTCTTTATAACCAAAACAGCAGTTATTTTTCTTTACTAGTTCTTGTCTTTCTTCCAGTGACATCCTTTTTGCCTTCTCACAGCTGGAACTATGATGATCATCAGCACAAAATATACAAACTGTCTTACTGTCTTTGAGAGCTAAGAGTCCCGCAGCTGTAGGAATATTATTTGTGATTTTCTTCTTTCTGCTTTCTCTTGCTGTGCTTCCATTGGTCGAACTAAAACCATCCAAAGCTATGCAGATTCTTCGTTTTCTACTTCTGTTTGCAGAAAAGACATGAGCTTTGATAGTTTATCTTTAAGATTTTCACTACTTACAGTGCTATGAAATCTTTGCCAAGTCCGCAAGAGCTCTTCAGGTAGCGAAGATTCTATCAATGGATACAACATTGGTGCAAACTTATCTTTTGTCACACCCAAGGATTCCAATGAACGTAAATGTGTTTCCAGTTTATCATATAGGCTTGAAAGCGACATAATATCATTGGACTTTATGGTCTTATTCAGCACTAACTTCAATAGTTCACGTACGTAGACTTCTATTAGCATCTCATCCTTTCCAAAACGAGATTTTAAACTAGATATAACTTTTTCGTAGTTTTCATTGGTTGGTGGATATCTATTTACTAGATCTTGAGCCCTAGACCCTGGAACCATAGTCTGTGTTAAATACTGAAACTTGTCTTCTGGAGAAATGTCATTATCTTCATGGATCTTCTTATACTGACTCCAGAATGGTAACCAGTCCTTAACATCTCCGCCAAACTTTACGATGTCTATCTTTGGTAACTTGAATTTGTGCTTAACAACTTCTGTTGCCTATACATGGGAAGTTTGAGCAGGAGGCGGAAGCACCAAATGTCGTGGAGTTACCTTGTGCAAAAGGTTGTTGTACTGAACCTTAGCGCGTAAATATTTAACAGTGTATGAAGATGAGGTTTCGTACTCACTGTTAAACTCATCTTCACTTGCGTCATTGTCAACCATTGCTGACGTTATTTGCTGTTCTAAATCTTCAAGTTCTTTAGCCTTAGCTTCTACCATTAGAAAGCTAACCTCCACGTCTTCGGACAACGGTGTTTCTTCTCCTAATTCTTGTTGGAAAACCGCCAAAGATCGTGTCAAAGCACTACGTACCACGGTCCTGGTTTTCTTCAATTTATCCATGTTTCGACACTACACTAATACAAGTCCTGTCACGGTCGCCAAAATATGCCAACACGGAAAAATAAGAAATATTTGGGTACTTTTAAGATGAACTTTTAATAACGTCTGACATGTAAAATCAATCTGACAATTTCAAATTATTCAATTTTTTAACAAAGGTGATTTACCTTAGACTAAGTATAATCCCTAGAACTCAATAGTTTACAACAGCTGCAAACGACTATTAAAAAATTATAGTCAGACGCAACCTGCGACACGACTAGTATAAACGATTTTAGAAGCATAAAAAAAAACAAAAATCTGAAGAAGATGTACTTTTTCACCTCTATCAGTTATTCATCGAAAATCTTACCGGAAAGTCGTTCCTTGTAGAATCGGGCACTGGGTGACAAATGGTACACCATCGTAGTATTGGGTACCACGTTGCAATATACCATGCCAATGGAGGGTTACTTCCATACCTAATTAACAATAGTACATTTCTAACCTAATCAGTAGACATCGGATTTTAGCGAGTCGTGACGCCAAAATGAATAGCCGGGTACAATAAGTAATTCATACTAATTTTATAAAAATGTTTAATATGTTGCCAAATTACTAAATTACCAAAGAAAATTATATAAATATTATGAAAATCCCGTAACGTTTTATTATAGTAAAAGAAAATTTTAAAAAATATAAATTCTGCAAATTACGATTTAGTTGGGTTCTTTAATAATCCAAATTTAATTTTATAGTATTGTGGCATGGTGGCTGGGTATTACTTTTACCAAGTTAAAAACAAAATGCCTTGTCAATCGTTTATTATTGGCAATAAAAGGTCACTTGACGTTTATAACTTGTGATTAAAATTAATCTTGTATTTTTTTACTTACTTCAAATATTAAATTGTCCTTGCTCCTCATCTCCTTTATGGGTTTTGGTATTCACATGTCTTAAAATATTAGTTTTTCTTTCCCAGGTTGTCTTTTTTACAAAAAGTGCAGTGTAAAATATTGCCGTCGAACTCTAGTTCTGGATAATCTTCAATCCATGATTTAACCGTAGTAAGTAATGGTTTTACGAACATTTTATTAATGGATTTAACTAATGAATTGAACGATGACAAATGAATATTAGATTAGGCCCAATAGGTATATTAAAAACGAAAAAGAGCAAAAAAAGAAATCAATTCGCATTGCTAAGATAAGTCAAACGAAATGACTCAATTTACTTGCAATAAAAACCTTGTTTCCGCATGCGCGTGATTCTAACCAATAAAATAACGTACATGGTGCACGCTTGACTTACATCTCAATTATTTCATCGCACGCATACGGAAACAAGTCTAGAGCTTTTAGATCTCTGCAGAGTACAGGTCCATAACGAGTTCAAATAGATTTCACCTTCCAGTCACCTCTTCAATATTAAATAAAACACAAAAATATTTTGTGTGAAGTTTGTTTTTTCTACAAAAACTATAAGTTTTAGTTGTGTAATTTTGTATTTTAATTATATTTTATTTATAATATGAAAAACAAAAGATTTGAGTAAAAATAATAATTTCGAAATATAAATTCTGCAAATTACGATTTAGTTGGGTTCTTTAATAATCCAAATTTAATTTTATAGTATTGTGGCATGGTGGCTGGGTATTACTTTTACCAAGTTAAAAACAAAATGCCTTGTCAATCGTTTATTATTGGCAATAAAAGGTCACTTGACGTTTATAACTTGTGATTAAAATTAATCTTGTATTTTTTTACTTACTTCAAATATTAAATTGTCCTTGCTCCTCATCTCCTTTATGGGTTTTGGTATTCACATGTCTTAAAATATTAGTTTTTCTTTCCCAGGTTGTCTTTTTTACAAAAAGTGCAGTGTAAAATATTGCCGTCGAACTCTAGTTCTGGATAATCTTCAATCCATGATTTAACCGTAGTAAGTAATGGTTTTACGAACATTTTATTAATGGATTTAACTAATGAATTGAACGGTGACAAATGAATATTAGATTAGGCCCAATAGGTATATTAAAAACGAAAAAGAGCAAAAAAAGAAATCAATTCGCATTGCTAAGATAAGTCAAACGAAATGACTCAATTTACTTGCAATAAAAACCTTGTTTCCGCATGCGCGTGATTCTAACCAATAAAATAACGTACATGGTGCACGCTTGACTTACATCTCAATTATTTCATCGCACGCATACGGAAACAAGTCTAGAGCTTTTAGATCTCTGCAGAGTACAGGTCCATAACGAGTTCAAATAGATTTCACCTTCCAGTCACCTCTTCAATATTAAATAAAACACAAAAATATTTTGTGTGAAGTTTGTTTTTTCTACAAAAACTATAAGTTTTAGTTGTGTAATTTTGTATTTTAATTATATTTTATTTATAATATGAAAAACAAAAGATTTGAGTAAAAATAATAATTTCGAAGAAATTTTTAAAAACATTTTTTACAAGTTATAAACGTCACGTGAGCTGTTATTGCGAGTAGAAAAGGATTGGCCAGGCAGATTTTTTTTAACTTGATAAAAGTAATACCCAGCTACCATGTTACAATACTATTAAATAAAATTATATAAAAGTCCAATTAAATCATAATTTTCGGATCTGTTATGTTTTTTTTAAATTTTCTTTTACTTAAAAACGTTAGAGGATTGTCATAATATTTATATACTTTTCTTTGTAATAGTAGAAGTTAGATAGCTTATAAAATATATTTATAAAAATATTATTTTGTTGTACCCGGCTATGGATTTTGACGTCACGACTCGCTAAAATCCGATCTCTACTAATCAGAAAATAAAACATTTACACATTTACTATTTGACCGAGGCACAGCCTAGGAGAGATTAGCATATCAAGAATTGCAAATATAATTTTCTTATGAGGTTAGAACAGTTTTTTATTCCCAATCATAAAGGTTGATTTTTATTAATACACAATAAGAAAAATTTTAAATTTACAATTTTTTCAGAAAGTACAATTATCCACTATTAATTTAAAAAAAAAATCATCAATAAAATAATAAAATAAAATTAATGGACTTCTAAGTACTTCTGCAGAATTCTGCAAATAATAATCAACAAAAATTGACAGACTAAATTTAAGTTTACATTCACATCACTTAATTTTTAAAGAAGCAAGGCCTTTAAACATATTTTAAAGCAAGTTTTATTCATTTTGTTTCTTGCATTGACTGAAATAGTAGCGTAAATTCATAAAACATAATAATAGAAAGATTGAATGTTCAGAAAACCTGAACAAAAAAAACTAAACCAACCATAAACAGGGGCGTTCCGAGCTTTTTGTCAAGGGGGTGTGACGGTAATATTTTGCCGACTGTACAGAAGGACAAAACCTCGGACAAAACCCTACCCAAAACCCAAAACATTTTGATGACTAAAATAAACAAAAAAATGCTTCGTTCTTAACGGTTTCTACCAAGAAAAAAAATTACCCCTTGTCACAATTTTGATGACTAAAAAAAAGGTCATCACCCTCCCAAAACAAGCTTTCACCCCTGACAATTTTTACCAGAAAGACATTTCTACCATCATTATCAGTAGTTTGTTTGGGTCTTTAAGAGACATGGGCAGCCTATGGCTCATTTATCTAAAAAATAATTAATCTGAATGGATAGTTGGGGCAGTGAGTCTATGCTCACTGATGCGAGTTGCATCTGTCATAATTTGGCTCTGGGGAGTGGGTGGGAGGGGGATGAGGAGGGATGGGATAGGGAGAGGAGGGATGTGCGGGAGGAGTGAGACTAGCTCACTGATGCTGGGAATGCATCTGTCCTGAATTAGTGGGTACCATTACTGGTGGAGGACGTTTTTGATCTTTTTGTGGGTGTAGTGTATTTCGTGATCGTAATCTAGAAAGTTTAAAATGAGGGAGTTTGGGTGATCTAAATTGTCTTGTATAAAAGACGTGCTGTAGCGGATGATTTCCGTTTTTAGGAGGGGCATTTCGAGATCTCTGTGTATTTGGTTGTTCCTCATGAACCAGGGGGCATCAAGGCATATTCTGAGTGCCTTGTTTTGGAAGGCCTGAAGTTTTGCTAAGGGTGATTTTGTTCCAGGCTGGGGCTCCGTAAAGAAGTACCGGCTTTAGGGTTTGATTGTAAAGAAGAAGTTTGTTTTTAATGGATAGGGGGCTCTTTCTACCTATTAAGGGGTAGAGTTTGGAGAGACATTTCTACCGTGAGTAAAAGAAAATTTTCTTACCACCATAAAATTGATGACTAGCGTAATATTTCGCCGACTACTGACTGATTTTGCCGACTAGGCCTTTTCATGGCGGGGTTGTGTGTGACACCTCCCCCCTCTCCCTTCGGGATGATCCTGATATAAAGCCGTCATTCCATAAAGGGCAGTCCGACAGTATTGTCCCAATCACCAAAAGACCACATCTTAACTATTTGTCTCCCCGCAATATGTTAAAAAAAAACCTGAACAGGGCTTTATTTAAAATACAAGATGTTCGGTGTGGAAAGAGAAATATTAAAAGGATGTGTTCTGGAGGTCAAAATAAGAAAAAAAGTTTCCATAAAAATATGTCCAAAAACGAATCGTAAGGGAGATATGCCCCTTCAAATGGGGTTCTAAAAATTCGATTTTAAATTAATAACTTAGGAACCCTTTGTGTTATAGCAATAACGTTTTGAATGTGATCTGATCCTAATAAGGCCTATCAGCCAATGGTATTTGCATGTAGTTACTTAAACCAGGGGCATTCGAAACAATGGGTCTTTTCACTTTTTTGCCCCAAACTTTTTTCTTTTAATTTTTTTTGTGGGTTTATTATTAGAATAGTATTCCTCAGGTGAAAACACACTAAAAAGTTCCTCTTGCTGTAATACTTTAGAATTAATCGTTTACGAGAAAAATACAACTAAAGGCAAAATTACAAGTCCAGGGAACCAAAAATTAAACACAAAAATGTTAAAAACCAATAGTGTATACACAAAAACTGAGAAAAAAAGTTTTCATACACGTAATTCCAAAAATCAGTTCTAAGGGAGTTACGGTCTCCAAAATTTTTAAAGGGTGTATGACCCTTTAAAAATTTTTGTACCATATGGTACCTTTAAAGGCGCTTTTTGAACCTACATGTATACAAACTTTTTTTCTTAGCTTTTAATGTAGAATCACCCTATTATTATATAACATTTAAGCAGGGCCGTAACCACAAAAAAAGGTGGCTCAGCACCCAGGGTGGCACCCTCAAAAAAAAAACTTTGTCCCTGACGGTTTCAAGAAAAAAAAAATGGTTCCCAAAAAAATTCCTTCATGAAAAAGGCTTGCTTTGTCCCTGACGGTTTTTACCAAACTTGGCGCCCCTACAAAAATAGATTGGCGCCCCGAAAAATAAGTTGGCTCCCCTTCATGAAAAAAAAAAGCTTGTTTCTACCAAACTTGGCACCCCCTGCAAAAAAATTAGCGCCCCAAAAATTACCTTTAAGAAAACAAGCTTTGTCCCTTACGGTTTTTACCAAACTTGCGCCCCTGTAAAAAAAATTGCAGCCCAAATGTAGGGGCTCCAAAATGCCAGGGGTTAGCCTCAAACTAAGGCCAGGGGTTAGCCCCCCCTGACATCCCCCCTAGTTACGGCCCTGCATTTAAGTGTTTAATTAAATAATTTTTTGGTTTTAGAAAGGTGTAATTTTGCCTTTAGGGAACGTTAAAGTATTACGTAACCCAAATTTTGATCATTTTGGACCCCCACCCCTCCTGTAACGCTATTTTCCTATACAATTAACATGGGCTTAACACTCCAAAACAACCCCCCCGCTAGGAGCATTACGTAATACTTGAACGTTCCCTTATTTGTATTTTTTTATGTATTTTTACCTTAGTAATACTATTCTAAAAATAAATCGACAAAAAAGTTAAACAGAAAAAAGTTTTGGGCAAAAAAGTGGACTGCCACCAACTGCTTAAAATATTCAATAAAAATCTTAAAAGCACTTTATTTCAAATGAAATGCATACCTTCCATATGATTTTCCACGTCGATTACAACTTTGTCTCCCTCACACACTTGTATACTTGGACCGGGGATCATTCTGTTAGCTGTCAAAATAACTCTTTCCACACCATCAGCCAAGACACACTGACAGTTAGACTCTAGACTGTTTGCTGCGTTAGGGGTACATAGTTTACAAGCACTGAAAATAGAAAAAAAAAAGAAAATTATATTTTCCAATAAATGTGCCTTATGCATTTTTAACCAGAAAATTTCCATAACAATGGCGAATTTTTATGTTCTGAAAATTTTGGAAATGACCCGAATTTTTCCTCTTACGCCACTGTCAATCACTCTAATTAATCATTATGTTGTATTGCTGCAGAATGCTGTACTGCTGCAGCATGCGCCTAGTACATATAAGAAAAATAACCCATACAAAACTGGGCTGGCAGTTTCATATTTTTTTCTTTTGAGCCATATTTTCTTTAATTTTGACAAAATTTAAAGATTAAATCGGCCATATTTATTCTGTCATTTTGAATGTTGAGTTATTGGGTATTGGTCCATATTAAGATTATAAAAAGAAACCTATATTCCAATTTTCAGCTAAATCGGATTTTTAAGAAAAATTTGGACCATCCTAATATCGTGAAAACTTTTTTTTCAAATTTTTCATTATTTTTTTTGTAATCAGCGGTGCAAAAAATGGCCCAATGCAAAAGACAGACTTATGTAACTTTTTTTTTCTGGGATCACTGTGCCTGACTTGGTAAAACTTTAAAATGGATAAAAAACTAAAATTGTCAAAACATTCTTCTCTCCTAAAAGTAAAAATGGAATAATAAGCAAGTATTAATTACCCCATGGAATGAATTATAATCCAATAATTAAAATAATAATAAACTAATTTAAATTGTTTGATATTTACAAATTTAAAAAATCTATATAAAACATTTTACTATTCCTTAAAACGACTTTTGTTTGATTAACGCAGTCGTCCCTCCCAAGTGACTGATCGATTTCGTGCTTTTTAGCACTCTTCAGAGCCACATATCGGTAGTAGGGACAACTACGAAAATCAAATCCTTTCCATATATCTCTATATGGAGTTTAAAAATCGTTGTAAGGAAAAGCAAAAACAGCTTGCGACATCTACTGCTAAAAGCAGAGACTGGATAAACCTATCGACAGTCCAAAAAAGGAAGCAGTTATTGGTTTCAAGAACCTATTGCACGCTGTCGATAGGGGGCAGATTAATCAATGCCACGGTGGACATTGCCGCCAATTGAATCCTAAACGCTAGGAGGGCACCTTTTACAGTGGTATCTGAATTAATAAACTAAATTAAATTGTTGTTTAAGGAATAGTAAAATGTTTTATATTTTTTTTTAAATTTGTAAATATCAAACAATTTAATTTAGTTTATTAATTCAGATACCACTGTAAAAGGTGCCCTCCTAGCGTTTAGGATTCAATTGGCGGCAATGTCCACCGTGGCATTGATCAATCTGCCCCCTATCGACAGCGTGCAATAGGTTCTTGAAACCAATAACTGCTTCCTTTTTTGGACTGTCGATAGGTTTATCCAGTCTCTGCTTTTAGCAGTAGATGTCGCTAGCTGTTTTTGCTTTTCCTTACAAAGATTTTTAAACTCCATATAGAGATATATGGAAAGGATTTGATTTTCGTAATTGTCCCTACTACCGATATGTGGCTCTGAAGAGTGCTAAAAAGCACGAAATCGATCAATCACTTCGGAGGGACGACTGCATTAATCAAACAAAAGTCGTTTTAAGGAATAGTAAAATGTTTTATATAGATTTTTTTAAAATAATAATTATAATTATTAAACGATTATAATCGTAATTATTAATTATGATTATTAAAATAAAATATTCTGGTACTTACGCCCCTAAAACAGTGTAGTACTCCAAAGTAAAGTGATAATAGCAAATCTTTGGTGGTTCTCCCTCTCGACACGTTCTCGCGCAATCTTTAGGCGAGGAGAGTAATGGATTCCTCTTTAATTCATTCGTTGCGGAAGTCCTGTAGTCCAAGGGTTTGAAAGAGAATTTTTTTGGCGTAGAGCCGACTTAAAAAAAAAATAAGAAAGAATAAAATTGAATTGCAAATTTCGAAAAGGACTCCGAAAATTAAAAAGTTTCAGAAGATACAAAAAACTGAATTTCTGTTGAACCATTTGACTTATTTGAGCAGTTTTTTTTCTAAAATTACCGACCGCTGTGTACGTTATGTCCAGACCCCGGATATTTGGTATTGATTACGAGGGGCGCACGAATTTTACTATTTAAAAAAAAAGTTTTTAAAGATTAAGGGCACACTTTCTTAACCATCCCGTGAGAGTTATTATTTATGGTGGGGTAACTTGACGATTACGTTAATGTATCCCAATATTATGACACAGGCGAATAACTATACTTTTAGGATATAATGGCTTATTACAAAAGAGTTATAACTATACAAATATCAAAGGTAAAACAACAAAAAACTATATTATGTATATTTTACAAAATATTTACATGTTAGTGTTCTAAAACTAAATGTACCCATATTTTTAAACATAATTAATTAATATTATTGTTGAAAATAAAAATATATCATCAAGATTCTCTCCATATTTTCGGCTATTAAGCTTCGTCTTCTCTTACCAAAAGTTTATTTAAAATCTGAAAAGAAATGTTCTATGTCTACCGAAGTTAGTAGAGTATATCTAAAGAATGTATATTTAGTTTAGAAAAGTCATCTTCTTTGCCATTAAAAAGGCCTACTATTGAAAATATTGTGGAAAATCTTTAAACCAGAAGCATTTGTGGTTTCATCTATGCTAAAAATATGTTTGTCCTGTACTACAGTTTTGGATTTTATATTCTCGAACGCCTTTGGTAAATACTTTTTTCTCTTTGGCTCGCTTGGTACTTTTACATCTTCCAGTTTTCTATAAACTCTGAGGATTTTCAATTTTCATCCACGAAATGATACAACTGGACTAACTAAATCAAAATAAAACTTTTTTGTATGTAATTTTTTATGAGATTTTGATGATGTGCTTTAAAACATTGCATTTCTGAAACCATCCTATATCTTTTTCGCAAGTTAAACGAAAAAGTACCTCACGATTAAAATGCAGAACTTTGGATAATCAACCTATGGTCCAAATTTGAAGTCTTTAACCCAAAGAGTTCTTGAGTTTTTGTGGACACTTTCCCGGACACACAGACCGACAGACCGACCGACAGATATATTTTTTTTTACGGAAATCATAGACTTCAAATTTGGTTGATTATCTAAAGTTCTAGGCTGGGATTGTTTTTGGTAAAAATCGGATTGGGGTAAGGGGGTAAAATGGATTAAAAACAAGTTTTTTTCAAAAACATTTTTTTTCAATTTATTTTTCGTTTTACGAAAAAAAACTTTTTTTGAAAAATTATTTTTTTAGAAGAATATGAAAAAAAAAATATTTATTTTTTTTTATTTTTTCCTTTTTGATTTGAACCTAGGCCTATAGGGGAAAGTATTATTTTGTTGGCAGCAGTATTTTTATAGTGTTTAATTTAAAACTAAGAAGGTACCGTCAACCGAGGTGACTTGGGACGGTGTAGGTGACTTCAGACACTTTTTCGCAAAACCAAAGCACGTGTGTACAAGTTGTGAGGTTCAATTCCATCTTGTGCACACGTGCTTTGGTTCAGAAGATTTTGGGATGAAGTGTCTGAAG
>OY294044.1:57687406-57734138 GCA_958510825.1 Brachypterus glaber | reverse complement strand
TCACAAAGAAAGATTGTTTAGGTAACAAGTGCCATATTACATGAGACGTAACATACATATGTATGCTACATAACATGCCCTATAACAGAAAGATTTTTTAAGTTACATGTGCCATATTACATAAGATGTAACATACATATGTATGATACATAACATGCAATATTGCATGTTATATATCATATATATGGTATGAGAACATACCAGATACATAAAATGTTATGAATTAACCATAATATGGTGACCGTATGTACAGGTTAATAATAATAATCCGGTCGACTTGAAATTTTCAGGAAAAATCCGAGGTGAAGATCCCTATTATTTTTGAAAGTAATCCCACCAAAAACAAAAAATTTATGGAGGGATAAAGTTTAAAAAAAAAATCGAAAAAAGCTGAAAAAATATTCCGATTAACGTAATTTTTTAAGGAAAAATTACTTTTATTATAAAAATCAATTCTACAAAAACAAAAAATATTAAAAATTTTGAAAAAAATTTTAGTTTTTTTGAAAACTTTTTTTGAAAAATTTAATTTATATTTTTTTCAATAATTTTTCGTTTTTCAAAAAAGATCTTTAAAAAAAAACAATTTTTTTTCATTTTTTATGATTTTTTTTAATATTGCTTGTTTAAAACTTCAGTTTGGTTCGACTCGGATAAAACTCACAAATAAGTTATTAGGTATTATTATTATTGGTTAAATCAAATTTACTTTTTTAAACTTATTTTGGAAATCTACAAATTCCCATAATCGTTGAATACGCCTATCCGCATTCATGGTATAACTATAATTATAATTATGTAATATCTTGTAAAATACAGAAATCAGAGATGACATCACATTGTGATTTCTTGGAAATAGAAATTAGAATTTTGAAGTTCCCGCCAAGCAATCTAGTAGTAGAGTATGGCGTCATAATTAACGGAATAGTGTTTGTTGTTGTTGTTAATTTTTGTGTTGCAAAAGCTATTTTTTGGAGAGTGTTTTATGATAGGTTAGTAATAAAACTAATTATTAGTTTATACAAGTTTTATAATCTACATAATCGTAATACTTTTTTTAAAATTAACCTCAAAATAAGATTTCAAATTATAATGGATTATACTTTTTTAGTAAATTGGAATATGCAGTTGTGTCATTTATTGGAAATGATGACGTCAGTGAGATTCCATCCCATGGGATGGATGATGTATCCCAACACAAAAAATGTTTCCCAATTAATTGCAAAAAAAAGGTACCTATTACCTATAAAAACGGATAGATAAAATAAATGGAGAACATTTGAAGTCATTGTGGTATGTTAATCTATATTTATGGGTAAGCTGTTTGCTGAGAATTATCAGGTTCTATGTGACAACTTTGATGAAAAAGAGATATACTTTTTTTATTTATTTATCCTCAAGGAGTTGGGATCCTTAATGTAAAAGGCTGAAGAAAACTAAAACTTGTTCTAAATGTATTTTGCGAGCTAAATCTCCTGCGAAATCTTGTGTACCACCCTCGCGAAATCTTGCGAAATTCCCGAAATCTTAAATAATTTAACACGTTGGCTATCATGAGAGTCACCGGCGACTCTCGGTATTTTTTACACGGTACCATCAGGGAACGTTCAAATATTATGTAACGCAAATTGTACCAAAATTCATACACTTCATACCCCGGTTTTCGCATTATTTAAGGCTGTAGAGATTTCATATTTTGGCTACCCCCCCTAACACACCCCCTATTAGGGGGGTAGGCAAAATATGAAATCTCTATAATCTATAATAACGCGAGAGCCGGGGTATGGTGTATGAATTTTGGCACAATTTGCGTTACATAATACTTGAACGTTCCCTCACCGGCTACTCTCAGTAGCATAGGTTAACATAATATTGTAACTCTTAAACTGCCGAAACAAAAGCATCCATATTATAGGTGTGGTACACCAGAAGTACTACTTATGTCATATTTCAGTGGGACGCGGTAATATTGGTGAAAAAAGTTGTAAAAAATGTTTTATTAATATCACAGTTACACAAACTAAAGTTGGATCTCCGACAGACTCGTCTAGTCTGTCTGCCGCTTAATCCGAGTTGGAGTTTAAAAATTGGGTCCCATTTTCAAAATAAACTCAAAAAAACATCCTTTTTGTACTCTTTCGCTAGGTTTTTTGAGGTCTTTTTAAAAACTTTTAAATTTCGACCTCACATTCGCATTCAGCGGCTCAAAATATATAGGAATTGACTAGTCGAATCCTTCGAAGATCCATTTTTTTGTGTGGCGCTGTATTTATTTTATTCTTAGAGATTTTAAATGAATTTTTTTTTGTGTAATTTACGCAAAAACGTATAATATATATATACTAAGTATATTATACTTGAAAATTTAAAATTATTTAGTTTTTTTTTAGACTTTGCGAGAAATCTTGCGAAATCCCCCAAAATATTTCAAAATCCTGCGAAATCTTGCCAACTCCCGCGAAATCTTGCCAAATCTTGGGTAATGCAAAATTTGGTGTACGCGAGTTCGTATGAGATTTACCCCTCGAAAAATGCATTATTACGTTTTTTTTTTAATTTTAAATATATTTTTTTTTTCAGAATAGGTTTATTTATTTTACGTTTTTAAAAAAATGTACAAACAGTTACCTTTTTTAAAATATATTTTATTCAGAATATGTAATATGTAGTTTTAATTTTTTTGTGTGTATACCTAGCAGGACAACCGAGTGTCAGTTTAAGATATATTTTTATTTTTGCAAAATAAACGAAATTAAGACTTCGACCGGACCCTGTAGATATCGACTTTAGATTTCGAATAGGTAAGTGGCACACAAATATGTATTTCATATTTGTGTATCATTTACCTATTCGAAATTGGAAGTTTATATTTGCCGGGGGAATTTAAACGGACATTATAACATCCATGTTACATATCACCCATATAATTTTAATGTATTAAAGACCTCTCATCCATATGGCAAGGGATAACTTATGATGTATTTGGTATGTTTCTGCTACATATCAAGGAGTATAAAAACGACATGGCTGATACCTCTCATCCATATTGCAAATGTTATATAATATGTTATGTACCTGGTATGTAGCTGATATGTTACATGTTATGTACCTGATACATAATTTGAGGCGGAATTGTTAAAGTCCAAGGACTGTACATGGACTATAAAAATAACATGGCTGCAACATCACATAGAACAGTGGTTATGTACCTGCCATGTACCTGCCATGAATTTGTGCGGACTGGGTATGTTTTGGAAAAATAAGGGCTCGGGTCAAAAGTTTCACCGGGGCCCGGGCTGGCTCGGTCCGGCCCTGGCTTGAAATATAATATTGTAACAGTGCTGCAAAACAATAAGGTTAATCCATAAATAGGTTTCATTAAATAAATCATTCAATATCATTATATTTTAGGTAAACGTTTACTTACCAAAAATTGGCGGTTTTTGAACACGATTTTAATTTATACTGAAAAATCACAAATACCAACATAACATGTTGAAAAGTACTAATATAAACGTCTAGATATCTAAATAACAGCGGGTATTAAAATTTTTAACTTTAAAGTATTATTAAAGTTATTAAATGAATGTAAATATACTAGTGCATTTCTTCAAAGTTTACCCTACAGTTCAAAGTATCTACCCCCGCTCACGGTATTGTTTATTTAGTAAAAACTTCCAATTATATGCAATATTATTTTAAAAAATTGTAATTATGGGATTAATTTGATATATTCACTTTTAAATTAACTAATTTGCAACAAAATGCAACAAAAGTGTTTCGTAAATGAAATATAATTAAAATAACTAAAATTCTACAATAACCTATTTCAAATAAAAATCATAATCAACATCTTTCATAATTAAATAATTAAACTTAAAACGACTTCAGTATTAATGCGACGCAAATAATTACATAAAGTTAACGTATCAATTGTTTTTGTCGCTGGCTGCATGTCAAAATCTGGGAGAATACATGTTGCTTGATGCATATTGACGCTTTAAGAACGTGACTTTACTATACATGTAAGCATAGTATACAAAGTATGACATTCTCATACATGCAACCGTAATAAAAACTTACCTATCACTGCAGCGGCAACAGCCAAATTAATGGCGAAAATCGCCAATATTGCTTTCGACATGTTTAACGTGTATAATAAAAAATATTCTTTTAGGTTCTGCTTATATATAAGCAGAATCTTTTTTTTTTTTTTTAATAAAGAGTAGATATTTAAAAAAAAATCAATAATACATAAAAAATAATTCATAGTTTTTTCGATAAGCCAGGATAATGCTTCACAAATCACTCATTTTTAGACGTTATTATTAAAGTTGTTAAGATAAAATTTCTACTATTTAAAGTAGGCCCAATAAGCTACAAGTTGGCTCAAAAAAAGTTTTCTACCAGCTTTTGTTTTGGAGAAACAAAGTACTTGACAGTTATTTTAAATTAAATAATAGGGGAGATCGGGGCTAGTTGACGTGGGGGCAACTTGACGGATTAAAATTTATTAAAAAATGTTAGATCTGGCAACATCCGCTCCCTAGTCAAACGAGTGTAGGAAGCGGCCGGTAAGTTTGTATCAACTTTATTTGAAGTCCAATTCAAATGTTTGGTTTCAAGGAACAATCAACAGATAACTGTTTAATTACATATTATTATTATTAAAATGAATGTAAAAAATCAATAAACATGCAAAAATTACTTTAGGGGCTAATGGATGCATTTAACAGGGACCAGTTGACGCATGTCAGAAAATGCCACCAAACAGCTATTTTGACCGTCATTCCAATTAAAGAGGAACTAAGAAATAAATCATCTTAAAAGAAATTGCCGTTGAAAAAGAAGCACTTGAAAATAAAAACGATAAGAAAAGTTTTCCTTCAACTAAGGACGCTAAAAAAGTGTCCCTTCAACTAAAAAGCCAAAAATTAAAGTAAAACCAGACCAGTTCAATGAGGGATCATTGATTTTAAATCACTTTAAATTCCTGCGGAAACTTGTGCGTCAACTGATCCCAAGCCGTGGTTAGTTTACTTATCTTACACGTCTTAAGAAAAAAAAATAGCAAAAAAATAAAGTAAAATATTTTTGTTAAATGAAAACTGAGACATTAGTAAAAATTTAGGTACACTAAACAATACTTTGAAGTGCATAAATAAAACGGTGCTAGAAATAGAAAACTAAAAAATGCTTCACCTAGCCCATGTCTCCCCTACAATACTAAAATGGTTTTTATTTTTAACAAATTGCTTAAAAATATTTAATAATTTTAAATTATTTGATTTTTAATTTAAATGTATTTTTGTTTAAGAATTGCTTGAAAATAATCCTATTAATTTCATCTCTTTTCATTTTCACTTAAATTTTGAAGGGCCGTAACTAGGGGGGCCAGGGGGGACTAAGCCCGCCCTGACCTTGGTTTGAGCCCCCCTGGCGTTTTCGCTGAGCCCCCCTGGGATTTTGTATTTTGCTCCAAGTTCGGTAGAAACCGTCAGGAGCAAGGTAATTTTTGGGGGGCTCCAATTTTGTAGGGGCGCCAAGTTTGGTAGAAACCGTCAGGGACAAAGCTTTTTTCCTGAAGGTAACTTTTGGGGCGCCAAGTTTTGATTGAAACCATCAGGGACAAAGCTTTTTTGAGGGTGCCACCCCTGGGGGCTGAGTCGGCCCTAGACTTTTTTTCTGGTTACGGCCCTGTTATACCATTACATGGTTTAATGAATTGTCAAACTAATATTCGGGTTTAGTGACTTTAAAAACTCCTATATTCCAATTTTTTCGAAAATACTGTAAACATTTAAAAATATCCACCCCCCGCCCGGGTGCACTCCTCGGTGGTGGAGTTAGATTTTTTTTTAATTAGATTTAGATTCGTCAACCCCAAAAAACCCTATACAATGTGTATACCAATGTTGACGAAAAGATTGAAAACATTTAAAAATATTTACCCCTTCACCCCGAAGGAGCGAAGTTAGAAACATTTTATTATCAGATTCAATTTTAAAATTTTGATGTCAAATTTTAGCTCTAAAAACGAAAGAAATTAACCTCCTTCATTTAAAAATATAAAAAAAATATTAAACAATTCTTTTTAAATAAAAAGTAACATTTTGATTAAAATTTTACACGATTTTACATCAAAACAATAAAATTAGCTTCCCACCTTATTTGAAAAAAAAAATAATATATAAAAAATAATATTACACTTGAGAGCAAAAAAATCGATCCACCTAAAAAATTGCCATGATTGAGAAAAGTATTTTTGTATTAACAGCAACAAAAAATGTATGTTTTTGCCCCACCTTCTAGGACTTGCATGGTACGCCACTGCAACTGTTTATCAAATTTTGAATGTCTCTCTTATTGCCGTAGATTAGATATCACGATTTTCCTCAAAGTTGTCATTTTTTCAGTTAACTAAAAAAATACTATATGAATTTGATTGGTGCTGTGCTTTACATTTAAAGATTAACCGCTTTTATTCTAATCAAGTTTATCAAAAACATAAAATGGGTTGGATAAACTTGAGTGAAAAAAATAGGGTCACTCCATCCGGCGGCGGTACTACGAAATCACCGTTGAGCCACTGTGAGACGGCAATAGAAAGTTGCCCCGGGATGACGAAACTCTAGAAGAAGTAAATGACTTGAGCTTTAAATAAAAAACAATAACTCTACTGATTTATTACTTTTTGAGTTCACTGAAAAAATTACAACTTTCAGGAAAATCCTGATATCTCCTTAACCAGAAGTAAAAAAGTAAAAAAATAAAAAACAAAATATTCATTAAAACTGCGGCAATAAGAGAGACATTAACAATTTGATAAACAGTTGCAGTGGCGTACCATGCAAGTCCTAGAAGATGGGGCAAAAAACATAGTTGTACATTTTTGGTTGCTGTTAATACAAAAATACTTTTCTATAATAATAATAATAATAATAATAATAATAAATGGTCTTTATTAGGAAAATGGGCGACCGATCAACTTGATAGGGTCCTAAGATGGTCGTGTCAATTGTTTTGTCAATTTTAATTGTAAAGTTTTTATAAAAGAAAATGATGAACCTTAAAGAAGAATATGAAATGTTACCTCAGGGAACAATAGAAATGGCAAATGCAAATGAAAACAGCAACAAATTAAACTGTTTAATATCTTAATTCTGTCGTGTTATTATTGTTATATTTATTCATAAAATAATAAAATTGTTTAAATTTCTTAATTGTAAATTGCCTTTCTATTGGAAAAAAATATAAAAATAAAATTTATTTAATTAAGTAAACTTGTATATAAAACCATATTTTATTTTTAACTCACTCCTGGAAAAATTATTTTTCCTAACGCATGCGTAAAGAAGCTTTTTGGAACTTGATTGCTTGCCTGAACTCCGCTACGCGTCCTTCAGGCAAATGCAATCTAGTGCGGAAAAGAGCCCCTTTCCACACATGTTAGGAAAATAGCTCTTCTTAATCATTCTAAATAAAAAAAAGTGAGAATGTTTTAGCCTTGAAACAAAAAAAAAATCAGTCAAATACATTAAGTAGTTTTCGAAATATTTGAATTTATTTTTTAGGTGGATCGATTTTTTTGCTCTCAAGTGTATAATAAGTGGATGCCGCTTTTTTTAAACTAAAATTTTGACACATTTAAATTTATGCATTTTGTATGAAGTGATAATATATTTTTTGTCCTGATAAATGGTTCTTTAACGTTCCTAAAACTAATATTCAAATAATAAATGGTGTTTAATTTTATTTTATTATATTTTATTTAACACGTTCATATGTTTATACAATTTTATTACTCCTAGTTACTTGTTAAACTTTCTTTTTGGCAATAAATATTATTATTCATAGCCTCTGCTACTTTTTTTTTGAAATATATGTTCGTCTGTCTGTTCCTCCGAAGTCACTATTTTTGTGAACTTGATAACTCAAGAATAAATAATCCAATCGACTTGAAATTTTCAGAAAAAAATCAAGTTCTGCGAGAGGAACATCCCTATTGTTTTTGAAAACAAAAACAAAAAAAGTATGGCGGGTTAAACTTAAAAAAAAGCTGAAAGAAATTTCCGAATAACGTAACTTTTTTTACGAAAAATTACTTTTATTATAAGGATTAATTATACCAATATCCCAAAAATAAAAAAGCTATAGGGGGTGAAACTTTGTTAAAAAATGAAAAAAAAAATATTTTTTTTAATTTTTTTGTTTTTCGCAAAAAGAAAATAAAAAAATTGTCAATATTTTTGATTTTTTTTTATTTTTCGTTTTTTTTTTTAGATAGACAGACAGACGGATATTTAAAAAAAAAGTTGCTTATTTTTTCATGAAACACATTTATATCCAAAATTTTTTTGTTTGGGACGATTTTTGAATTTTTTTGAAATTCGAAACTGCCGTATATTAAACAATTGTTGATTTTTTTTTTGTTTTATTATTTTGAAATTTTGAAAAAAGTCAATAAAACATATACTGTGAATAGTATATAGGTTTTGTGTAAAACTTACACTGTAAATGTTTTTAGTTATATAGGTAGCTATATAATATACAGGGTGTTCCGGGAGAAAAGGAAAATATTTAAAGGACGTGTTCTAGAGTTTTAACCACGTTTTGACAATAGTTATCATCAGAAATTTAACGCAAAGTCAAAAAAATCTAGACATTTTTCTAATGATTTGGGCGGTGTTATGCAATAATCGTCTAACCCACATTGTGAGATGACAGTAAATTGTTGGACTTTTTCCCTAACAATTTTTTTAAATCACTATATTTCAAGGACCTCTAGCCCGTTTTAAATTATTTTTCTTTTACCCAAAAGGTTGGTCTTTGGCTTTATTTTGCAATGATACAAATTTTAAAAAATAAGTATTTATATAGTGTTGTGTGACGTCGAAAGGTCCCATTCGGTGATATGGGATTGCCTCCGTAACATCTCCTTTATGATATTAATTAAGTGGACTGCGAATAGGTATTAATGATTGAAAAGAATATTAAAGACAAAACGACAGTTCCAATAATATATATGGTAATCTTACCTTAATTACAGCATTCAGCACGACAGGTCATGACCGCCATTTCTTCACAGGAGACACCACATAATTGGAAACTGATGTACGCGAATTAAAGTTTGTTTGACCAGTGTAGGTATACACTACTAATTATTTAAATACATATGTGTATATGGAACTTATTTCTATAGTTTGCAGCCGTAAAATATGGTAAATTCTAACGAAATGCCCGCGGCGTGGTATATTCGTCAGCTGATTTGAGTATATTTTTATTGACACGCATCGATCGTTCTCGAGCGTCAAATTGCGACTGTCCGGAAGGCTGGTCCCGAACTCGCGCAGAAAAGCTAGGAGGTTTTCAGCGCGTTACTTACAAAAATACAATTAATTTAAAACAAAATATTATTTTTGAATTATAACTAAGTAAAGAAATTAAATGAAATTATGTATAATAAAACCCAAATTAAAAATAAATACAAACACAGAAATGTGGTTGTAACATTACCGCCCACCAAAACACACAAAATTAGAGTGTTTTAACAACACATAGGTAATATACATAATTTTACTAAGGGCCTCTTTAGGACACCTTGAGCTGTACGGACATTTACTACTCGGATCACACCATCAGCACCTGGAAATAACTCTATTACACGACCTATCGACCAACGAAGAGGGGGCTGTAAATCGTTCTTTATCAGTAGCATAGAACCAAGTTCTATCGGTTTAGAGGGTACATTCCATTTAACTCTTTGCTGTAAAGTACATAAATATTCGGAATGATACCTGGCCCAGTAGTCCTGATGCATACGTTGAATGAGCTGCCACCTATTTAGACGATTAAGAGGCAAGTCTTGTAGATCAGGCTCTGGCGGGGCAGAGAGTGAGTTCAGGGTAAGAAAATGTCCGGGAGTTAAGACCGATAAATCATTTGGGTCAGAGCTAACTGGACAAAGAGGTCTCGAGTTCAATAAGGCTTCTATTTGAACTAAGAAGGTTGAGAATTCCTCATATGTCAGTCGTTGTAAACCAACTACTCTATAAAAATGAGTTTTTACCGACTTAACACCAGATTCAAACAGACCACCAAAATGTGGGGCTGAAGGGGGATTTAATGACCACTTTATCGATTCAGTTTCAGTGGCATGCTGCATCAACTCATCTAATTGGCGCGCGGCACCAACAAAATTTGTACCTTGATCAGAGAAAATGTGATTACAGCGTCCACGTCTAGAAATGAAACGACGAAGAGCAGCCAAAAAGGACTCAGAAGAAAGTGAGGACACCAACTCTAAGTGTATAGCTTTTGTGGTCGAGCACACGAACACACAAATCCAAGCTTTGTAAGTTTTTGCACCACGTACTCGTCCCATGCTTATATTGAATGGACCACAATAGTCCACGCCACAGCTTTGGAAAGCTTTCAACTGACTTATCCTAAAGCTCGGTAGGTCACCCATCCTAGGTTGGATAGTGTTTGGCTTAACCCTAAAGCACTTGTGACACTTTGAAACAACAGATTTTATGGCCCGCTTGGCGGATAATATCCAAAACTGTTGATTCAATAAAAACTGTAAGGTTTGAATCCCAGGATGCATATGCCTAACATGCATATCCTCGATAATGAGGTAAGTCAATCGATGAGTACGAGGTAATAATGCGGGATGTTTACTTTCAAACGGCAGATGTGCATTTTTTAGCCTACCGCCTACTCGTAAAACTCCTTGTGGGTCTATGAAAGGATTTAATTTACGTAAAGTTTTATTAACCGGCTTTTGTTGCTCGATACGTACAATATCTTCCTTAAAATATTGGTGTTGAACAATTTTAACCAAAGTCATTAAGGACACTTGTAAATAATTTGCAACTAAAGCAGTAGTAACCTTTTGATTAGGATTACGTAAATTGAAACCAAAACGAAAAATATATGAGACAACACGTATTAGACGTGATAATCTAGAATATTTGTTTAATAGGGTATCAATAAATTGATCAGTTTCTATTAAAACTAGGGATATAATCTTGGCCTCATCTGGAGACGTAACGGGTGTAAAACTATCCGTATTAAGATCCAGGGAGGTAGACAAGAATTCTGGTCCCGCCCACCATTGGGTACACTGCATAAGCTCGCTGGGAAAAAGCCCACGTGAACCTTGGTCAGCCACGTTGTCCGCAGACTTAACATGATACCAACAATCTGGTGGTACCAAATCTTGGATGTGGCTAACGCGATTTGCGACGAATGTTTTCCAACGATGGGGCGGAGCCTTAATCCATGATAAGGCTACCATGGAATCTGACCAAGCATATGTTTTATGAAAAGTAATGCTGTTTTTATAAGTGTTGCGAACAAACTTTATTAAATTACTTAATAAAACAGCAGCGCACAATTCCAAGCGGGGTATTGATAATTTCTTTAAAGTAGCAACTTTTGACTTTGCACAGATTAAGGAAACTTCAAACTTTCCATCTGGCAGAGGTTTTCGAAAGAAAATTATAGCACAATAGCCCTTCTCAGAACTGTCACAAAAGCCATGCAATTCTAAACCACTGGCGTTTTTTATATCAAGGAAACGGGAAATTTTTAAATCTGCTAACATGTGCAATTCAGATTTAAATTGTAACCACTTTGTTACCATTTCATTGGGAAGTGGCTGGTCCCAATCACAACCTAGTGACCATAAATGCTGTATTAAATGCTTGGCTACAAAGGTTATTGGACTGAGATATCCAAGTCGATCCCAAATACGCGCAATATCCGATAGGATAGAACGCTTAGTTGGTGTAGACTCTAAAGCCTTCACCCGAAAAGAGAAAAAATCTGTATGTGGAGTCCATTGAAGTCCCAAAATTTTAAGATATGAATCTTCTTCAGAATCAAATGATATATGCTGTCGATGATCGACAGGGATATCTTTCAATAAATTTGGAGAATTGCTCGCCCACTTCCTCAATTCAAACTTTCCTTTTTGTAAAAGTTCAGTTAGCTGAAGACAAAGCACCTGTGCTAGCTCTAGGTTGTCAGCCCCTGAGATAATGTCATCAACAAAGGTATCTTCTTCTAGAGCTTTTGATGCCATAGGAAAATCTTTACCCTCATCTGTTACTAACTGTTTAATAGTGCGTAATGCTAGAAAGGGAGAGGAAGTATTACCAAAGGCTACCGTTGTAAGTCGGTATTCTTTTACTGGTTGTTGGGGATGAAATCTCCAAAGCAATCGTTGATAATTTCGGTGCTTCGGATCCATAAGAATTTGCCTAAACATTTGTTTTATGTCTGCCATTATAACAATAGTATGAAGGCGAAATCTTAATAAAAGGGAAATTATATCAGTTTGTAATTTAGGTCCTGGACATAATAAATCATTAAGGGAGTAGCCCTCTGATGTTTTAGCACTGCAATCAAAAACTATGCGTACCTGGGTAGTACTACTATCCGGCCTTAGTACCGCAAAGTGCGGAACCGTATAATGCGGTGCAGTGGCCTCACATGGAGGTGCTTCTTCCATGTGCCCAGAATCTAAATATTCCTGAATAATTTTAGAATATGATATTTTTACGGATTCATCTTGCAAGCATCGTTTTTCTAAAGAGAAAAAACGCTTAAGTGCGTTTGTGCGAGAATCACCCATAAACGTAGGTTCCATTTTTTTGAATGGTAGGGCAACCATGTAACGTCCATCGTTTGTTCGTGTACATGATTCAGTATATTGTTGTTCACACCATTTTTCCTCAGGAGTTAATTTTTCCTGTTGAGGTACCTGCTCTAATTCCCAAAAGGACTTTAGATCAAAGGTTTCCATGGATGTGACAAGTGCAAAATTTGTCGGGGAGGGATAGGATATTTTCCCCATTAGTATATATCCGAAAACTGTCTCAATGGCTACCGGTTGACTCAGATCCCCTGCTACTTTATTGCTGAGCAAAATCTGAGCAAACACCTCCGCCCCCAGTAAAAGCTCCACGGCTTTTACTTTATTAAATTCGGGATCTGCTAAATTTAGCTGGCGTATGTGATGCCATTGGGTAGTATCGAGTGCGCATGCCGGCAACCGTTCAGGAAGATTCGGCAGCACAACTGCATCAATATTAAGAATAGGATTCTTATCTTGAGTGGGCTTTATTACGCATTGAGTAATGCCCTTGGATGTTACCGGAGAATTAGGATTAATGCCCGTTATGGTCTTATGAAAAGACGAACGGTGTAATCCTAGCCGATTCAAACATCTTTCTGTTATAAATGAACAAGTAGAGCCATTATCAATTAAAGCACGTATTAATTGATAGTGCCCACGACCATCCTTTACGTGTACCATAGCAGTAGCCAATAAAATTGGCGCTGGTACTGTCGTTATGGATGTAAAAACGTTAGGATCATTAGACTCGACGTAGTTTTGTCCCGATGTACCGGCCGTTTGGACCGATAAGGGGGGGGTTACGTTATTTTCACCAGAATGTGATAAATTTACTTTAACTGCCTTGTTATTTGGCTTGTCAAAATGTAAAGTGGAATGATGTCGCTTTTTGCATATTTTGCATAAATGAGTAGAATTGCAAAACTTAAAGTTGTGTGAATGGCTAAGACAATTGACACATAACCTATGCTGTTTAGCAATTTCATATCTCTTTTTTGGAGCTTCTGATAAAAACGACCTACACTGAGAAACATGATGATTTGACTTGCAAACAGGGCAAGATAAAATATCAGTATTTGTCACAAAAGAAGAATTATTATATGAATCTAACTTAACATGTTTTGATGCTGGCTTTTGAACATTGTTGATTGGTGCTTTTTTAGAAGATAAAGCCTCAACAGTTTCTAAAGCCTTAGCATGTGCTGTCAAAAACAGTTTTAATTCGTCAAATGTGGGAAAACCATTCTTTTTATTTTGTTCCTCAAACTTAGCACAAAGATTTTTTGGAATACGTTTGTACACCATATCTACAAGAATAAAGCTCCACTCGTTTGTTGGAAGACCCAAGGCCCCGAGTGCCGCTAAATTTTCGACAAGAGTATTCAGGAAAATAATCAAGGCTGATGATGTGTCAGAGATGTTTGGCAGTTGACATATTGCCTGCCAGTGCGTATTTGCCAATAATCGTTTATTGTCATACCTCTGACGCAGCTGATTATAAGCTACAGAGTAGTTACTTCCCGATAATTGAACACACTTAATAATGCTAAGTGGTTCCGGAGTTAATAATAAATGTAAATGAGAAAATTTTTCAATGTCTGAGAGTTGGGGATTTGTATGTATAGCAGAATCATACAAATCTATAAAAGTTTGCCAGTCTGGAAATTTTCCGCTAAAAGGTTTTAAATTCAACTTTTGAAGCTTGACATTTGAAGTCGTAGCATTTGAAGAACTTCCAAATAATTGTACATAAATACCTTGGATCTGCCAAAACATTTCATCAATCACCGTAGCAGCTTCCTTTTCTTTAGCTATATCCGTTTTTCGGATAGCATCCGTACGTCCAGGATCTGATATGACGAAAGCGAGTATGTCATCAGCCAGCTTATGCCATTGCTTATAAGTCACATCCAGCTGTTGATAACAAATTTTAAAATGTTGCTGTTTTGTGATATCTTTTTGAGCGGCCACTGCTGCCTTTTGAACTCGCTTTAGCCTATCATATTGCAACTGCCTACGGTTGTCCATAATACAATATTCGTTTAGATCCATGGCTTATAAAATTTATTTATTGAAAGGTAAAAGAAAAAAATAAAAATTATAAAAAAAAATATAAACTGAATAATTTTAGGAAAATTACACAATTTTTTCTCAAATTTTATTTCTTAAATTGAATTTATTGTAGAAGAAAACCTCCAGATATAATGGCTAAAATATAACTTATACCTCAGTAATGAATCACCCTGTAAATATTTTCAACAAAATTCAAAATTTCAAATTATAATCCAAACTATGAGTTACCCTGTATATTTGCACAGAGTTTTCCAAAAAACCAAATTCAAAAAATTACAATTTAATTTTTAAGTCACCCTGTATATATTCTGACAGAATATAAAAAAAAAAAACAAAAACAAAAACTCAAAAGTACAATTTAAGACCCTGTATATATGGACTGGATACTCAAAAAGGCAAAATTCAAAATTACAATTAAGCTTTAGGTTACCCTGTATGCATATATTTGACAGAATATTAAAAAAATTCAGATTATAATCCAAGTTCAATTCTCCTGTATGAAAATATTTGAAATGGGCTAAATTTATTTTTAACTTATTCTTTGAAAATTACAATTTTTTTTTATGTACCGATAGTATTTCCAAAAAATAAAAAAGAAAATAAAATAAAAATTAAAATTATATTTTTAAGTGTTTTCTACTATTTTTTAACCTGGTATACACTAAAGGTACAGCTCAAGATTTCCCACTTGCATAACCCTGTATACATTCGAAAAGTACAAGAAAAAAATACCTAGATATCCAATATAAAAAAATAAGTTTTACAAAAGTTCCTAATTATAAGAACTCCCTGTATAATAGTAAAACTAGAATTTGGACAAGGTATCTTATTTTTGCGCGCAAAAAATATATCAAATTAGAAGGAAAAAAATCAAAATATAAAAGTAATTTTGTTTCCACCCTAATGTAACTTTACTAACAATAGGTATTTTAATTATAATATCTTGCTCGCAAATAAGTTCTATCGAATGTAATTAATTATATGGATAAATTTTAATTTATTTTTTCAAAGCACAGAAATATTTTTAAGAATCTTTCTACGCCCAAATAAATCACCAGTTTTAAAACAATAATTTTCAAAAGGCAAAGTTAAATAATATTTTTATTTTAACAATAAACTGTATTTTTGCAAAATAAAATAATAATTGCGGTTTTGACTATGTCCAAAGAAAAAGGAAAAAAAACGCTTGGATACAGCTGATAATTTTTTGCCTTTTTTATAGAGCACAAAGTTTACGATTTTATCGGTTTTTAATTTTTCAACCGAAAAATCCAAAATATATTTTTAAAGCGAATTACCCTATTTGAAAATAATTTTTATTCAAAATAAGATTTTACGCGAGATTTTTTTGTTAATAAATAAGCTATCTCCGAATGCAACACTCAAATATGATATATTTATTTATAACGAATAATTTTAATGTTAATAAATAAGCTATCTTCGAATGCTAAATCCAAATATGATATTGTTATTTATAACAAATATGTAATTTTACAACTGCAAAAGAACGTTACCACACACACACTGTAAAATTAGCAAAATCTAGTTAAATGAATTTAAAAGCTATGAAGCTATGTTAAATAGTTATACTAGTGCCAAAATTCCGGTTCAAAACGGACCATGTTATAATGGTTCTGCTAGCTTAAATCCGGCTCGAAGGACCATGTTGTGTGACGTCGAAAGGTCCCATTCGGTGATATGGGATTGCCTCCGTAACATCGCCTTTATGATATTAATTAAGTGGACTGCGAATAGGTATTAATGATTGAAAAGAATATTAAAGACAAAACGACAGTTCCAATAATATATATGGTAATCTTACCTTAATTACAGCATTCAGCACGACAGGTCATGACCGCCATTTCTTCACAGGAGACACCACATAATTGGAAACTGATGTACGCGAATTAAAGTTTGTTTGACCAGTGTAGGTATACACTACTAATTATTTAAATACATATGTGTATATGGAACTTATTTCTATAGTTTGCAGCCGTAAAATATGGTAAATTCTAACGAAATGCCCGCGGCGTGGTATATTCGTCAGCTGATTTGAGTATATTTTTATTGACACGCATCGATCGTTCTCGAGCGTCAAATTGCGACTGTCCGGAAGGCTGGTCCCGAACTCGCGCAGAAAAGCTAGGAGGTTTTCAGCGCGTTACTTACAAAAATACAATTAATTTAAAACAAAATATTATTTTTGAATTATAACTAAGTAAAGAAATTAAATGAAATTATGTATAATAAAACCCAAATTAAAAATAAATACAAACACAGAAATGTGGTTGTAACATATAGGGTGCACCAAAATAAATAAATACCACTTTTTTGTATAAAATAAAAATTTAAAGAAAATATACATTATTATTGACTTAACTTCCTATTTTTAGCTTATTTTTACAAAAAAAATATTTTTTCGTATTAGTATTTCATAATGCAGAACACAAGAGGATATATATATATAAGTATTAAAAAGGTATAATTACATAAAAACATCAAAATCTATTAAAATATATCAAAATAAAACATTTTTCCAATATAGAAGAAATATTTAGCTTATATTCATAAAAACAAATGCAAAAAAACTTGTTTGTGTTTTGTATGTAAAATATAAAAAAACGTAACTTGTCGCAATGTATTGTAACGATATAAATCGTCACTTTGTAATATAGCAAGGGTTAATTAAACTATTCGTTTACTTACGTTATAATTTATGTTTATTTTGTATATAAATAGTTACGTACGTACAGAACTATTTTGTATCTGGGACTATTTTGTAGCAGGAACTGAATTCTAACCATATGAGTCTCTATTCCATAGTTCTACCTGAAAATAACATAAAGAAAACATAATTAGAATATGATTTTTAATAATAAAGAATCATATGACTTATTTCTCTATAGTGCATTTGTCTATGGACTTACCTGGTTTTTATATGTTTCAGAGTCTATTGAGGGTTGGATTTCACTGGCTTTCATCTGTAGCTTGTTTCTCCTGGAAAGTTTCATATGCTTATTGCTTCGGGATAATCCAGAATTTGTTGAAAATAGTTTGCTGGAACTGCTCACTTAGATTCAGTATTTTGTTTATACTTAGTTCACAGGACACTTAGTATTCTGTTCGTATTTTTATTAGTTTTGCTGATAAACAATAAGTATTGTTTATATTTGTTTCTTAGAGTAATATTTTGAGGTTAGATATCACTAATACGGATTTATTAGGAAATAGTCTTTTTGTTATTATTTTTGGTGTAGTTTTCGTTACCTTTATTAGGAATCCTATACGGTAAAACTGTAGTTGATAATGACTTGCATAGATGTCGCTAATAGTTCAGAAATAGGATTTTATTTACCTGAAGGGTTCATACCGGTTGATAAGGTCGATTTTCGCTCTTCTTCTTGAAGCAACTCTATACAATGGTGGTCTCATTTTGACGAGTGTTTATTTTCTGTAATCATCGAAGTAATCCTTCATGTATTTTTATTTAAAGTTAGTGAAAATGAATATTTAAACAATGCGGAAGATATTATAACTGTTATTTTCTACAATTATGCATTTATAACGTTTCGATGGACATCGAAGACTTAGAATGACATCACCATTAATTAAGCACCATTAAGCACCATTATTACTACATTAATTAATTACCATTAATTACTCACCATTTCTATACCATTAATATGGAATTATATTAATTTAAGTTGAAGTTTATTTTGGTATATTTGATATACAAGTTCTCCGCATGGAGTGATGTTCTGTTGGAACATGGATCTGTAATTTTTGGCATAGATAAATTCTATGTAACCGTCTAGCAGACAATTTTACATTGGACATAATTTTCAAAAGTATATTTTATCCCGGACAACATTTTCAATCGTACATTTTATCCTGGAAGATAATTTTTCCAAAGTAGATGGGACAGCATATATTTTTTTTTCTTTCATTTGAGAAATGAATTCATCAGCATAGGGGAGACTTGCACAGATGGAGACGATGGAATTCATACCTCATGGATTTTGCAGAAACCAGCTAAGTACTCTTTCTGAAAACTTTTGAAAGCAATATTTCATATTTTTAAATTCTTTTATTTCAATATTCTTATAACTGTAAACTTTATCAGATCTGATATAGTATTGTTTAATACTATATGCCCTTCTGGCTTTTGTTCATTTTTAGGTACTTATTTTTTTTAAACATTTAATCTCATTTATTAATTATTAAATATCATACTTTTGATTAAATGATTTCTAATTTAAGCATGACTTTTATACACTGCAAGAAATGATTGTTGTTTACATACATTTCTTGGTGCTTGCTGAACTTCATGTTTTCTTTATACATTTAAGTCGAATGATTTCTGAATTTAGTAATTTTTATTAAGATTTCTTTAATTATATCTTAATATAATTACACATATTTTTTATATATATTAATACATTACTTGATGTGCTTTCATTAAGTTTATTTATAATAAATTTCTCAAATGAATTATCTTATTTTATTTAGGGGTTATATTTTCTCAAACTGAAAAGCTTAAGTATTTACACTAGGTTGTTACTTACCTAAAGGAGTAAAAGCTAAAGTAACTGGCGCCCCTAACAACATTAATCAATTCTTTCTATTTTTCCCTTGCCCATACCCATTGCTCCGCTGTCAAAACTAGCCGTTGGCAGTGAACGTATTAATTACGGTACAGTATCTCTGGAGTTTAGCGGATCGCCAAGTTTACGACACACAACAAAACGTGGTTTAATAAGCACTGATACGTGGTGGGTAATGATGTAGAGAAATACCTAAAGGGGGGAGAACGTATGCAAGGAAACATAGTAGTAGTAGTAGTAAATTTTTGGGTTGGTCAAAGCCGGACAACTAGGCCATTTCTGGCCCTTTTTGTCACCCCAGGCCATCCCAGCCATTTGCTAATTTGAGTCCTCCTTGAACCTGCCCGTCCTTTCAATAAAGGTCAGGATATTGCCCAGGGGACATCTCTTAGTTCATTATGGTTGAGTCATTGAGTTTCAAAGACTTGAAACCTGATCCTGTCGTATCTGACACACTCGGCTAAGTAATGAGAGGATGTTTCATCCTCTCCGCATTCTGGGCATAGCGGATTCTCTAGAATCCGCATTGTTGCCAGGTGCTTCCTTAGCTTGCAGTGGCCCGTGAGGATCCCTACAAGTTCGGAAACATAGTAAGGGCGATAAATTTTAGAACCTAAAGGTGTATCTAATAGATATTGCTACTAACAAAGGGTTAAATATTAAACACGATTCAATTTAATATTTTTATTATTAAACTAATTTTTATAAAGTACTGAATCGACTAGTACATAAATTAAAAAATATAATATACACTTAATTATAGTTAAATTTTACAACAAATATTTTTTCTATGACCACTGTAAAAAAAGTTTGTAAATTTGAAATTGGTTCCCTATAAAAGTTTACTATCAAAAATTAATTCCCTTTCTCTTTTTTATTCTAGGGGTCTTGGAAAAAATAATTGTATAATACTTGTTAAAAAGTCCTATGGTTGCAAAACAGTTTCAACTTCGTTTTGAAACTTTCTCATATAATGAGCTTATACCCCACTGCAAATGACGGGTATGCGCGTCAGTTTCAATAGGGTAAGCTTATAGAAGGGGTCAAACTTAAAATACATAACGCACTTAGGAGAGGGGGGAGTGCTTAGCATTACGATGCAATACGAGGGTGAGAGGGGACTGATATTTTTTACGTAACGCTGTATTATTTGTAAAATAAAAACGATGTATTTTTTACAAAAAAAAAAAAAAATAGGAGTCTCAACGTTACGTGGGGGGAGGGAGTCAAAACTGAAAAGTTTTGCGTTACGTATTTAAAGTATGACCCCGAAATCGAACTAGTAACATAAAAAAGATTGAGTTTTTGTAGAAAAAGATATTTTTGATTTTAGTTTCATACTTATTTTTCCTAAATCAGGGTTCCCACCAAGTCGGGGAAATTATACACGATAAGTAAATACCGAAGTTATAAGCATGGTATTTTTTAATAGCAATTAAATCCAGCGTGTTTACACATAAGTAAAAAAAAATAACAAAGTTCTACTTATTAAACTTAGCCACTATTTTATTGCCAACCTTTAGGAAACAAACCACACTACCAACAAAATACAGCTGTTATATCATATAACTTATATGAGAAGTGTATGAAGACTTTTTTTTGTTTGCTTGAGGTTGGCAATGTCAGTACCTACTTATAAATCTTTGGCGTCTACACGGAAGATTTTCACACCTAAATCACGATCAACAGGTAACTCTAATACCGCTCTTCACAATAGACATGAACTTATAACATCGGTACACGGGCAGCCTTAAACAAAGTTAAATGGAAAGTCAAATCACTCCGGATTTTTTGATTTTAAGTTGTTTTTGGGACATTTCCAAACAGTTTTTGACAAAAATTGAAATCGCTCGCTGTTTTTAAATAGTCATTCTTCTTCTTCTTCTTCTTCAAGTTCTTCCTGACATCACAATACAGAGTTTTTTCTATGACACACCCTATAGCATAGGTACTACCCATGATACTCAGTCGTCTTATTTTGGACATTAACAAACTAGGCGTGTGAATGGTCGTGATTATATTGACTATCATGGGTAGTACCAATGCTATAGGGTTTGTTATAGAAAAAACTCTGTAGTGTGATGCACATTAAGAAGAAGAAGAATGACTATTTAAAAACGGTTTCGTGAGCGATTTCAATTTTTGCCAAAAACTGTTTGGAAATGTCCCAAAAACCAACCTAACATCAAAAAATCCGGGGTGGTTTGAATTTCCATTTAACATTGTTTAAGGCTACCCGTGGGTACTTATAAATACTGTTTAAACCGGCAATTAAGAGTGTTTACACGTATTTCAAATACCGAATTTAAAAGTATGATATTTATAATTTCGGTATTTAGACTTCATGAAACGTAGTCATGGAAAAGTCAGGGTAGTGGAGTCATATAAGCGGATTTTTTTACGAAAAAGGAAAAATCTGGTAATAGCGCGTTTTTTTTTCTAATTTGTTCTAGACATCCAAAAGACTCCGTAACTCGAAAATAATAATTTTTTCGTGTTTTTGTTTTAGTTTTTTTTTTTTAATTTTCTCGGCTCCTATGAGTCCTATTGCGACGATTTAAAAAGTCATTTGTAAAGGGAATTGTAAAACTAATATATCACTTTTTAAATCGTGGCAATTAGACCCATAGGAGCCGAAAAAATTAAAAAAAACTAAAGCCGAAACATGATAAAATTATTATTTCTTTTAAGTAAAAAAAAGATGGCTTCCGCCCTGCCTAGAATGGAAAAATCGAGTTACAGACTCTTTTGAATTTATAGTACAAATTAAAAAAAACGCGCTATTACCAAATTTTTCTTTTTCATAAAAAAATCCGCATATGACTCCGCTAGGAATTTGAAAAATGAGTCTAAAAAGTTGGGAATTTAGATAATTTTACCGGAAAGTTATGGACAAAATGGTAATATTTGAAAAAGTCAGGGATATTCCTCGTGTAGGATATCAAATAAAACGTCTCTTTGGGTATATTAAAAAAAAAATTATTAAAATTTGGCGCAGGTCGGTTATAAGGTATATTAAATATACCGTATAATAATAAATAAATAATAATATAATCAACTTTATTAAAATAAGAATATGTATGGAGCTGAAGTTTGCAACGTTTTTTAAAATCGAAAATTCAAATAGTATATTAAAGTACTAGTTTCATAACATACGTTTTTAGTACACGAGTACAAGTTTAGAAAACAATGCTCTTGCGGCGATTTTTCTAAAGTACTAGTGCCCTAAAAACGTATTATCCCAGTCCGCAGACGCCCGTCTGGTGATTAGTGGTCGAAAGACGTCATTCGACCAATGATCGTCGACATTTTGACGTCAGTTAATGACGAATTTTTCACGTCATTTAATCACGTCATATTTCCGACTTTTCTTGATGATAATATATTATATTTTTATTATTTTTACTAAAGAACATTGTTATTATAGTGTATTTGGACAATATATACACTTACACAATAATATTCATTGGTTTTAATTGAAAGTGGATTTCTGGTAAATAAAAAATACTTTAAGACGTAAAATTCACGTCATAATAGTTAAATTTCATGACGTAAAAATGACGTCAGATATATTACGTTATCGGTCTGTGACATTAGGTCATTTTCACGTCAAATTGACGAGGTAAGTCACCAGATTATGACGTAATTTTGACGAGGCTCTCCGGGAAATTGAATATTGATGGTTAATGGAAACCCTGTAAATAAATATTGTTGTTTTCGAAATTTGTGTAATTTTTATCCGTAATAGCTTGAATGCTTAAACTCTCAAAATGTAGTTGTTTAAAATTACAACTTTCTATTACGTTTCTAAACTATTAGTTATTTGTTTGTTGCTTAGTTCGTTTTAAATAAACATTAACTTATAAATTATCATTAAAACTAATACATAGCTATGACACTATAATACAAATTGTTAAACGATTTTATTTTGTTTAATAGTATACATTATTACGAGATTATTACTACATATAAAGTTTGTTTTTTTAACGTATAGTTATTTTAAATTTGCCGCTACAAAGTCCACAAAGTCCGATTTACACTGAAGCATGGGCTTGTTTTGAATGTCAACATAACCAACATTTATAATTTTTGTTTACTTACTTTGTTTTTATCATGTTTTGATGTAAAAAAAGAGAATTGATAAAGCTGTTGCTAAAAACACTTTTGTATTCCTGTAGAAACAAAATTTGCTTATAAAATCGCTTTTATTCCAATAATTTAGAGGAATAAACCATTGTTTTGTTCTTGTTAATGGCACGTCAACGTTTTACGGTTGTGTAAATTGGGCCTATTTCGCTTACGATGCATGCGTATCTTACGTTCCTATGGTAATTTCGAGATTGTTTACAAGCGGGAAGGTTTAAAATAACTATACCTTAAAAAAAAATAAACTTTAGTAATAATGTATTTATTTTTACTAAAACTTCCTATATAAAAAAAGTGCGATAGACTGAATGAACCAATTTAAAATATATTGACGGTTTTATAAAACGAAAATTTTTCCACCCCAAGCAAGTTCACAAAAGTTTTAAAAGGTGGCTTTTTCGTCCGTTTGGAAGTATATTTTGAATCTCATCTGTAATTTTAAGAAATAAATTAACTTACTATTTCGGCTAAGTTAAATTATGTGTTTCCTCTACTAAAATATTCATATTTTATAAATGAACACACTAGTTAGAAGTGATCATTTTTTTTACAGTAAAAAAATGAGTTCATGTTGTACGCCGTAAAAAAAAGTAAAAGTAAAAGCAAAACCACCACTGGCGGCAGCACTATTTGACTTTGAAGACAGCCATACTTCAAACTTGTTTGTTTATTATCTAAACAGGTGGTTAACTCAAGATTCTGTGCAAAAACCTTGTGTGAAATTGATTAAAAATGATTGAAGAAGAATATTTGGTTTATACACCTACAAATCTCTCTGAAATTGCAAATGCTTCATTAGACAAGTTACCATCGAAATTAATTTAGCCTACGAAAAATTTAAAATGAGTTAAGGAAGGTTTAAGTTTATTTTTAAAGGGTTTTAAAGGCCTATTTTAATAAAAAAAAACATACTTTATTACTGAATAAATCAAATTCAAAAATTAACATTTAAAAAATATATAAAGGATGCTTGAAGAAAAAATAGTGTTTCACTCAGAGGAAAAGTGCTATTTTTACTCGTCTGTAGTTTCCGGACTCCGCTTCGCGTAAATTCTACAGACTAGTAAAAAAAGCTTCACTTTTCCTCTTAGTAAAACAATATACGATTCATTAATTTTTAGCCTGATGCTGCATTGTTTATAGAAACCTGTAAATTAGCCAAAAAAAAATTTTGTGAAGTTTCGTTGGGTGCAAAAATGTCCATTCTTCAAAGTCGTAAATTTCTGTGAGTTTGTGACTAGTGTTATTTAAGAAAAAGCAAATATGCGTTGTTATTACAAAAGAGCATTTCGATGGCTTTGTACCAACGCGGCGAATAAACTTCGCACAAATTATACATATTAAAAACAACTAAAAAATTTTATAGACATCACCCAATAGCACCGATGATCTAAGAATATTCTCTAATTATTCTATTGGGAATATTCTTAGAATAAACTTTTAGATATGCTATGATTATGCTTAAAACTTGCGCTTAAAATGCATAAGCTATGCATATGCATGACATATTCTTATAGTTTTCTCATATCATCCTTCTAATTCGTATTCTAAGAAATTTTTGGTAAGATTGTTCTTAGAAATTATGCTATGCATCATGGGCGGATTTAGGGGGGGGGGGAGCGATGGGGGCCATGGTGGCCATGGCCCCCAGCGAGATATATTAGCATAGAAATACCTTCAAAATTATATTTTTGGCGAAAGCGCAATTTTTTTCTTTATGGATGCCCCCCCCTTAAAGTAAAATAAATCCGCCCCTGTTATGAATTTTCTAGGAATGTTCTGAAAGAAGTTTTATTTGAATTTGAAGCTGTTCTGCAATACATTTACATGTTGGAGTTGTAATTCTACAGTAGCCGATAAAAAATTATACATTTAATTGTTTTTGGTGATTCCAGTCGTGTATTATGATTATAATTATAGTGATTGGTCACAATGTCATCATTACACATGTCACTATTCTGGATATTGATGCTTTAGATTTGATAGATCATAAATAAGGTTAGATAGTTTTGCAAGTTATAAGAAGATGCTGGGCATATTCTGCAAGATTTTTTTTTAGAATGATCATAGAAGCTTTTGCATGATTAAAACGGTTTTCATTGAATGTCTTAAAACCTACTAAGAACGTTCTACGTAAAAAATCGCATATTCTTAGAATCATACAACATTCCCAATATTTATTTTAAGAATATTCTTACAACTGTTTTGTGCTATGCGGGACTTTGTTGTTCTGATACGACAAATTAGTAAATAGTTCATTTAAAGTTAACAAACTTTATCCTTCTGTTAAATTTACCAGCATATTGATAATTCGGCCCTAATTTAGGTCCCCAAAATAAGGGAATAGTTATCGAATTCTAAAATTTCACCCGTAACAACATAACAATAAAAATTAAGCTTATTATAATTTGGCAATATAATAAAGAAGTTACGCCCAGTTTCACCAACCGATTTTTGACCAATCAAAATACGTTTTTTTTTACTTAACCGTTAGTTAAATTCTAATCAGGGAAACAGGGCCTCAATGGATACTCATTTTTTGGTGACATAGGGTGAGCGCTAGGAATAATCGGTCGTTTTTTGGTGGTATTATAAGTTACCGATTTTTTTTTGCGCACACTAGACTACCCAGACAGCACATGATATCTTAAAGACGTCTTTTTTAGATCTTAATTATGTCTGGACGCCTAAAGACATAAAAAGGATATCTTATGGACTTCTTTTTAAGGATGTTTAAAAGATATCTGATTATGATGTCTATAAGATGTCTTTTAAGTACAAAAGTACAAGACGTCTTAACTTCGATACTCATCGCTAAAAATAAATTAACCACAATAAACTATTAAAAAAATTACCATTTTCTTAAAGATCTTTTTTGAAATTCGAAAAAAATTTAAAAAAATTCAAAAGAGAAATTTTCAAAAAAAAAACTGAAAAAAAAATAAAGAAAAAATACATTTTTTTAAGATCTTTTTTTGACAAACAAATTACCTCTCATTCTAATTCTTATTACGCTTTTTATATCAATACGACCGTACCTAGCAACGTAAATGGGAGGGGGTATTATGTTGTAAAGTCGCCTGCGCAAGGCGCCAGTAAGGCGTCTTTAAAAAGATGTCTTAAAGACGTTACCTTTTGTAACATACGACGTCGTTAAGACGTCTTTAAGATGCATATACGGCGAAAACCGACGTTTTTAAGACGTCTTGAATGACGAGCTAAGACATCTTTAAGATCTCTTTAAGTCATCTTTGTGCTGTCTGGGTAATGAGCTATTTATTCATAAAATTTACTCCAAAAACAGAAGATACCCTATAAACAATGTCATATTGAAACGTATTGAAACGTATTGAAACAGAGACGATTCCAAATCCGTATTGAAAAGTAATTAAAATACGTATTTGGAATAGTCTGAATGTGCTTTAATACGTTTCAATACGACATTTTTTTTAGGGTAGTGTATGTTTAGCCTCATTCATTTATCTACTTACAAATAAATTTAATTTTAATAGCTCTCTATTAGGCTCACTTCATCTAGTCTTGAGACTTTTTAAAGTAATTACTTTATTCTTTCGTTCTTGGACGTTTGTTTCTGTTTTACGGGTGGAAACACCCGTTATTAAAGTCGACAGAAAAACCAAACATTTGTTTTACATTTTCAGCTTAAGAATGTCATGAAACGTCCAGAAAAAGTTTTTTTTACTTTTCCCCTTTAACCCGGCGCATGGGTGGTGAAAAATTATAACATCGCGTGTGTGGTGGGGTGTAATCCACTCCAAACTTTAAAAAATCATATTAAAAAAATGTATGTGTTTTTTCTTAAAATAATAGTTTACTATACTAATATATTTAATAGAAATATTTAAATCATATTTTTATTTTATCGTTTTAAACAAATAAAAAACTCGATTCTATAGAATGCATATTTACAAGAAAAAATGCTTATTTGGAGATGTAAATCAGGGAAAACTAATCTTTTTTTTTTTAAATACAAAAATAAAACGATTTTATTTATCCAAATAAAATAACATAAAATGAAAAAAAAATGAGAAAAAAATTATAAAAAAACGAATGGTGAATACGTATCTAAAATTATGTATATTTTTTTATAACGTTAAGTGTGTGGTAGGGTTAAATCCACCCATACGCAACTTTGAAACCGCTAAAAAAATAAACGTGTAGGACAAGGGTCGAACAAAAATTGTCAATATGTTCTCTATGCGTTTGGACTTTTTGAAGAGTAGAATGTTAAAACAAAAAATACGAAGCAGTCTACGTTTGAAATATGTCTTGGGTGGTTTCAACCCCACCACACACGCGCCGGGTTAATGCAAAATAACCAAAACCAGAGCAAAAACATATCAAGTACAAAAGTTCAGATGAAATGACCCTACTCTCTATAAGGTTTAAAACGGCTGATAATTATAATTATTTGACAGTGCAGGTTCTGTATGAGTATCCTTCAACATTCTAAATTAAATACTTAATAAAAAATAAATTAAAACTAATAGGTACCTAGAATACTTAAGATGCAAATACGCATTCGTTTCATTTTTATCATTGGAATTCTCATTCGCGTCATTTATCCCTAGTTCTCGATTTTCAAGTCACGAGTTATATTTAGAAGGAGAATATAGTAATAAAATACACAATTAAACCAAGTTTAGTTGACCTAAAAATATCACCTATACCAATAATTTTGGCTTTTCATTTTTTTTTATAAATACGGTTAGCTTTATTTGTTAGTATTTTTTTAGATATTTAAATGTGCAATGTAAACTTCCGCAGAGTTGATGCTCGTTTGTTTCTTACTTTACGGTTGGCAGAATAATAGTTATTTATGGTACTAGTGGGTAAAGTAAGATATTGCCCATGAGAAAATTAACCTGCGAGGCGTCAGCCAAGAAGGTTAATTTTCGAGAGGGCAATATCGGTTTACCCATGAGTGCCATACAAGGTTTTATCCAATAAATAGCTTAGAAATTCATATTTTTATTAAAATTTTTTTGACATTTACAAGAAAATAATTTGACAAGTGACAGTTGAGTGGGTAAAATAAATAATTATCCACTCAATAAAGTAAAAGCCACGCGGGGGTTATTATTGAGTTTATCTATTTAAAATAAAGCTGGAAATTGTCTTATTATCTATATGTATTGGATAAATTTATTTTTCTATGTAAGGTTCACTTTCCTGTGTTACAAATTCGTTGCCAATCAAAATATACAATTTTGACAATTAAAAAAATTCAAATAATTTTTGAAAAGGAAGAAGAAAATGGTAGAAAAAAACTAAAAAGATCCCAAAAAGGGAAACTAAAGCATCAATCTACAATATTTTTGTTAAAATTAGGCAATATAAAGCAGTGCTTAATAAAGGGTTTATAGTAAACAATGTGGTTCGATGTGGTTGGACATTTTTTCGGCAAGTTAAAATAATACTGGTCCATATTTGTATTTAAAAATATCATTTGGACTTTTCGCCAGCTTAGGTAATGTCAAAGTTGATTTTATTTGCACATTGTGACTAAGATTTAAGTGAGTTGGTGGTAATAGCTGGGAAAACCATACATTACTTTAATTACAATTTCAAACTATTTTTCACTTTTTAAAAATATTTTCTTAAAAAGTCGTAAAATGGCATGCAAATACTATCAAAAGCACAATGGATAAAGACATGTCACTAAAAGTCATTTTTAATCCACTAATCAAAGCGGAGATTAATTTCTAAGGGCCAGTTGCACCAACTTTTGGTCTGGGATTATCTCAGCTAAACCGAGTTTAAGTTAGAAATGTTGCGTTTTGATTGGTCCGCCGTCAACTTAATCCAAGTTTAAAGTCCAAACCATCATTGGTGCAAGTGGCCCTAAGCTGGATGCAATTTAGCCAACGTAAAAATGAGAAATTTACATTGCATTTTAAAATATTTACTATTCATTGTGATGTTACATTATATACATATACCGAAAATCAGCTTGGATTAGTATATTGGGTACCTTATTTTAGACTGAAAACCCGTTTTCGTAAACTTTTACTTGTACGTGTAAATTTACATTTATATTTCGGCCATTTTTTAGTATCCAATCCAAGTAATTTTTTTTTCTTTTAATTGCACGCGTCCTCGGGCAATATTATTTGCTGTATTTTACACTTGCCCCATTAACTGTAACTATATTTAGTAATAACTATTTACTAGAATAACCTGAATAATTACTGTCAGAATTCCACCCTGGTAGAAATTTAATGTTGGTAAAACGTTAATTCAGTTTTATTCACAGGTTTAAAGTTTTTGTTCAAGTGGACATTTCGTCTTGTAAATTTCAGGACGTCGTATCTCAATTTTTTTCGATTTTGAGATTTTGGATTTAAACGCTTTATATTATTAATTTACATCTAAAAAATAAGTTTCACCTGCTATTTTTCTTAAATAACAAAAATATAAGCAAAATAGTAACGTCGTATCTTAGATGATTACAGATTAATAAATTTTAAAACCTCGTATCTCTTAAATCTAGTTAACTGACTTGGAACGCACCTTTTGCATATATATTTTGTTCTATGAAGCAGCTGCTCGGTGTTTGAATCAACCTTGGCAAAATGACAGTTTGAATAACACTGCGCATGCGATGCAAGTGGTGCGTTCCGCTAATAATGTTTCAAAGCTCGTATCTTAAAAAAAAATTATTAATTTTGAGCATCAAAATGTCGTATCTATAAACATTAGGTTTTTATTTGTATTTATTTATTTTATACACAATAAAATGACTTAAGGTAAGTTAATCATTAAAAATGTATTAAGTTTATATTAAAAAAGTACATTTTCAACCTATGAATAATGCGAAAAAGAGTTATTTCTCATTCCTGTAAAGTTGTCTTTTTGAGATACGACGTCCTGAAATTTACAAGATGATTTCTAACTTGATGTAACATTTTTTTAAATGTTATATCTTGTTGTTGGTAAAAACATTATATTTGATTGTTGAGGTAATAAATAATTAAATATCTAGGGGTCTTATAAAATATAAAAATAAAAACGTATAGTACGTATAGTACATACTATACGTTAAGAATGTTGTTCGCATAAGAGAATATTAAACTAATACAATTTTATCATAAAGAAAAAACTATGCGCTTATAATGATAAACATTTGTAATTTTAATATTATTTAGCAAATAATATGATAATGTTGTAAAATAAAATGTTATATTCAGTAACCTGTTCTACCTATACTGCCGTCCTTAACTGGAAAGAAGTAACTCCATTTGTAGCATAGCAATATTTTCACATAAACTCTAATGATATATTTTAAAAACGTTGCTATTGGCAAATAAAGTTTCTGCTTTCTAGCTGAGCGCAGAAGTATAGATCCTATAGGATTTAATTCAACATATGAGGGGGTGAGAAGCCAAGGGGTACAAGTGATATTATTAACGAAATTAAGTTAGGCATAGGAGTAGGTTTAGTACAACTTATGCCTATGCCTAACTCAATTTCGTTAAAAATGTCACGTGTACCCTTTGGCTTCTCACCACTTATATCACATAAAATAAACGTTATACCAAGTTGTTTTAATATTAATTTCTACCAGGATAAATAATGATAACTGTTTTAGTTCAGAACACCTTATCAATGTTTTTATCACTTTGACACTCAATCAGTTAATTTGATTAATAAACCTAAAATAGCACACTGAAATCAGGTTATCCGTGGAGTGAGTCGGGCCCCGTTATGGGCGGTAAATGATGACCACATGTTGGGAAGTCTTTTGGAACTGGTGGCAAATCGGACTGTGTGCCCACGTGCACAATAAGGTTCATTCCTATCAACACGTGGAACAAGAAATGGCAATGGAAAAGCCAAAATCCTAAAAAAAAAGAAAAAAAAAGCATTAATTTGTATGTACAGAAGCAGAATTAAAAAGTAGGACAACCTCAAAATATTTTTGACATAAACTTTAATTTTGTTATCAATTAATAAATACTTAAAGAAGTCCAAAATGTATAAATGTATAAGTGTATGTATTCCTCTAAACTAAAAAGTACAAACCTATAGATTTAGGCACTTTTATGTTTTAAAAATATATTGAAATTGTCCCACTCTATGTTTCTGCTTCTGTAGGTATTGGTTTAGATGTATGGACACTAGATTGGTGTTGCTGCACTGGAGTGAACTAGACGTTACTGATCTAATGTCCTTAATCGTAATGAGATTGTAAATAGATCAAAAGGACACCGTAACGCAGTCTTAGGGAGAAAAAAGTTAGGATACTATAACACAGTTCTAGGCAGTTCAAAGTTAGAACAATAGATAGTAACGCAGTTTCAAGCAGGTCAAAGTTAAGATGCTAGATCTGTAGGAAAGTTTCAGGCAGTTCAATGTTAGGATACTAGATCTGTAACGCAGTTTCAGAAATGTCCAAATTAAGATGCTAGATCTCTAACGAAGTTTTAGGCAGGTCAAAGTTAGGACACTAGATCTATAATGCAATTTCGGACAGGTCAAAGTTGGGAGACTAGATCTGTAACACAGTTTCGGGCAGGTTAAAGTAAGGACACTATAACGCAGTTTCAGGCGCCACAGCACTGGTGCGTGTGCCCGATTAATATTTTTTTTTGATTTTTTTTTTTAATTTATTTCGAGATTTTTGAATTTTTGTTTTATTTGTGCTATTTTCTTTTATTATATTGTAGTAGTGTTTATTACTAACCTGGATTATCGGCTCTAAACCTTAAAATAACATATCCATTATTTGGCACTGCTATGGTGTCCTTAGCCGGCGGCAGTTGGAATTGTCTGTGCAGTTGTCCTTTTCTATCCAAATCTAAGGCATGTTTAAGGTTGATTTTCTTGACGTTCATGTCGGGTGATCTGCCAATACCAATCACGTTGAACGAATATCCATGCAAGTGGAAGGGATGACTCAAATTTGGCGATTGGACTAAAAAAAATCAAGCAACTTTGTAAATTTGCAAAGAAAAAGTTGTAGTCAAGCGAAAAACGATTCGCTCACCGCAGTAATGAGAAGAATCTAGTTTTTTAGTTGTAGTTTTATGAAATAGTTTAAGTTGAACTATATTTTTGCACTGATTTCTGGTTTTATTACTAAAACTTACTGTCTTGAATATAATTAGGTGCGGAAAATCCAGTTTTTTTGTTAGAATATATAGCAAAAGATTGTTAAAATACTCACGAATTTCAGTTTGATTTTTTTAATGGGGGCGTTGGTTTACGTTAACAATGGTTTGGTTTGGTAGTTTGCTGGTTTGGTGTGTTTTTTTTTTAATGGGAGTCGTTGGTTTACGTTAACAATGGTTTGGTAGTTTGCTGGTTTGGTGTTTTTTCTTTTAATGGGAGGCATTTTTCAGATACGATATTTCAAAAGTCGATATATTTTAAGAATCAAATGTTATTGAATTTTATTTTGTTAAATGTTATTGAATGTTATTATGTTAATGAATATTCCGCAATTTTTTTTTACGAAAATACTATTAAAAGCGAGTACTTTTAGTCAATTAAAAAAAAAAACTGTTAGCTCGCAAAGAAAATAGTAGATATTTTTGTAAAATTCTGCAAAAGAATGTTACATAACCTTAAAATAATTAAATTAAAAAATAAGAAAATCAGTGCGCATGCGCTGGATTCTTCTCATTACTGCGGTGAGTGAATCGTAGCGAAAACAAGATATTTTTACAGAGGCCAAACTATAATACATTTTGCATTCCATTTTTTCTGCTTTGATACTATTAATATGAAGAGTGCCTCTAATATAAGGGATGTGTTACATCGAATTTTTTATACTAATTAGTGCTATCTTACCTTCATCTACTAATACTACTTCAACTATGGCATCCAGGGGTATGTCAACCATGTGTGTACACATACAGTTTTGCCCACAATCTTCAGGTCTGTTGTCTCCGTTGCAGAATTGTTCTTGGGGTATATCGTCTAGTTGGGACAATGGGGGTGCGGGGGCTGATACGTAGGATATTTCGTCGATTAAACTTATCACGTGGTCACCTCCAATCGCAGCTAAAAATAGTTTTTCGTAAATATGCATTTATAATAACTGATTTAATAACTGAATTTGATTTTCTAAGCATTTAAATTTTTTTCTACCGTATAAAAGGGATACTTTGATTTCAAGGGTAACTTTACTCTTAGAATCAAATTATCTCCGGCTTACGGTATTTAAATCTTACCTAAGAATCTGTTGTAAGTATTTGGTTGGAACAAATCTTGTGGTTTATAGATTAGGAATTTGAAGGGTAAAAATATTTTGACATCAGGTCGTTCTTGTAAAAGGGCCTTATCTACTTTTTTGGCATTTTTTAATTGATTCACGCAAATTGCATCACGTCTGGGTTTGTTACAAATTGCATCCAGCGGGTTTAAAACCTAAAGAATCAGAAAATTCGTTTGCATTATGTAAGTGGTTTTTTGTATGTTGTATTTTATATACATTTTTGTACATATTGGTTATTACTATTATTCAATTTTATAAATACAATATGATGAAAGCTTACTTACTGCATGTCGAGAATATACCAGCGGTTTTTAACCTGTGTACTGACGGATTTTTTTTTATATAGACAAAAGAACTTTTAAATCAGTTCTATATACTGATTATCCATCCGTTTAGTATACACTTTAAAGTGGTACTTGTTTTTTCTTATGGCCATGTTGCCCTACTCTCAGATAAAGTCCAGCTCAATCGTTCTGCATTTAGAACGTTAGTCGCGACTTGCAATTCAGTAGCGTAAAAGGTATGCAGGAGGTACAAATTTTGCTTTAAATATATACTAAATCGATAGATTATCTGTATAGGTATCGTTTAAAGTAAATTTTAAAGTAGTATGGCCAGTTTATGATAGACTTGTAGATTAAACTTCTATACATAAGCTTTTTAGCTGAAGTTAAAAACTGCAGGAATATTAAAGGTATTTACATTTAACTTTTTAAAATACTTATACTTAACTCGTATTATATACTATTTATATATTTATATTATTTACAAATACTTACCTTTTTCTTTATACAAAAGTATTACAATTTCAACGAAAATTACCATAATAATAATAGTTATTTATGGTACAAGACAGGAAATTAGGCTTTTGCCCATGAGGCTAAAGGCAGAGTGGGTTAATTTTAGAGAGGACAGTATTAGTTTACTCACGAGTGACACTAAAGTTTTTTCCAATAATAGCTTAGAAGTTCATATTTTTATTAAAAATTTTAATGACATTTACAAGAAAATAATTTGGCAAGTGACAATTGAGTGGGTAAAATAAATAATTGTCCAATCTGTAAAGTAAAAACCACGTGTGAGTTATTACTGAGTTTGTTTATTTAAAATAAAGCTAGTTATTTTATTATTTGTATATATAGACTAAACAATATAAAATCGCTCTTTTGTCAAGATTTAAATTTCAGACCATTTTTTTTTTGTAATATCTTTATTTCGTCACTAAATAATAATTTTTTATTTTAATTAAAAGCTATGTTTATTACATACCTACCAAGGTAAAAAATACCTACATTTACGCTGAGTGCTAAAATACTAGACCAGGGTTGCAAATATTTCTATTTTATTCACAATCTGTAATGATTTTAATTTGGATTTACTTAGGTGATAATTAGCAAAAATAAAATGTGTACACGGTGTTCTAGAAGAACTTTTAAATGACATGACAACTTCCATTTTTTTTTCTTTTTGGAATTGGTTATATGAGCTCTAATTAAAAAAATAAGACCAAAATTTTAAAAATCGTTAGAGCTGTTTTTGAAAAAAAATGTGTTCTTTAGAAAAAAATCTTTGATATATCACGCTAACATACTTGGTGTGACCTCGATGTCTTAGACTTTGACTAAACTTGGCATAGTGGTATGGACCGTTTTGAAAAAATTTTAGATGGAGTGCTTAGGTACCATAGTGGTACCACTATGCCAAGTTTGGTCAAAATCCGAGACATCGGGGGCAAACCGCGAATGTTAGAGTGAAATATCAAAGATATTTTCTAAAAAACACATTTTTTCAAAAACAGCTCCAAACGATTTTTAAAATTTTGGTCTTATTTTTTTAATTAGGGCTCATATGACAAATTCCAAAAAGAAAAAAAATGGAAGTTGTCATGTCATTTAAAAGTTCTTCCGTGTGTAATATTTAAAAGCCATAGCTAATTAAAATAAAATTTAATAACTTTATATCATAATGTTTAGGAAGTGACTATACTGGGAATTCAATAAAACCTGCAGTTGTGAATGCGTGGTAAAAGGCGAAGATCATACCAGTTCGGGTGCGGCTCGCGTAATTTCGTTGAAGCTTCGCAAAGGCGGACCCCTTATACGAAAGAAGCAGAGGTAAGAGTCACTGCAGGTTTTATTAAATTACAGTATAACTCAGTTGTCGAATTTTAGTAAAATTTCTAAAGGCAGATCTTATTTTTTATTAAAAAGATATTAGAGTGCGCTTAATGCATTTTACGTTGAACACAATATTTTATCTACGACCTACGGATATAGCTTTAAATGCTATGGATTTTAACGCACGGGTCCCGGTTTAGCAAATTATTATGATTTTTTTCGTTAAAAATAACATCACTAATTTACAAAATATACATTACCTTAGTATTTTTTATATACAAATATTGTACAGCTGACCCTGAAAGTGAAATTAAAAATCCAACACCAGTGTATATTTACACACAATAAACAGTTTATTTATAATAATATATCTCTTTATTTATAATACATATTTTTAATAATTATAAAAACAGTAATAAGTTATTTAACGGGCTGTTGGAGACTAGTACAGTCCAAAATAACTACCTAGCTAATTTAAATACATATCGGTAACACCTTTGCTTTTATTGCCAAATTATACACGGTGGATCATAAATAATGAGAAAAAGTATTTATAGTCTACATAGAGATTCAAGTTCTTTGCGAATAAACTTTTCAAGAACGCTTTGGCATAGAGACTAAAAATTTGGATCCACGATTTGGTAAAAAACGTTGGGTCCAAATTCCAAGTCTCGAGATCAAAGCGCTCTTGAAATATCGTAAAGGTGTTTCGCAAAAGACTTGTATCATTAACCCGACTGTGTTAATAATTATATGTAGTATCTCATTTTTTATCAACCAGTCTGTATGTGTCTGGATAAAGGTGGCTCTATCTTAGCCACCCTGTTCTATATCTTCGTTTTAAAAGAATTAATTACATATGGTGGTTCGAAATATAACTGAAGTTTTGTCAGTAATATTTTGAATCGACCTGTATACAGTGTCTGATTTAAATTGGAAATACCCCTATAAAATGAGTATTTGTACTTTAAGACTTTAGAAAAACAAATTTATTTTTTAAAATAGTTAGGTTTACTGCAAGTTTTTTTTTAATTAGTTGGGTTATTTCTTGATCAAAATTAAAATAAAGTTGCCATATGGCTAAAATTTAGCATACCATACTAAAATAATAAACCTTTAAAAACTTGATCGATGTACTGATACTCACTTTTATATGCTCTAATTTAAAAGACACATTTTATGTTCAAATTTTAGTCTAATGCTACAAGGGGGTATTTTTTTAATTAAAAATACTGATGAAAAACACATTTGCACATCTAAACTAACAAGGAGAAAAATACTGATAAAAAATTTACAAAAAAGTGATAGTATTAAGAAATTGCACATCTATAGCTAATAGGATTGTTATTAGAGTATACCTAACTAACTGATCTACAAATAGTTCTAGAGAAGAAAGGCCAAAGTGAGAATTTATACAATTTCTTTCTACCAATTAATTTATATACAACAAATTTATTTTACCAAAATTTTCGTATTTATATATGTATAATTTATGACTAAATAGCACCACCTCAGGTATCATTTAGTGGCGACTCGTGATGTTTCTATCAAGGGCTTTAAAATTTTAACTAAAATCCCACAAATGACAAGACAGCATATAAAAAATACATCCATTAGGGATATTGATAAAAAGTCCAGTGATTTGATTAAAAATAATTTTACTAGGTTTAAACCACCATTATTTTTAAGTTACTATCTCTATAAATATAGGCGGCTTTGTCCTGACTGACAGAGAATCAACGCCCAGCCTAAAAAACTTCACTTAGAAACTTGAAATTTGTAAAGTTTGGTCTTTTAATGATGTAAACACTCACTGAGAAGCGGTTTTATGCAATTCAGCCCTTAAGGGGGGTGAAACGGGGGTTAAAAGGATTTTTTTAAAAGTGTGCGTTTATCAGAGACCTATTAATCTAGAATCTTCATATTTGGCAAAAATGTTCTCTATCGAAATCGAAAGACGGGCGACGACCGAATTCGCGACGGGACTTCCTTATTGTTTTGAAGTATACCGCAACAGTGAACTTTTCAAAGTATCAAGGCAAGGTATCTGCTTACAAATGATTTTTAGTGTCTGGATTCCTAAGCGGACGAAGTCGCGGGTATATGCTAGTAGTAAATAAACTACTTAATTATTACGTCCCCTTGGAATTACCCCCAAACGTTCTTATAAATAGCACCCCCTTTTTTTAGTAATTGTGAAAGTATGTATCATTCTGAATTTAGCAAAGTATAATACTTACTATTTCTGTCACCGTTTTTTGGATGTTTATTAAAAAACTTTTTGAATTTTGTTTTAAATTAAACCAGACATTCGGACGTGTATCGTATATTCGTAATGGATGTCTTTTAGATGTTCTGCGTTCTGTGTGGGATTATTGCCTATTCACAAGCCGTCATTAGTAACAATTATTAAGAGAAAAAAATGTTAAACAACAAGTAAAGGACAGTTAAAAATAAGGAATGCATTTTATTGAAAAATATTGTTATTTTAAACTGTCCCGGGAAAAGATAGAGAAAAACTATAGAGGTAGAAGGCTTAATTACTTACCTTAATTACATTTTATGGCGAATATAATCAATATCATACAGACCATTAACGATAAATAATATAAATTATTAATTAAAAACTAAAATTTTAAATGTTATTCTTTTTCTTTTTGAAAATGGCAAGATCTAAATAAAAAATTTGGTAAGAAGTGTTATTAGTTAAAGATGTCATCAATTTTATAGTTTTAAATAAAAAAAATTAATTTATATATGTATATAATTATACAGTGGGTTTATTTCCACTTCCTCTAATGACATGAGGTGTCGACGTTAAAATTAATTCAGTACTTATCCTATACCAATTAGGTTTCGCTCGATAGCTCATGTCAAGTTAATAGGAATGACTTTTAAAGCACACTGTATATAAATGCCACATTTTTGACGTAACTTCTATGGCAATTGTATAAATTGCCTGGATTTTTGGCTTACGTGTCGTCCCCAAAAACAAAAAAAAGTAATTTGAGTTACGTGTCAAAATTATTTCTTTACAATTTAAAACTGTAATTTTCGAGTCAAAGTAAATATTTTTGACTGCAAAAATTGTAATTATTAGATATTTTTCTTTGTATTTTAGCCACGTTTCAATAAATTATTTAAGTAGCAACACCAATACATGAATTGTGTTATGCAATTATATGTTAACTTAAATTGTGAGATTAAGCATTTGTTGACTTATTTCTGTACAAAATGTGAAATTTTTAGTTTAATTAGTTTAAAAGATATTATGTTAAATGTTCAGCGACATGTTGTCATTTTTGAATGTGTGTTACCATATTATTGCAAAAAACTATTCTAATACAGATAGAAAACTCCAAGTGTCACCTTTTCTTATTTTTTATAAAAACCGTTAAAAAAATATTCTTTCTACCTTTTTAGCTCTGTGAGCCATTATGACGTTGGTTACAAAAAAGGTCCTAATAAAAACAGATTTAGTGTAAACTGAAATTATAAAAGTTTAAAAGTCAATCACTTGAGTGATTTTTGCGTACGCAAAACTAGAATCAATCAAATGACGTTCCAGAAACTACACGTTGTCTTTGAGGACGAGACCAGCAACGTATATTTTATCACCATCAATGATGTTCCTCTTAAAATTGATAAAACCTTTAGATTAGTAAAAATTTTAGAATTGTATTACTATTATTTGTATTTATTATCAATATCCAGCGTGATTTCCGGCCTGTGGTCACCGCAGGTTGGAAAACCTACTGGAACTGGTGGCAAATCGGAATGGCTACCAACTTGAAGCACTAAATTCATACCAATCACAATGTGGAACAAGAAGTGACAATGGAATAGCCAGAAACCAGGATTATCTGCTCTAAACCTGAGTACTACGTAACCGTTGTTGGGTACGGCTATGGTATCTTTACCAGGGGGTAAGTTGAACTGTCTGTGCAAAAGACCCTGTCTGTCCAAATCAAGGGCGTGTTTCAAATTGATTTTTTTGACGTTTTGGTCGGGTGATCTGCCAATACCGATTACGTTAAATGCGTAACCGTGCAAGTGGAAGGGATGACTCAAGTTTGGTTGTTGTACTGAAAAAGAAAAATAATTTTAACAGCCATTAATGATGACGGACGCTACCGTTTGTACAATATTTTATCAAATATTTTAAAAAAAGTCCCAAAAACTCAAACTAACATTGAAGCTGGTATGAAAAATAGAAAGTGGAGATAAGCTAAAATAAAATAACAAAAACAAAAATTATCGGGGATTTAGGGTTTACAAGATTTGATTTTTTAAAGTTTAATGACGGACGCTACAAAAAATGAAGGTGGAATAAATCTATTTTTTGTTTCGCCCGAATACTAGCAAACTGGTTAAGAATTAAATTTAAACTTTATTATAGTATGGTTGGCATTGGTACTAGATATATTTTTTTTTAATTTTATTTTTTAAATAAAGAGTACCAGCATTTTTAACAAAAAAACCCTTTTTCTTAAGATAATGTAGAAAACTACAGTTTGACAAACACGTGACCATGAACGTAGAGAACCCCATCCTCTCCCATATCGCACGCAACTGGAGGGACTCTGGATAATACTGGCAAATAAAAATTACATAATGATTAAATAGAATTAGATAGCTCTTATTAATTTTAGAATATTTGCAAAAACGCATTTCTTCTATCAAATAAAAACGTACCCTTAGCAGGCCCGTAGCTCCCTTCCGAACCACCGTTTGTCTAAACTTGTAAATGATTGGCCCCTTTTAAATTTTACAATTTATTTCTGATCACCCTGTATATTTGCACATAGAATAATTGAATTTGGCGAATGTATTAAATTCAGTACGATATTGTTAACATAAATTTGAAAGTGATTTTTGTCTCCATAAAATAATGCAAATTTCGTTTTAAAACCCAATTAAAATAGAAAATTATATAACAAATGAGTTTACTTGTTTTGTTCGGTAGTAAATATGTAACTTGCATTTTAAATATGGTTATACAAATTAATAGTTAATTTAAACAAGTAATAATAAATATAATCTAGTTTTTTTTACAACTAAAGTATGCCAGTAAGTTTATGAGTAATACTTTGTAGTTTAAATAAGTAATTGTAACAACATTCTTGAAAGAAAAGTTGTTTTTTAGTGCTTTATTATAAGTAAAAGTTATTTCTTAGCAGTTAAAAAAAAACTATGAAAACCAACACAAAATTAAATTTTACAAACTGGAAATATTGTATTTTATTTGGTTTGCCGCTTATAAAAACGTTTTAAGGCATATCCAGAAGCGTGCATAAGAACATAATATATAAGAATGCGATGCCGTGATTGGCTTACAAGATACATGGCGGCACATCAAGCCAATCACGGCATCGCACTGTTATGTTTTATGTTCTTATGCGAGCTTGTGAATAGGCACTTACTTGACGGCACGGGTAATGTTCTTATAGTAAACATTTTCTCGCAACCAAGTCACGTGACTATCGTGCGCTCTCTGCCGCTCTATGATTATGAATGGTAAAGTGGGAAGGACATATGGTCACGTGAATTGGTTGAGAGAAAATGTTAACTATAACAGTCTCTTTCTGTATATATGTACTCTTCTACCGACTAAACAACTGAACCGATTTTTATAATTGAGTTGTCAAAAGATTAATATAAATCACCCGTATAATATAGGCTATATAACATTTTACTTAAAAAAAATGACGACCATCAGACTCTATATCTAAACATGTAATATTCAAATTAAAAATAAAATTGATAAGTGGGGTATTAAATTAAATGAAATAAAAAAAAGTTCTTATAAACATGACTCAACGAACCTAACGCCCTCAAACCAACAAGTCCAAAGTGTGCCGTCAGATTTTTAATTTTTGAATGCGCTAGTTCTTTAGTTTTTATATCCAAACCTATGTCTTATCCTATTATTAATGACTTACCTTCATCTACCAAAACGACCTCGACAATGGCATTAAGGGGTATGTCCACTTTGTGAGTGCACATACAGTTTTGTCCACATCCTGCCGGCCTGTTATCTCCGTTACAGAATTGTTCAGGATTAATGTCATCGTATTGCGAAATTAAAGGTGTAGGGGGCGCCATGTACGAAATTTCATCGATCAGACTTATAACGTGGTCTCCGTTTGGTGCAACTGTAGAAGAATATATTTTGTTGTATGTACAAATATACAAATATAATATTTACATTAAGTTCTCACCAAAATTTTTTTGTGTAAAAAAATTGATTTATTGTTTCATGGTAACAAGATAATAAAATCAAGAATCTATTTTGTTAGTAATATTAAATATTAAATATTATATTTGATATGTTTTTATAAAGGATAAAGCAATGTCTTGATTTTTATGCGCTACATAATTAATTTTTGAAAAGTCAAGGGAAGAGAAATCAGGAGACCTGGCAGGCTCCATAGTCTCCGTCCAGTTCATCTGTTTTGGAAGGTAGCAAATACACTTCGCCTCAAAATTAACCCACCATTACAAATTAAACACAAACAGAAACGGCTCGGTAGTTTTTCTTTTAATTTTTTGTATAGATGATCCGTAAGTGACCTAGAATCGATTTATCATAGAAAAAAAATAATCTTTGTCTTGCGATTTATTAATATCAGAATGGTAAGAGTATCACACCAAATTCTTACAGACGGGCTGATCATTTAATAACAGAGATAATTATGTGAATAAAATACACGTTATTCAGAAAAGATGGGGCTATAGTTAGATTTAAGTACACACCTTGAGGCACTTCATAACGCACCACAGAGGAAAAAACTTATTCTTACTCTTTTGTCCAAAATTAAAATATAAATAAAAAATCCTATTAAAATGTCTTTCCTAAGGAATAAACCTACATTAAAAAAATCATCAACATCCGAAAAACCCAACTTTGAAATTGTGTTTAATTTTAGCGGTGCGTTAATTTTGATACCGGGTGAGTTTTAGTCCATGAACACCCCCTAAACTGGGACTGTTTCCAGTCCGATCAAAGCAAATTTTTTGTAGCTTATATTTCTTAACAAGGGCTACAAAATAGCGTACAAAATTATTTGTAGCACTTCCGGTTTCGCCGGAAACTAAGTTAAATTATTTATTTTAAATGACCCCCCCCCCCGTATATTTTTGCATTGGATCCAGAAAACAAATTTACATTAAAAAAAAATCATTTAAAAACATTTTAGTTTTTTGGTAATTCTTTTGTACTTTAATTTTTTTAAAACGGGTTTTCCTTCATAACTTCATTTTTACAAATGGGAACCCACGTGGACGGTCTTTTTGGTGCGCTATTGTAAGGGGTATACCCCGGTACAAAATGGCGTACTTTTTTTTCTTTCACTTCCACTTTTGCCAGATTAGGTTTATTTTATAAATAAAAAATTAATCAAATGATTTTTTTAGTTTAGTTTAGTAAAATTGTTCAATATTTAATTCAAAAATGCAAAAAAAATCAGGGGTTGTCATTAAGAAAATAAAATTGACTTAGTTTCCGGTGAAACCGGCAGTGCCCTTGTAGCCCTTGTTAGGAAATATAAGCTATAAAAAATTGCTTTGATCGAGCTAAAAACGATCCCATTTTAGGGGATGTACATGGATTGAAAGTCACCCGGTATATTTTGCCCCTAGGAACCATATTAATATATTACAGACAATTTATAGACCAGTAAGAACAGTTTTTATTGATTTTTACGTTTTATGGTACCGCTGTAAACAGGCCTGAAAGTGTTTAAATCGGTTTAACTAGTTTTTGAATTGAATTTTGGTGAGAACAAACATGAATATTTTCAGTGATTTTTCTTACCTAAATGTCTGTTATAAGTATTAGGTGCGAAGAGATCTTCAGGAGTGTAAACGTGGAAACGGAAAGGCAAGAAAATTTTTACGTCGGGCCTTTCTCTCAAAATTTCTGGATCGATTTCTTTAGCGTTTTTCAATTGATTTACACAAATAGCATCGGTTCTCCTCTCGTTACATCTAGCATCCAATGGGTTCATTACCTATATATACAGGGCGGTTATAATACACAGCTATATACAAATATATTCATAAATCCCCTATAATTTGAATCTAACTTTAAAAATGTATCATTTGTCCTACACCCAAAAATGTATTTCTTATTTAAACCCATTATATTTTTTTGTATAAAAATATACAGTGGTGATTTTTATAATACAAGGTGATTTCTTAAGATTAAAAACCAAGAAAATTAGATTATCCCTATTAAGATTTCTGCAGTACTACATGTAGTACTATACAGGGTGTATTTGAAATAGCGTAGGAAATTTTAACAGGTGATTCTACATGATAAAATATGACAAAAAGTTCCTATAAACATATGTCTAAAAATGCGTCATCAGGGAGCTACGCCCCTTTGAAATTGGCTAAAAAAATCGGTTTTTATTTAATAACTCAGGAACCCTTTGAGATATATTAACGAGATTTCGCACGTGAATTAATCCTACTAAGGCCCATCTTTGTATGTCATTTTCACGTACTTATTTAAACCAGGGGTGTGCGAAACGGGGGGGCCTTATCAGTTTTTTGTCCCAAACTTTTTTCTGTGTAACTTTTTTGCAATTTTATTTTTGAAATATGATTCCTCAGGTCAAAATACATAAAAAAGGTACTCTTGTTGTAATACTGCAGGATTAACCGTTTTCGAGAAAAGTTCATTTGAAGGTGAAATTTCACGTTTCGAGGACGAAAAATTAAATACTAAAATGTCGAAAACCAAAATTTTAATGATGCAATGTTATTCTACATCAAAAACTAAGAAAAAACGTTTCCATACATGTAGGTCGAAAAAACGCTTTTAAAGCTACCATAGCCCTTTAAAAATGGTGCATATTTAGGAGACCATAGCTCCATTAGGATTGATTTTTGGAAGTACCTGTATATGAGGTTTTTTTCTTAGTTTTTAATGTACATTCGCCCTGCATCATTAAAATGTTGGTTTTCAACATTTTAGTATTTTATTTTTCGTCCTTGAACCGTGGAATTTCACCTTCAAATGAATTTTTCTCGAAAACGGTTAATCCTACAGTATTACAACAAGAGTACCTTTTTTATGTATTTTGACGTGAGGAATCATATTTCAAAAATAAAATTGCAAAAAAGTTACAGAGAAAAAAGTTTGGGATAAAAAACTGATAAGCCCCCCCCCCCCCGTTTCGCACACCCCTGGTTGAAATAAGTACATGAAAATAACACATAAAAACGGGCCTTGGTAGGATTAGTTAACGTGCAAAACTTCGTTGATATATCTCAAAGGGTTCCTGAGTTATTAAATAAAAACCTCTCCCTTATGACGCATTTTTAGACATATGTTTATAGGAACTTTTTGTCATATTTTATGATCAAGAATCATCTGTTAAAATTTCCTACGCTATTTTAAATACACCGTGTATACAGTCTTGTTACTTTCAATGACAAGAACAACATAATTTTATACAAATTCAATAAAATAAGCTATTGAGGGGTAAATGTTATTAATATTTTAAATAGTTTATCTTTAAGAGCTTACACAAATCCATATAAAAACCCACCTATTATTATGTATTTTGGGGTGATCAACACGAATCTACCATAAAAAAGTCAACTCATGGGCTAATTTTTATGCTACACTGAAAAAAACTATTTAAAATGGTAAAAATATCATCTTGAATTCCAGTGTAGCAAAAAAATGAGCCCATGGGGTGCCTTTTTTATAACAGATTCGTGTTCATTATACCAAAATACATAATAATAGGTGGCTCTAAACCCTATAACAGATAACTTTTTTTTTGTGGGCCTGTGTTATATAAAATCAAAAGAGAATCGAATTCTTTATTTTTACACCAATAGTGATAATTGTACCGATGGGAATACCCGTGAATAAAGTAATAAAAAAGAAAATGATCTTTTATGTACAAACATTTTAAAATAAAAATTACTATTACAGTAAAAGTTATTGCTATGACAAAGAAACATAAACTGGATGCATACAGTCAAATTTACAGCTATTTGGACTGACTCCTCATGACGCGTCATGAAGTTATAAAAAAATTGTATTGATTTATAATGAATACAACTTTATTACATTTTATTTTTTCCGAAAAACACGGTTAAAAAAACTGAGCATTTTTTTGCATTTGAAAAAGGGTTTCTAATTTCGGACATATCCAATTTTTTTTTTCGAGAGTAGATTTGGATCCCATTGCTTATGTTTCTTGTTATGTCCTGACATTTTATTCTGCAAATAAGAAGTAATTTAATCTCGAATTTAATCTTTAAGCAATTTTTTACGAATACTATAGGAGCCATAATTTTCCGCTAGATGTCGCCGCAATATAAGCAGTTTGCAAACTCCATGGAGCCATTGGAAGTACATTATATTATTTACATTTACCCCCATTTACCTTATACATATTTATTTAAAAAGAAATATACAAAGAACTTTCACTTTCGGGTTTAGACCGTGTTAATGGATTTTCACTTTCCGACGTTTCGTCTCTTACTACTAGAGACATCTTCAGGGATTAATCTGAAACTAAGTTTCGAATCAACTTGTGTCACTATTTATGACGAGTTGTGGTTATTCACCCGTGACGAGGTTTTTCCTATCAAAGACTTCCATATTGCAGGTAAGTGGTAACCAGTGTCCCGATTGATATTGTTAGGATGCTTGATGATTTCTATCGATTCCCGTATCTTCCTTGGCATTTTTCTGTTTTCTGTTAATATTTGTTTTGTTTCAGACAAATTGATTTTATGACCTGTTTCATGTACATGTTCGGCTACTGCCGATAAGGAAATTTGTTTCTTTCTTATATTGCGCTCATGCTCTTGAAGTCTTGTAGAAATTTTTCTCTTAGTTTCACCTATGTAAACCGTACCACAGGAGCAGGGT
>OY294044.1:57615756-57687206 GCA_958510825.1 Brachypterus glaber | reverse complement strand
ATGCTTAAAGATAGCTAAAGTTGTCTTATTTAAAAGTACTAAATTTGAAGTCGATATCTCAACTCGTTCAAAAGTTAAGAGGGGGGGTGACTTTCGGACCGCTCTGTATATTTTTTCCACTTTTCCAATTTTTTATTAGTTACAATCATTCTAATTTATAAATCGTTTTAATTCAAGAAAACAAAGGAAATCTACAAGAGACCAAGGCAAACTTAAATTGATTTATCAAGGGTGACGCGTCCAGTTTCGGGAATTTTAGTAAATTTGTAGCTAGATTATTTATATAACTTATATATATATATATATATATATATATATATATATATATATATATATATATATATTCTTATGGCGTACAAGGTGAGCTCCTCCCATGCTAAAGTTGCGGCTAAAGTGGGCTCCGCGGCAAGGTGAGCTCCGATACACGGAGCCCACTTTGCCAAACGCTAAAAATATCGCCAAACATCTTATTTTAAGGTGTAGATTCATTCTCTAAAGTTTCAGCTGGACTCCATTTTGGTCGCTATCATGAATATGTATACTTTTTTAGTTTGCGTGTATATTATTAGATGGCGGCAATTGTAAACCTTAATATACAGCTTTGGATACCTTCAGCGGTCAACCTGGAATCCACTACGCTTGGCAATGCAGCATATGTATATTTTATACACCTAGCGGTTATGGTAAACTCATATAAATAAAAGTGAATCTTTGACGGCTTATAATAATGCAACAAGAAAACAACACTCTATTTTATTTGCCTAAACTAGTAATATGAAAATACGGATCATTTATTTTGCTATTTAGTGCATCATTGTGTTCTCGGGTGGGATCATTGAGTTCTCGGATGGGATAATTGAGTTCTCGGATGGGATCATTGAGTTCTCGGCTCGGCTCGGAGGAAAAAAACTATTTTATATAATAGGCTGACTGAAATTATTGTTTATTACTTGCAAAAAGTATTACATAAGCATGGAGAGCCCCAAATAAGCTTTTATAAACCAAGAATTGAGATCCCAGTAACTTTGAATACCTATAGCAAATAAGTTGGGCTCCTTAGTCACGTGGTTGATGTATATCTTTCGAAAATATATTGAATACCTATCTAAATACCTTTAGCAGATAAGTTGGGCTCCTTAGTCACGTGGTTAATGTATATCTTTGGAAAATCTATTGCTCTAGCGTTTAAGTTGAGCTCCATGGAGCTTGATCTAGCGATGCATCGACATTCTCTTTTTAGTCACGTGACTATTGCAATGGTTCTCTGTTATTTGTTGTTAAATTGTCTAAGAACGTAAAGAAATTTTTTAAATATGTCGAAAAGAAGTAAGAGAATATTGCTTTTGGCCACAAGTCAAGCTTCCAGATGTAAGTATTAAAAAGTTACTATATATTTTAAATCAAATACGAAGTAAATAAATAAATATTGAGCAAAATTATAATTATCTACATAATATTATTACAACATAGAGTAGAAAAAAGCGGGAGAAGGAGGTTCAAGGTCACGGTTCGGCTAAAAATCGGATATTGATACTTGATTTCTGATTGTTTTTTATTAAAAAAGTAAAATAATGCAATTACTTTCCCCTAGGAAAACCTTTTCATTGTTTTTTTACGTTTCTGGAAGTTTTATATCCAAAAAAGATGATTATGTCAAATAAAAAAATCGCGTGTCGGTCTGTATGTTGGTCTGTCTATTTGTCTGGGGACTTTGTTACCACGATCACTCGCGGACATTTTGAGCTATAGACTTCTTTGGCCCATAGCACAATGGGCCAGCACATAATAAAACAGGGACACAATTCTTAATTTTTGCATACGACTATTTTCAATACCGCTGATTTTAAATAAAAAAACAAAAAAATTAAAAAAAAAGTCGCGCCCGTAGGATGGTCAAAAAATTTATTTCGTTTTGATCTTTCTAAAAATGTATCAAATGCTTCCTTTGATTACGTTGATGTAGCAATGTCCATAACTTAAAAATTCAAAATGGCGTAGTCAATATGACGAATCGCGTGTCGGTCTGTCTGTTGGTCTGTCTGTGTGTCCGGGAACTTTGTAACCACGATCAAGTGAGAACTCATTGGGCTAAAAACTTCAAATTTGCAATTTCAAAATTTTATACTTATAAAGATATGATCAAACTTAAAACTACATTTAATACCCTGTTTTCATAAACATCTGTATTTTAAGATACACTGCCGGATAATAAATTCGGGACACCTAAAAAATTGCCATTTTTTAAATTCAAATGTTCGAAAACTACTTAATGCTTTTGACTGATTCTTTTTTTGTTTTAACGCTTAAACATTTGATAATTTTGTTTGTAGTAAGAATGATTAAAAAAAAGTATTTTTGTTTTGTTTTTAAAAACCTTTCAAATAAATACAATAAACGCCATTGTTCGAATCAGCCAGAAATCACAAAAGTCGTCCGCCATTTTGACCAAAATTTTTTAATATATGGCACAGAAAACCCCCAGATACCGATTTTGGTTCGAATTGGCAATTAATGACACAAATCATCCGCCATGTTGATGCCGCCATTTTGATTTTTTTGTAATTATGACAAAAAATTCGTAATCTACTACCCCGAAAAACCCCTGATACCGATTTTGGTTCGAATCGGCCAGAAATTACAAAAGTCGTCCGCCATATTGGCGCCGCCATTTTGATTTTTTATTTTGACCAAAAATTCGTAATCTACGACCCCGAAAACCCCCTGATACCGATTTTGGTTCGAATCGGCCAGAAATTACAAAAGTCGTCCACCATATTGGCGCCGCCATTTTGATTTTATTAATTTTAACAAAAAATTCGTAACCTATGACCCCGAAAACCCCCTGATACCGATTTTGGTTCAAATCGGCCAGAAATCACAAAAATCGTCCGCCATATTGGCGCCGCCATTTTGATTTTTTTAAATTTTGACAAAAAATTCGTAATCTACGACCCCGAAAACCCCCTGATACCGATTTTGGTTCAAATCGGCCAGAAATCACTAAAGTCGTCCGCCATATTGGCGCCGCCATTTTGATTTTTTTAATTTTAACAAAAAATTCGTAATTCACGACTTCGAAAACCCCCTGATACCGATTTTGGTTCAAATCGGCCAGAAATCATAAAAGTCGTCCGCCATATTGGCTTAAAAATGCCAAATAAAGGGCGATTTTGTGAGGCCATTCAGTGCAGGTGGGGCCACGTAACATCTATCGAATCCCCACAAAAAAAAATTTTTGGCGCCCCCGCCGTCGTCCCCATATCAAATAAACGTTATTAAAAATACCAAATAAAGGGCGACTTTGTGCGGCCATTCAGTGTAGGTGCGACCACGTAAGATCTATCGAATCCACACGAAAAAAAAAATTCTGGCGCCCCCGCCGTCGCCCCCATATCAAATAAACGTTATTAAAAATACCAAATAAAGGGCGATTTTGTGCGGCCATTCAGTGTATGTGCGGCCACGTAAAATCTATCGATTTCACACAAAAAAAATGTTTTGGCGCCCCTGCCGCCGCCCCCATATCAAATAAACGTTATTAAAAATACCAAATAAAGGGCAATTTTGTACGGCCATTTAGTGTAGGTGCGGCCACGTATTATCTATCGAATCCCCACAAAAAAAATTTTTTGGCGCCCCCGCCGTCGCCCCCATATCAAATAAACGTTATTAAAAATACCAAATAAAGGGCGACTTTGTGCGGCCATTCTGTGTAGGTGCGGCCACGTAAGATCTATCGATTCCACACAAAAAAATTTTTTGGCGCCTCTGCCGCCGCCCCTATATCAAATAAACGTTATTAAAAATACCAAATAAAGGGCGACTTTGTGCGGCCATTCAGTGTAGGTGCGACCACGTAAGAACTATCGAATCCACATGAAAAAAAAATTCTGGCGCCCCCGCCGTCGCCCCCATATCAAATAAACGTTTTTAAAAATACCAAATAAAGGGCGATTTTGTGCGGCCATTCAGTGTAGGTGCGGCCACGTAAGATCTATCGATTCCACACAAAAAAAAATTTTTGGCGCCCCTGCCGCCGCCCCCATATCAAATAAACGTTATTAAAAATACCAAATAAAGGGCGATTTTGTGCGGCCATTCAGTGTAGGTGCGGCCACGTAAGATCTATCGAATCCACACAAAAAAAATTTTTGGCGCCCCCGCCGTCGCCCCCATATCAAATAAATGTTATTAAAAATACCAAATAAAGGGCGACTTTGTGCGACCATTCAGTGTAGGTGCGACTACGTTTATATAAAAAATAATAAGGAATCAAGTCGCGATGCCCGTTTTCCTTGACAATTTTTTTTTATTTTTTAAGTTTTTTCCGAACCGTGGATTCAGTAATAAGTAAAAAAAAATTAAGTGGCGATTCCAGGTACAAAAATGAAAAAAAACGTTCCTATAAAGGTTGGTCCAGGGGCGCAAATTACCTGCCACATGCGCAAACAGCTCTAGTCACGGCACTGATTGATTGATTAATTGATTGATTGATTGATTGATTGATTGATTGATTGATTGAGTGATTGATTGATTGATTGATTGAGTGATTGATTGATTGATTGGTTGATTGGTTGATTGGTTGATTGGTTGATTCGAGACGGCTCACAGTAACCCAAAAGTCTTCAGTCGTAAATTTGACTATCTGGGATTTGAAACCCATTTGTCAAAAATGAGAAACGCTAATCTCGATCATTTCAGACTAAACATATTGCTGCTCACCGTCGCCCTAATCAATATTTTATTTAAAAAAACATGACAACACCGCAAGGAGCCCAGGTTGCTTAAAATACCCAATACACGGAGCCTGCTTTGCCGATAGGTATGGTAATACACGTCAAAGGAGCTCAACCTAACCGCTACATGTATGGGATCCCGTCTTGTACTTTATGTGTATAGTGGTATACACGAAATATACACAAGGACTCCACCTTTCACTCTATGTATAACGGAGCTCACCTTAACCGCTATCTGAGTATATATATATATATATATATATATATATATATATATTTTCGGTTATTAATCGAAAAACGTGCTGTATATATTTTTATAGACTGTCAATTCTTAACTTATGTACTTTTATATGATTAAACTACGTCTGTTATTAGTAGATTTTTTAAACGTGAAACTTGTTTGGTGTATACCTTAAAAATTAGTCCTAATAAAACTTTAGACCATTACCCGGTGAGTTTACCCAATATTTAACACCAAACTAACTAAGAATTTGACCAATGTAATGTCAGAAATATTTGAAACATTTAGTTTTATTGATTAAACTCTTAGTTTATTGTTAATTATTGCAAAAACAACAACCAAAGACAGTTTTAATTTTTAAGACTCGTCAAAATATTTTTTAAGAAACGTACTTTTATATATATATATAAGAAAGTTATCTATCTGTCGTTAAAATCAAATGGACAGGAAACAGTGAATAGTACCATTTCATCCTTTTTGGGAATCATCAGCAATGTGTATCCTGTATGTTGCTAATATTCAAATAAAACGTTAGATAGATATAAACATACAGGATACACAGTGCTGATGATTCCCAAAAGGGATAAAATGGTACTATTCACTGTTTCCTGTGCATTTGATTTTAACGACAAATAGATAACTTATATATATATATATATATATATATATATATATATATATATATATATATATATATTTTCGGTTATTAACCGAAAAACGTGCTGTATATATTTTTATAGACTGTCAATTCTTAACTTATGTACTTTTATATGATTAAACTACGTCTGTTATTAGTAGAATTTTTAAACGTGAAACTTGTTTGGTGTATACCTTAAAAATTAGTCCTAATAAAACTTTAGACCATTACCCGGTGAGTTTACCCAATATTTAACACCAAACTAACTAAGAATTTGACCAATGTAATGTCAGAAATATTTGAAACATTTAGTTTTATTGATTAAACTCTTAGTTTATTGTTAATTATTGCATAAATCTACCTTAAATTGATTTTTATCGCAATTTGAAAATTGAATATGTCAAAATTTTGACCATATCAATATTAGAGTCACTTCATCTTAGTCTTACTTTACTCTTTCGTTCTCTTTCGTTAGTTTTCGGTTTTTGGACTTAGCTTTTCTCCTAAGCTTTTCCCTAAGCTTAAGGGGAAAAGAGGGGAAATTTTCGATTTTCATTTGTTGTGTGGCGCTACCCGAAAGGAAGAAAAAAACGAAAACCAGAGCAAAAACGGACCAAGTACAGATGAAGTGACCCTAATCAATATCGATAATTTTTTTTATATAAAAAGTAAGGCGAAGCCAAATAATAATAAATCTCCAAAAACCAATTTAAATGCGCATCACAAAATGAACTTTAAATTACTGTCGAATTAAAAAACAATAAAATTTTGATCACGTTTTTTCTGTAGGTATTTTTTATCGTGATTTAAACTGTATCTATGACTTGAATTAATTTAAAATTTAATTTTTAAGCATTAGTTACTATTTTTTACTGTAGAAAAGTTTCTAATAAAACACTGGCTATTGTAAAATAAGATTTTTTTTTATATTATGGACGTTGACAGTCATATTTTAAAATTTTGAAATTGACGTTTTGTTTTTAAACACTTTTCAAATCTTAATTTCGAAAAAAATTTAAGTTAGCCACTTTATAAACGAAGCTGTAGCTAAGACTTATTATCTTAGGCTATACCCGAGACTATATCTCAAATTTTAAATAAATCGATTAAATAAATTCAATCTACCAGATCGCATTCTTGACTACCTATTTAGACCATAATGTTGGTTCGATCTAAAAAATAGACGTTATAATTTAATTGAAGGGCAAAAAACTACTAGAATTGTGTTTTCAGTTTTTTTTAGTACTAGTGTTAGTTTTACGGATAAGTTCCTATTTTTGAACGAACTTTATTTTTGTATAAAGCTCGTAGAAAAAGTAAGCTCTAAACTCCCGGAGTAAAGTTACATTTTCACACTTCTTACTAACAATTCTTACCTGAGAATGAAATAATCGTGTTAACTCTGACAGGATGTACGGGTTCACCATCTGTAGCGATTAACGTCAAATCGTGTCCTTGGATTGTCAACTGAGCTGGACATACGGAGGCGAAGGAATTGATGATCCTGAACCTGTATCTTCTGCCTGGAGTCATTGTGAATACTTCCAAGGGGGTGTTTGTCATAAAACCGGTGTTGGGGTCTCTGAATTGACCTTTTCCGTTGATCAACAAGGATTCGGGATCTTGACCGGTGTTGACAGCCAAACGACCGGGGAATCTGAAAAAAAAAAATCGAAATTTATTTATTTTTAAATAAAAGAATATTGAAATAAATAATTTCCACTTGATGTCTGTATCCTAAATATTAAAAAAAACTATTTGCATTTCATAATGAAGCCCTGCGCCCATGAAGATTTTTTTGTTTGTTAAGTTAGTTAACGGTCCATAGTATCAAAATCCTTCCGTAAATCAGAAAAATACAGGTATACAATACTCTAATGTATTGAAGCAAGGATCAATGTAATGATTAAAATTTTGAATGACTATCATTTAAAAGTTTTACTAAATAGTATTTTCGGTGTTTTAAATTGCGATATCCATCCATGATCCATCCTTTCAGAAGCCTTTTGCAGATCAATACAAATTACCTGTAATATTGTATTAATACCGTATGTATATACATACATAAATATATGTATGTAAGTTTTACTAAATAGTATTTTCGGTGTTTTAAATTGCGATATCCATCAATGATCCATCCTTTCAGAAGCCATTTGCAGACCAATACAAATTACAGGTAATATCGATTAATACTGTATGCAGTTTTAGCGTATCTTTGCATTCTAATATGTTTAAATTTATTAGATCACAACCCATGATCCACTTTATAAAAAGCCAATAAAACGTACAGATTACAATCCAAATGATTAACATTTTTGATACCTATATTTTAAATAATTTTAGAATTTATGTTTAATTGCAATGTTATTATATCACATCCTATGATCCGCTTTAACAAATGCCTCTGGAAAATCTTTAAAAATTGTAGGTATACTATGCTTCATAAACAGTGTCTACTTTTTGGAAATTAATTAAATTATTGTATTTTGACGACGTTTTATGCCATCATCAGGTCATAACTATTTCCTCTTACCTTTCAGCCGCATCTTCGTGCATCCAATCAGAGAGCAGCATAACGTGCGTAGTCAAATCGTAGTCATACAAGTTGCTGTTGGGATCTTTTGATGGTGGCTGACGGACTACAATGCTACCATATAAACCGTCCATTTTTTGGAGACCAGTATGGGCATGCCAGAAGTGAGTACCAGCGTTACCAGCAACCCATTGATACCTAAAAGAAATAACAACTCGTAAGCAATTTATCTGTCATCTAAAATATTGGCAAGAATTAAAAAAAAAATATTTATTATCTATTGTTTTCGTAAATATGTTTTTATCCTTTTATATAGTAAGTTTTAACTAGTTAACAACCAGACGGTCTTCTTAAGCTAAGTTTAAAGCATCTATTGAACTAAAATGGGTACTTTTTTTCTTTTAATTTAGCTTTTGCCGGAAATTAAGTTTTTTTTTAAGAAATAAAAAAATAATTAATTGCATTTTTTTTAAATGTAAAATTGTGAATTCAAAAATGCAAAATATACTTCGGTGTAATCATAAAAAATAAAATTGGCTTGGTATTCGGCGAAAGTGCAAAAAAATATTTTGTACGCCATTTGCTTTGAACGGATTGAAAACAATTCCATTTTAGAGGGTGTCCAAGGACTGAAACTCAACCGGTACAACTATACAGAAAGGGCTAAGTTATCTTAGCTGACTCAGCTAATATCTGAGACTGTAGGAATTGCCTTTGAAAATTTTATGTGCATCCTTCAGATTATAAGATTCAAATTTAATCATTTATATTTTGTTTTCATCTGCGCCATATTTTTTAAGATACCCAAATGAAATGTGCATATTACTATATAATTATGAATAAAAATAATTTTACAAAAGAATTTTAATAATAAAAAAAAAACAATTTACAATAATTTTCACAGATTATAGCTATTGCGTTGATAATAACTATAGCAAAGAATTAATCATGATTGCAAAAATATGAAAATTGAATTTTAAACCTTGGGCCTGCAATTCCATTATTTATTGTGTGTCTGCTTTCACATGTTTATAATTAAAACAAATAATAATTAATAATTACGCATCCTAATAATGAGAAATCTATGAATTAATGCATGAAAATACTATTTATAAATAATATAAATAATCTTTACTTTTAATTATTGTTTTTGTTAATTTTATGTATTTTTTAAAACAGAATTGTTTATTTAATAAAGGAAAAAAGTCCCATGAGATCGTCATGAACCTGTCTGATTTATACATATAACAATGTAGTTGGGATTTAACCCTTAACGCAGGAAGAAACCTATGACGAAATGAGGTAAATGCAAAATAGTATATTACATAACTAGTGTGGAAAGTGACATATTTCATGCGAGTGGGAAGGTTTAAGAATGAGCGCTAGGCGAGTGAGGAAACCCCACGAGTGCATGAAATACACTTTCCAACGAGTTATGTACCATACGAGTGGGAAGGTTTAAGAACGAGCCGCTAGACGAGTAAGGAAACCCCACGAGTGCATGAAATACACTTTCCAACGAGTTATGTACACTATTTTTCCTACGATCCCGAAAAAATATGAAGTTTCTTATTTTAAAATTTTCTAATTTTCATTAGAAAAGCAAAGTAAAAAATAATTATAAAGAGCATACAAATTTATATATGTAGGTATGTATGTATGTATGTAAAAAAAAACAGAAATATGATTTTCATTTAGCTTTAGTTTTCTTAGTTTTATATTTGATACAATACATAGCTGTTTAATGGGTTGCCAATTCCTAAATAAATGCAAACTTGAGTTCACTTATTAAATTAGATTTCTGTGGTTATGCTGTCATATAAGACAGTAAAATTGTTTTACATTTCATAAGAAAAATACTGTGTATTTTGATGTTTCTTATGTAATGTAAGGTAACTAAATGAAAAATTAAGTAATTTTTATAAGATTTAGACTGTCTAGACTAGACAGTAATGGTCAAAATAGTAACGTTATAACTATAGTTTCTATTTTTGACATGAAAAACAGTAATAAACACTTAATAGTATATTATTTACCACGCGGTCTAAAATGTTAAATCTTCACTCACGTGGAAAATATAGTATTTTTTTCACTACCAGTACAATTAATTAGCTATTTATTTATTTATTTTACTAAAATTTAATGCAAAAGATTATAAATTCAAATAATCACGCTGGCCGTTCGCAGCCATTAAAAAAAACAAATGAATAACTTGACATTTCTGGCAGAAATTTTCTGGTGATCTGCTAAAATTATTAAGTTAGAAAGTTGTTCCGTGTTAAGTGTGATAAAATATATAAAAATGGAAAGTGAAGTGCAAAGTGATAATTCTGGTACTCCCCCAGAAATAAGGGGACAGGCGAAAACTGTGAGGGAGAATCTATTGCCTCAAAAATCAATATATGGGGGTTGTACCTCTAGTAATATATGATCCTTATCATGCAATAAATAAATTTGGTGCCTAAAGACACTTGTAAATAGCAATGTGATTTAATAATTAAGTGAAACGTCAGATGCCAAAACAGCTGAATAAAAATTCATTATTAGCCATGGTGCAATTTCATTATTTTTAAAACCTCTGACGTCATAGGTAGAGAAATAATATTTCTACCAATGAAAAGAACAGTAATAAAGATGTGGCTTTAGGCTGGTGGTGAAAAAAAGATATTAAAGGCTGTGGTGAAAGGTGGAAAATGGTTTATAAAACAAGATGAATCAAATTCGTACCAGGTAAATATCTAAATAAAATTAGGCAAACCTTCATACATAAATATCACATGAGTGTGATATACAGATATCAAACTAGTGCGATATGAGGCGTTTTTTAAAGAACAAAAGAGTGTGCTAAATGTAGTTTTCATAGAGGACCGTAGGAAAAAATACTTTTAAAGCAAGAGCTTATTTTGCAACAGTCACCCATTTATATTATATTTTAGTTTAATATATAAAAGTGTGAAGTTTGATTTAGTTACTTTTAATTATAATTTGTGTATATATTTGGTGAGTATAGGTCTAGGAGTGTTGCTTACCACCAATGTTTAGAAGAGCAGTTACGCTTTATTTAGTTATTTTTAACAGAAGAAATTTTAATAAGTACCAATCTAGTGTTTTAAAATATTTATTTGTCTAGGTAGAATAGATTTACAACAAATACTATTATATAATATACCGTGTCACAGTTCTTATGTACATCACTCTTATTTTCTGTATTTGTAAGCCAACACTCTACAGCTGGGTTCCAAAACAGGCCAACAAATGAAGTGACCCCACTGATCCATATATCCTGACAATCTTTTCACCTACTGACTTATTTTTGCTACCATCTACTACTAATTTTTACGAACAACATAACTTGTCCAAGTAACTCTGTTAGACCCCACCACATAGGGTAAATTAGTATAATTTTACTATACTAGGGCTTCAACATATTAAAATTTTAAATTTGTAATTACTCTAGTTAACTAACAGAATTGTAGGAAAAGAGGAATCAGATCATGGATATATTTACAAACAAAACAACTTGTGCAAGGAAGTCTATCACCACTTAATGGGTCGAGGGTTTAATTGGCTTTACTAAGCAGTAACATAAAGTATGCAATCACTAACACCAGCAGAAGGTAAGGGAAAAAGAGTTCAGATTTAACAAAAAAAAAGTGTTCAATTAAGCTTATTTTCAGAAAAGTAAACTTTAGACAATAAAAGCCGAGGTAAAAGCAATAAGAGTTGTGATGCAAATACTAGTCCAGATTTCGATTTTATATTTCTAGACTTTCCCCTTTAGTGCTAAACCCTTTAAGCAATACTTATGTAAAATATAAATATATTTAATAGTTTATGTAGATTTGTGGTATATTTTAATTTAAAATAGTATTATGTTGGATACATACTATATTTATTTATAACCTTTAAGTATAAAACGCTTCCTTATAGGTTTTGCGATTCAATTAAAAGAATAAAAAACAATATAAACTCCATTGAACGAGAGAATACGACTCTGACGTCACAGCGCGTAAACTAAATTGCACTCTGTAAGCCTATAGGGTGTTAACAGAATAATACGTGTTTAATTATGTTTGTTTAAGTTTTTACGAGAATTAGAGCTGTTACATTTTAAGGTTAAATACTTTTTTGAGTTATAATCACAAATAAAGAACTTTTCTTAAAACCTATAGAAAGAAAATATGTTTTTACAAAAATTAATTTTTTATATAAAATTAAAAATGTGGCATCTATTAAAAATCATCAAAAACGCTCTTTGATTAATTGAAGGGAAATAATTTTAATCTTTTTTCTAACTTTTGTAGCAATTTTTTTTGCAACACTTGCTAAATGAACTTTTTTGCACTTGGCACTCGCTTAAGCAAGTTATGTCTCACGCTTAGAACCGCTCAATTGCTTAACTAGTTTTTAGTAATAGCTATTTAATTACTAAATAATTTTTTTTCTTCAAGCGTAAAAATGTTCATATTTTATAACTGAACACACTAGTTAGAAGTGATCTGTTTGTTAACAGTAAAAAATGAGTTCATTGTTGTACGCCGTATAAAAAGTTAGTTAGCAAAACCACCACTGGTGGCAGCACTCTTTGACTTTGATGACAGCCATACTTCAAACTTGTTTGTTTATTATGTAAACAGGTGGTTAACTCGAGATTCTGTGCAAAAACCTTGTGTGAAATTGATTAAAAATGATTAAAAAAGAATATGGTCTCCGAAATTGCAAATGCTACATTAGACAAGTTACCATCGAAATCGCGAAAAGTGTAGCCTACGAAAAAAATTTAAAATGAGCTAAGGAAGGTTTAAGTTTATTTCTAAAGGGTTTTATTGGCCTATTTTAATAAAAAAAACATATTTTCTTACTGAATAAATTAAATTCAAAAGTTAATATTTAAAAAAAATATATAGGATGCTTGAGGAAAAAATAGTATGTTTCACTCAGAGGAAAAATTGCTTTTTTTAATGTCTGTAGTTTCCGGACTCCGCTTCGCGTCGTCCGTAAATTCTACAGACTAGTAAAAAAAAGCTTCACTTTTTCTTTTAGTAAAACAATAAACTATTTATCGCCTCTCTGGTGTCTACGCAGGTGTTGTATAAATTTGCACAGGATTATTTATGCAAGTTTATTAACAGGTCGATAATTAGTGAGTTTTAATTAATTTAAGGTAACTAAGGGGCAATAAAATTAACAGCTATACGATAATAATACTTATAAATCAATAATAATAACTATAAATCAAATAACATAAAAGAAAATTAGAAACATCTATGTTTATTACCTCTTAAGTTAATTTTTAAAAATAAATTATAGCTTGTTATACAAATAGTAAACACATGTAGCTAAAGGCATAGAAAATGTGAAATAGATAAAATAAATTCCAAATTTTAATACTTAACAATAAATAATAATTGGCTTGTTTTAATATACGAGATTTTGTACTATTTTGTGTAGAAATCGTGTGGAAAGCAGCTATATTTCCGTATTAAAAAAAAAATTAACTGAATTACTAATTTTATTGATTTCAACTTGAAATTTTCAAGAGGTGAGGCTTTTAAGCCCATGGCTCATTTACCTTTAGTTTAAATGGGGCTTTGGGGGCAGTGAGGCTAGCTTACTGATGCATTCATGATTAGTTGAGCAACATAACTCGTTAAGAACATGTTTAAAGGGTAATAATTGTTTTGCATAAAAGATTAGCTATGGCGGATAATTTCCGTTTTGATGAGGGGTATTTAAGTACTTTGTTTTAGAACTATTGAAGTTTGGATAAGGGCTTTGTCGAGGGTGACCATTTCAAGCTAGGGCTCTATGCTACCGATTCCGTTGGTTTGTGAATTGCATTATAGAAAAGCTTGTTCTTAATGGTAGGGAATACCGTTTGCAGACGGTCGTTAACTGTCTGGAAAGTGTTTTTGACGTGTTGATCCCACGTTAGATTTTTGAATAGTGTAATGTAATGTATGTAATAGGACATACACACAGGGTGATCAGTAACTGACATGCCAAAATTTAAGAGGTGATTCTACAACCAAAAATATGAAAAAAAGTCCCTATAAAGGTTGGTCCAGAAATGAGCCCTAAGGAAGCTACGGCCCTTTGAAGATGGACATATTGAATGGGGAACAAAAAAAGCAGCAATAAAAATTTAATGCTGCAGGGTGATTCTTCATTTAAAACCAAGCAAAAAAGTATTCTTTAACAAAACACCTAAATTTAATATTAAAGGAGTAATAGCCTTTTAAAAAGTATCTAACATTTTGGTGGCATAAAATATTAGGTACTTTCTCTTAACTGCATTTTTTTTGAAAACGGTTGCTCCTACATTGTTACACTACGATATTTTTTATGTATTTTTACTCAAGGAATCTACATTTTTTACAAAAAAATCCAAAAAATACAGATTAAAAAGTTTGGGGCAAAAATGTGTTAAGCCTCAAACATTTTGCCTCTGGACAAATTAAAAAAAATTAATTAACATATTACCCTTAGTAATACTAGTATAAATACAAAAATCATAGCTCTAACTTAAAGGGTACCAGAGTTATAAATCAAAGTTTCATTATGAAAAATATTATTTTTAGTACAATTTTAAACCAACTTTTATAGGATTTTTATTTAAATTTTTGGATGTAGAATTACCTCTTAAACTTTGGAATGACAGTTACTGATCACCCTGTATAAGACATAACCATTGTTATTTATCTGAATTTGTAAAACTAAAACTGGTAAAAAACATATTATCGGGATCTATTCGTGAAATGGAAATGTATTCTAGTGGTACTTATAGCCAGTAGTCTCTGTTATAGCGAACAGTTTTAGATGCATTTTAAAAACAAAAATATGAAGTAGGTAAACTTTTTCACCTCGATCGTTTGGTTCAAAAATCTTACCTGAAAGTGTTTCCTTGTTGAATCGGACATTGGGTGACAAATGGTACACCATCGTAGTACTGGCTACCACGTTGCCATATACCATGCCAATGGAGGGTTACTTCCATACCTAATTAACAAAATAAATAATTATTTTAAACACAAGCCGTGAAGATATGTAATGGCTACGCATTCCATTATATATTATTCAAAGTAAATGGTATATTACATTACACCAAATACTGGAAAAAAAAAATTATTTCGTTTTTGCGAAAAAATATTTTTTTTTTCAAAAAAAAAAAAAATATTTTAACATTTTTTTTTAAATAAGATTTGTTAAAAAAATTAAAAAAAAAATAAAAAAAAACTTTTTTTTTATTTTTGTAAAAAACCAAAAAAAAATGATTTTATTTTAATGAAATGAAAGTTTTATTTTTTTAAAAAGTTTACCCCCCCCCCACTTTTTTGTTGTTGGGGGGTTGCTTTCAAAATTGGTAGAATTGATCCTTATAATAAAAGTAATTTTTCATAAAAAAGTTACGTTATTCAGAATTATCTTTTAGCTTTTTTCGATTTTTTTAGAAGTTTAACCCCTCCTAAACTTTTTTGTTTTTGGGGGGATTAGTTTCAAAAACAATAAGGATCTTCCTCTTATAGAACTAGATTTTTCCTGAAAATTTTGAGTCGATCGGATTATTGGTTCGTGAGTTATTGTGTCCACAAAAAACGTGACACCAGACGGACAGACGGACGGACATTAAAAAAAAAAAGTTTCTTATTTTTTCATGAAACAAATTAATATCCAAGAATTTTTTGTCTAGGACGATTTTTGAAAATTCGAAACTACCGTATAATATTATTCTAGCGCAGGCGCTGTGAATAATATAATAATGTGGTAGTAATGTATTCTTTTGAGTGGGGCATATTTTCAAAAAGTAGAAAAACTCTTCTTTGAAATTGTAGATAGATAACACTGGTCGACAAATCTGAAGATTTCTCTAACTGAGATTCCAGACATAGGTTTATACTAATTTTGGGTCGCTGAATCCAAATCCGAAGGCCGTTTGTCTCCATCACCCTCAGATTTTTTTATATCATAAAAAAAGTTAAAATTAGGAAAATCGATTTTGTGTAATTACAAGAAAATGCTTTGACTTATTACATTAAAATTAAGTACGGTTAATAGTGGTAATATAAGTTATTTATTCCCCTACTTACCCAAAAGTACAATTGTGTGTATGTCAGAGGCGTGCGTTCTAAAGTGTTTCTGTAATATATTTCTCCAACAAAATTTATGTTTAAGAATATGGTTTTCGAGAAAAATAGGTTTAAACATATCTCTGCAAGTTCCACTAAGAAAAAAACTGCTGCAAACAAGATAATACTTTCTCCTATAGGTCTAGGTTTATTAAAATAAAAATAAAAATAAAAATAAATAAATAATTAAAAAAAAAAAAATCCGAAAAAAGGGTCTTTTTTCGTTTTAACGAAAAATAAATTGAAAAAAAAAATAAAAAAAAGTTTTAACCCCATTTTACCCCCTTACCCCACCCGGATTTTTATCAAAAAAAAAATATCCTAGCCACATAAAAAAAGGTCAATAGTTTTTTTTTCCTATGTATTTTGAGGCGCTGAATCCAAATTTGAGGTCAAAATAGCACCTGAAAAACTAATTGGATAAGGTGCTATTTTGACTTCAAATTCGGATTTAGCGCCTCAGAAAATAGGAAAAAAAAAACTATTGACCTTTTTTGTGTGGCTAGGATATTTTTTTTTATAAAAATCGGGGTGGGGTAAGGGGGTAAAATGGGGTAAAAACTTTTTTTTATTTTTTGTTTTTCAATTTATTTTTCGTTAAAACGAATAAAGAGACTTTTTTCGGAAAAAAATAATTTATTTTTTTTTATTTTAATTTATTTATTTATTTTTATTTTAATAAACCTAGACCTATAGGAGAAAGTATTATCTTGTTGGCAGCAGTTTTTTTCTTAGTGGAACTTGCAGAGATATGTTTAAACCTATTTTTTTCGAAAACTATTGACCTTTGATCAAAAGGTCCAATATGTTTTTTACGTAAAATTAATCAATAAATAATAATTTTTTATCGAAATTGTAAAATTCTTAAACATAAATTTTGTTGGAGAAATATATTACATTACTCTGACATACACACAATTGAATTTTTGGGTAAGTAGGGGAATAAATAACCTATATTACCACTATTAACCGTACTTAATTGTAATGTGATAAGTCAAAGCATTTTCTTGTAATTACACAAAATCGATTTTCCTAATTTAAACTTTTTTTATGATATAAAAAAATATGAGGGTGATGGAGACAAACGGCCTTCTGATTTGGATTCAGCGACCCAAAATTAGTATAAACCTATGTCTGGAATCTCAGTTAGAGAAATCTTCAGATTTGTCGACCAGTGTAATTGTACTTATGAAAGAAGCAGGTAAACAACAATGTGTTTGTCTGCATGCCATACAAATTTTTATTCGATTATATTGTATACATTTTAGCAAATTTAAATTCATATTCAAACTGTCATATTGTAGGCCATCATAAGTATCTAGCGTCCGTAAAAAAACTTTTCAGGACTTGACCCGACAGTTACCATCGAATAAACATTATTTATTTTCTTAATTCTCCTCTTAATTCTTAATTAAAAGAATTCAATAGCTTAAAGTTGCAATATACCTAACGGAGTTTTCGGAGTTTTCTACAGCACGAGTGCGTACAAACACTATAAAACATGTTGTTTTACAAATGTTTCAATTTTGGTTTCTGCATTGTCCAATGAAGCAACCTTGACTCTAGCTTTCAATTATTTTAATCAGTTTAAAATGATTTAAACCTAAGCCAATTTAATACAGAGTAATTGTTTCCATAAACTTTTTAAAACCCATTATGGCTGTCATACTACAGAATACCATAATAGAAACGAACTTTTTTTGTAACATTAACTTAATATGTATGTACATACCTTCCATGTGATTTTCCACGTCGATTACAACTTTGTCTCCCTCACACACTTGTATACTTGGACCGGGGACCATTCTGTTAGCTGTCAAAATACCTCTTTCTACACCATCAGCCAAGACACACTGACAGTTGGACCATACTGTGTTTGTCGCGTTAGGGGTACATACTTGACAGGCACTGAAAATTAAAAAAAAAGAAAATTAGATTCTTCAATGAGAATATATAAGTTGTGCGTTTTTAACTGTAGAATTTCCATAGCAACGGCGAATTTTTGGAAATTAACAAGATTAGTCCCCTTAAGTCACCGCAAGTTATTATAATTAATTACTATGTTGTACTGCTGCAGCATGCATGCTGCAGCTGATATTGTATATACAATATTTTACACTAATTTTCTTTAGCGCTGTATTTTTAAAATTTTAAAACATCGGTAAATATGGGGTATCAAATCATAGAGAGGTATTATCTCCATGTCCGGACGCGTCAGGCAAAAATAGAAATTTTTGGAAAAATTCAGATTTTATTTGTTTTGTATATTGTTAAGTTTAAAACAATTAAATAAACCTAAAAAATAAAAAAACTACTAAAATATTCAAACTCTTCAATTTTTTTAAATGGCGTGTTTTTTATTTTATTTTTTTTTAACAAAGAAATTTGATGGTTGAAAAAGAAACTTTTTTGGTCAATTATAATTGACATAAATGTAACTTTTTATACTGAATTTAAATCCGAATAAGAAACACCCCCCATTCTATTTAAAATGTTTAAGTTACCCCCTCTCCCGCCTAAGGGTGTGAATGAAAAAAAAAATCAGCTTTGATAAAAAAAAATTGAAAAACCTATTTGTTATGGTTTCTGAGATATCGGTTGGTAACCATTTAAATGGCCCACCCGGTATGCAATGTGCCACTTAAATTTGTTTTTTTACGCAAAGCCGCAAACATTTTCAAAAAAAAATTATTGAAATTATTTAGAAGACACTATAAGGTATGCAATGTGCCACTTAAATTTATTTTTTTTACGCAAGGCCGCAAACATTTTCAAAAAAATGTATTGAAATCATTTAGAGGACACTATAAGGTTTATAAATATTCAACTTTCGATGCCTCATGATTTTTTCGTTTTTTTTTTTGTTGGTATTTTTTACCTGTGTGAGACGCCTTTATGTGCCCTCTGAATCACGTGGTTACGGTGGAATTTTTATTTGAAAATTGTTGTTCTCTGATGATTATTGACCAATAAAATAGTTACTTTATTACTAATTATTAATAATTACATAAAATTAAATAGGTACGCATCCTCTAAAAACTTTCCTTCCATAAATAGCAGAAGATATTACATATTCGCAAAACAAAAAAATAACTTCCTGGCAAAAAATCGTAGTAACATCATCCCAAAGTAGAATACTTCCTCTATTATATTGCTGCTTTAAAACGTGTTAAATTACTACTGTTTACATAAAATCAATTATCTGCATTCGAGACAATCCTATACAGGAAAATTTTATCGAAAACTAATCAAAATCCAACACTTCTTCAGGCGATAACTTTACCATTTTACACAGTAACCTTGAATGGGGGTTAAGACAGACAAAAAGGACGATGAAAATTATGCTCAGATAGTGATAGTAGGACCTCTGAGGATTACAAATATGCATTACTTAAAATCAAGTTTCTTCTTTAATGCACTTTTTGCACGATTTTCATTTGTATATTTATTTTGTTTATTTAAAAAAAAATACATATCGTGCAAAAAGGTGCATAGCAAACGAACTTGATTTTTTCTAATGCAGATAATCCTCATACTATCACAATCTGACCCAACAAGCATTTGTCAGGTGGCTGCTGGTCGGGAAAGTAATCGCAAACCATCATCGAATTAAGTTTTTGGTCCCTGGATGGCCCGACATAGACTGCCGATGGAAAGTAAAGTCAAACGATCATCGGTCTGTCGATCGGAAAAATAATGCCAATTACCGCTAAAATTTTAAAATTAGAAATATAGCCGCCGTTGAGCTGGTATGTCTGTTATTTTTGTCTGTCTTAAGCCTTATTTAAACAGAGGGTTATAGATGTGGTTGGCCACCGCTCTATGTAAAAAAAGGCTCGGAAACCCTTACGGGAGGCTATGACCCTAAATGGGTTGGACAGTCAATGATAAATAGAAGCCTTATTTAAAACCAATGTTTTTTCAAACAATAACTCAAACAAATCAGAAATGCAGCTGTACTTATTCAAAAATATTTACTAATTTTAATAGCGACGCGACGTTTCGTCTTTAATTAGGACTTCTTTAAGCTTAGCATATTAACTTTAAATATTACATGCAAACTACAAAAAGAAAACTTTAGAATAATACATACTTAGATGGTTAAAAATGGTTAATTTAATAGATTAAGTTTAAATGCTTTAATACTTAGTTTAAAACCGGACACAAAAGCTATAGTTATAACATACACGGTGTATTTGAAATAGGGTAGGAAATTTTAACAGGTAATTCTACATGATAAAATATGACAAAAAGTTCCTATAAATATATGTCTAAAAATGCGTCATAAGGGAGCTACGCCCCTTTGAAAGTGGCTAAAAAAATCGGTTTTTATTTAATAACTCAGGAACCCTTTGAGATATATCAACGAGGTTTTGCACGTCAACTAATCCTACCAAGTCCCGTTTTTATGTGTTATTTTCATGTACTTATTTCAACCAGGGGTGTGCGAAACGGGGGGGGGGGGGCTTATCAGTTTTTTGTCCCAAACTTTTTGTTGTGTAACTTTTTGGCAATTTTATTTTTGAAATATGATTCCTCAGGTCAAAATACATAAAAAAGGTACTCTTGTAATACTGTAGGATTAACCGTTTTCGAGAAAAATTCATTTGAATGTTAAATTCCACGGTTCGAGGACGAAAAAATAAATACTAAAATGTTGAAAACCAAAATTTTAATGATGCAGGACGAATGTACATTAAAAACTAAGAAAAAACCTCATATACAGGTACTTCCTAATGGAGCTATGGTCTCCTAAATATTTTTAAAGGGCTATGGTAGCTTTAAAAGCGTTTTTTCGACCTACATGTATGGAAACTTTTTTCTTAGTTTTTGATGTAGAATAGCATTGCATCATTAATGTTTTGGTTTTCGACATTTTAGTATTTAATTTTTCGTCCTCGAACCGTGAAATTTCACCTTCAAATGAACTTTTCTCGAAAACGGTTAATCCTACAGTATTACAACAAGAGCACCTTTTTTATGTATTTTGACCTAAGGAATCATATTTCAAAAATAAAATTGCAAAAAAGTTACACAGAAAAAAGTTTGGGACAAAAAACTGATAAGGCCCCCCTGTTTCGCACACCCCTGGTTTAAATAAGTACGTGAAAATGACATACAAAGATGGGCCTTATTAGGATTAATTCACGTGCAAAACCTCGTTAATATATCTCAAAGGGTTCCTGAGTTATTAAATAAAAACCGATTTTTTTAGACAATTTCAAAGGGGCGTAGCTCCCTTATGACGCATTTTTAGACATATGTTTATAGGAACTTTTTGTCATATTTTATCATGTAGAATCACCTATTAAAATTTCCTACGCTATTTAAAATACACCCTGTATATGTTAACGAAAAGAGGAGTTATTTGAATAAAGAATGTCTGTTAAGGTTCAAAGCCTACGGTTAATTTTAATGAAGGGATCATTATTCATAACAAAACAACTGCGGTTGGCCATCAAAGAAATTTTACTAGTGTAAAAAATGCATGACATGTTGGTAGTAAATGTACGCTTCTAATTATCAATTTACTTGTTTAGTGAACATGTGTTTTAACCAGGATATGCCCACTGAATTAAGTAATTTTAATTATTTGTTTGTGTAATTCCATTAGGAAAGGTCCCACGCTGTCTAAAGAAAAGATACATATTAAAATTGCCCTTTTATTTTTACCTTTTTCCTCTAATCCATTTTCTTGTTTGGACTTTTTTGTTATACTCGTATTTCTCGATTTAAGGATTTCCACATAGGCTTAACTAGGGGGGATTAGCCCCCTAAATTTTGTTAAGCCCCTCCAAATCAAACTATAAAAGTAAAATTACGCATATATTTTTTACATTTTTTACATACATTACATAAGAGGTGATTCTATGTTAAAAAATTGTAAAAAAAGTTCCTTTAGAGTTTGTTCAGGAAATGAGCCCTTAGGGAGCTGCGGCCCTTCGAAGTTGGACATACTGAATGGGGAACAAAAAATGACCAATAAAATTTTAATGTTGCAAGGAAATTCTTCATTTAAAACTAAGCAAAAAAGTTTTCTTCGTCAAAACACCTAAATTTAATATTAAAGAAATAATAGCCTTTTAAAAAGTAACATTTTTAGTGCACAAAATATTACATCCGGGAGCCGGACTTTACAGCGAAAAACAACCGCGAAGACCATTACCGCGAAGACCATTACCGCGCAGTTCATTACCGCGAACGGTCTTTACCGCGTATGACTTTTACAGCGAAAATCGTTATAAATTATTTTTATTTTATATAGGGGGGCTAAGTCCCCCTGGCCTTGGTTTGAGTCCCCTCTGGCGTTTTCGATGAGCATTTTTTTACAGGGCCGCTTTTATTGTAGGTAATTTTTGGGGGGCCAATTTTTGTTTTTTGAAGGTTCAAAGCTTTTTTCTTGTAGGTAATTTTAAGGGCGCCATTTTTTTTGCAGGGGCGTTTTTGGGGCGCCAATTTTTGGCAGGGACGCCAAGTTCGGTAGAAACCGTCAGGGACAAAGTGACAAAGTTTATTTTCTTGAAGGTAATTTTTGAGGCTACAATTTTCTTTTGAAGGGCGCCAAGACTAGGTTGAAACCGTCAGGGACAAAGCTTTTTTTCTTGGGATGCCACCCTGGGGGCTGAGCCCCCCCTAGATTTTTTTTAACTTAAGGCCCTGTGTACAGTGTACATTGTACAAGTGCTAGCCCACTACGATGTGCTTAAGCTTAGTTCCACCTCTGAAAAGTAAAACCTTTTCTAAGGGAAGTGCAAATGTATGAATCTTTATTGTGTATTTTTGAAACCTATACGGTCTGGTGGTCCACTAATGTTCCACCTTTTTGATCTGCCATGTGTAAAATATTATTTTTTGGTCTCATTAACAGCATATTTCGAGTTTAGTTATTTATGTAAAATGGTGTGTAAAATAATTATTTAATTAATGAAATATACGCTGCGTAAAAAAGTCGCTTGAATCGCATGCGATAACCTAAATCGATTTATATAATTATCATTTTAAGTTTTAATTTTAATTAATATTTTCTTGTTTTTTTATTAAAATTTTGCGGAAGACCCATATTTGGTTTTGGTTCCTATTGTGTAGGAACTTTAAAATTGAATTCCGCTCTCATAGGGCCGCAAGAAAGTTAAAATGCAATAATAATAATAATAATCCTTCATTACAGCCCAGAGGGCCATATACAAAAAAATACAAAACATACAAAATATTTACAAGAAAATTAATAATTAGCCCATATACAAAAGTTCAAAAGAGCTACCGCCCCCCCATTAAAACTCTACTCCAGGTTTGCCATAGATTGGAACGCTACAGAATGTCACTCCTCAGTAGAGCCACTATAGGTTGGAAGATTTATACAGCCGATCGCGGAACCCAAAAGCCCGAAATCTACGAATAGCTAGGAAGTCATTAACACCAGGCGTAGCAAACATTTCACTAGCACTAAAAATTCTCGGTCTGTCTAAACGCATTATTATAGCACACGCGCAGATTATTCCACCATCCCAGTGTATAATTACACCAAAAAGTTATGACATGTAGATCCCTGAGCAATATGTTTGAAATAACAGTTTTTTAATGTCAGAATTACACTAATAATAAGAAACTATTAACTATCCCATGAATGAATTATTAAATAATTATAATTATAATTATTAAAATAAAAAACTGGTACTTACGCCCCCAAAACTGTGTAGAACTCCAACGTGAAGTGATAATAACAAATCTTTGGTGGCTCTCCCTCTCGACATGCTCTCGCGCACTCATCAGGCGAGGAGAGTAATGGATTCCTCCTCAATTCGTTCGTTGAGGATGTCCTGTAGTCCAAGTGTTTGAAGGAGTATTTTCCTCCCAAGCTAGTTTTGCCACTTCCTCCCCGAATTTTTGAGGCACCTCCTCCCACCGTGGGATGGCTCTGGAGGACCTGATGTTGGGAGGCGAAGAAGTCGTCTGTGCTGCCTATGTCTATTCCGGGATTTATTGTGTCTGTTTGCCACCAGGAGGCGGATGTGGCTTGGTCGGCAACTGCAAAAAAAAGAAAAGAAAATTAGCGAAAACGGTTTTTTCAAGCGTTTTTTAACTTTGCACCTGTGCGTTTTACTTTGTTAACTATGTAGCAAAAATAGTGTGCATTACTCGAAAGAGAGAAACGTGTTTTTCTCGCTTGGCTGGGGCATAATGCCCAATATTCCCGCTTGCTAAAAATATTTATTTTTCCTAATTTAAATACCTACACTGAAAAATAGGTTGGGGCAAATATTTTCTAGTCGCTACAACCAGAAACCTGATAAGGCAACAAAAAAAATTGTTGTGCTGACAATATCATTAATCCTAGAATGCATGCCCGGGCCTCCGAGGCCCGGCAGATTAAATATTTAGCTCTACATTAAAAAAAAAAATTATTAAAAATCCTTTTAGGAATGCCTCATTTCTAATAGGAATAATTTTTAAAAATTGTTATTGTTGTTTTATACCATGTGGTTTAAAATTTTCTTTTCCATCGATACCCCATATTAACATACCCCCTGCCTTTCAGGCCCGTATAGGTAAATATTTATTTTTATTATAAAAAAAATAAATAAAAACCGCTGATAAATAATTTTTATCCAATACATACAGGTAATGAGACAATTACCAGCTTTATTTTAAATAGATAAACTCAATAATAACCCCCGTGTGGCTTTTACTATATTGAGTGGATAATTATTTATTTTACCCACTCAACTGTCACTTGTCAAATTATTTTCTTGTAAATGTCATTAAAATTTTTAATAAAAATATGAATTCCTAAGCTATTTATTGGATAAAACCTTGTATGGCACTCATGGGTAAACCGATATTGCCCTCTCGAAAATTAACCTGCTTGGCTGACGCTTCGTAGGTTAATTTTCTCATGGACAATATCTTACTTTACCCACTTGTACCATAAATAACTATTAATTATACGTAACATATGGTATCTAAAATACAAACTGGCTTTCTTCCTAAATATGATTGATGTAGCAGCTTCAAAAGCATATATTGTCTTTACATTGGAACATCTAAGTTTTTACAATCCAAAACTGACCCCTAGATGAAGACTCATTTTAAAGGATTTAGTAAAGCAGCTCACAATACCTCATATACTAAAGAGATCTAAAAATCCATGTTTTCCACGGTACGTTTTTGACAACATGAGTAAAATTATAGAAATTTCTAAACCATCTGACAAACTAGGGCCGTCCAATAGGAAAAAATGTTATTTGTGCCCTACAAAATTCATTAATTTTGTCAAAACCAGAATACTGCACCAAAATTGTAATAATTGCTTTTCTAAGGACTAAATACACAATAGTGTTTAAGATATTTTTAAGCATTTTGTTTCATTTTCGTTTGAGTTTTTAGTATAAACAAATAAAAATATATCAAAACATAAATATACATAAACCATAAACAAAAATGTTATCTCTCCAAAATATAATTATATTTTGGAGAGATAAAATTTTTTCTATGGTTTATTTAAATCAACTCCAATATGAGTAAGAATCAAGAGTTTCTTAATTTAAATATACATAATAGCTTAATTTTATATAATGCCTATTTTGCCCTCCTTAGTTAAAACCATTAACGTAGAGAAAAACGTCCTAACATTGTTATTTTCCGTAAATTTTTCGAATAAATGGCCAAATTCCCTGGCTTCCAGGTTTCAATTTCAATTTCCCTTACTTTTACCTGACTTCCCTGTTTTCCCTGACTGTAGGAACCCTGGAGAATAGATAAATATGGCATAAAACAACCGGTATATGCAGATAAGCCTAAAATAAGAAAAATGTTAGTTAGGACGTTTTAACTATGTTCATTTTTATATTCGGGCCCAGGGTATGTAAATTTGTATACTTTTTAAGGTACCTAGGCATCCTAAGGTTAAAAGCTATTTTTTTTTCCGGTAGTCACAACAAGTTTTGCTGTTGCCCTTACCAGATTTAACTATTGATCTGATTGCCCCAATCAAATCGTTTTTTTTATGTTCAAATTAATCCAAACAGGTCGATCAATTTTAATAAATAATTCCATCCTGTATGTCAAAATCAAAATAGCTGTAATTCGCCTGAGGCGGATATCTATGATTCTAATTAGTTGCAATTGGTGAAACTTTTACCGAAAATTGTTGTTTCACAGATTACAGATTCCCATCGGACTGTATCCGGGATATAACGGTTTTTTTTCTTTTATTTTTTATTTTCGCAAAACAATACCTATTTTTTTTAATTGAAATAACATTAACAGTAATTAGAAATTATATTGTTTATAAACACAAATTTCTATTTCCTAGTTAAATTTGAAGATTATTTTTTTGTTTTTTTTTTTAAATTTAGAAAACATAACCACAATTTTTTGAGAAAAGTCCATAATATATAGATCAAGCCGTTAAGATATATAATGCTTTGCTTTGTACAGTATACTTCTCGCAGATGCAAGTAGCTTTTCCCTCGTGAAGTTTTAAGTTAAACTTATTTAATAGTATATTAAAGTACTAGTTCCATAACATACGTTTTTAGCGCACGCGTACAAGTTTAGAAAACGAGCCGCTTGCAGCGAGTTTTATAAAGTACTAGTGCTTTAAAAACCTGTTATGAAACGAGTCTTTATACAATTTTTTCTATTTTGCTCTAAAATTAAAAAAAAACTTACATTTAAATTGATGACTGATTTAGGGATTTTTGTTTTGGGTTGGCATTACAGTTTACACAATGTTTAAAATTCTAAGAACAAATGATATTTTGATATATTTTACAGTCATCTCTTCTTTTTTCACTGCAATTAACCAGTCCACAATTTTAACACGGTAAAAACTAACCTAAAAAATTAAACTTTAAATCGACATTGACATTTGCACGCAAAACTTCAAGAGATAGGCTTTTGTATGTTGAAACCCCAACAGAAAAAAAAGTAGAGACCTCTTATGGGCCTATAAGAACACGCAAAATGCGTGTGATTATGAGCTTATAAGAGTCGCAAAATAGAAAAATTGTATTTAGATATCCTAAAAATATATATTTCAAATTTTAGAGTGTTATTTTTTTTTGTTTTTAAATGTTTTTAAATTACCTACAAATTAGTTTTTCCCTACTTATTAGTAACTATGGGTGCATTTTAATTGCTGACGCGTGCATTGTTTGAGACTTTCAACTTTAGAATCTTTTTAGGTTTTTATATTTTGACAAAACCAACAGAGGCTATCAAATATTTTATTTTTATAAGTTCACTTCATCTGGCGGTGGAAGTAAACATCATGAAAGTTTTGATATTTTTTTATGACATTAATAAATATTTATATCACATTAATTACCATGTCAACCTACAGAATATGTACCTGCAATAATTAAATTTGCTTCCATAGCTACAAATTCAACTTTTAAAGGTAATTTAACATCAGCAACAGTATTGGTCCACTTAAAGCATTCTTATTTTTTAATTGAACGAAGATGGATTTTTTTTGACATTTTTTTCATAATTTCCAGAGGGTTTTTAATATACCCTCAAATATCTGTACGCGAGTTCTGGAACAGGCTGTATTATATATTATATAAAAATATTTTAAAACCAAAAACCATGCACACATATTTACCTCCAAAAATTTTAAATAATTTAATATTTTTATATGAATTGCTAAAGAACTTTTCCACGCAGCAGTATTTAACCAAACCAAGTCCAAAAACCGAAAACTAACGAAAGAGAAAGAAAGAACAAAGTAAGACTAAGATGAAGTGACCCTAGCTAGTTGGGCTATATCCGTATGGGAAAACTATTGTATCCCATAATAAATTAACGTTTGAAACCATGGTTTCTAAATTGTTTCAATATTTCACCTTAAAACTAATTTCATAACTGCATTGTTTAAATATAACGCAAAAAGTCTGACCCTGGAGGTCTTAATTATATTTAATAATATATTAGAAAAATTTGACACTTCTTGGGAGTGGAATTAAATTGTACCTATGTAATTGTGAATAGACCAAGTAGGGGAAAATGGGTTAAAATTGTAATTTTTTTTCATACTGCATGAATCATACAAAGAAGAAATGAGGCATGTAGAATCAAAACGTGATGTCCAGCTTAGCTAACTTTAGGAGCATCGCAAAAACTGTCATGCTTTTTCTACGAGACTTTTTTAAATTTGAAACATGTGGTATGTTATTCAGTTTAATGGGAGTTATCATTGGTACAAAAATTGCCGGAAAAAAAATAAAATATTTTCCGAAAAATTTAACGTAACACCTTTTGATACTACATCAAGCCTCAAATATTTGAACTTAGCAAAAATGTTACTCTATCGCAAAAAATTATAGATACAAATGATAAAAAGTATTTAGCTCAAAGCGTTACCTTGCACACAAATTTTCCCTGGTATTTTTTTGTACTGGATCCAGTTGTTCTATATTGCAACATTCTTTTAACTCCGAAAAGTTTTTGCGATATTTTAGCTATTTACGGAACGTTCAAGTATTACTTACGCATATTTTGATCATTTTGCCCCCCACCCCCCCCCTGTAACGCTATGTTCCTATACCATTAACATGGGCGTAACACTCCAAAATGATCCCCTCCTAGGAGCGTTACGTAATACTTAAACATTCACTTATTTCGTGACCATTCCAAATCTGTTTTCAAAAAAATATCACATTTTTAAGCATTAATTATAGCAATGAAAATAAAATCTCGTCGGGGCAAAAAACGTTAAAATTTGTAAACCAGTGTTATTATTATTCTATTTGAAATTTCCTAGCTACAATCACGACTCTTAGACACACGCGTGACCAACATTTTACGGAATTTTTTGTCAATGTTGCTTAAATATTTACCGCAATTTGTTGTCATTACCAAATCATTTCGTCTTAGAAATGAAATAGGTGGTTCAGATTAACAATTAAATAAATAGTAGCACGCGTGGCTCATTTTTTACGGGTGGCTTCACTTGTTATTGAAATCGAAAACAATTAAAAATTTTTTTGAGAATGTCATTAATCGTCGATAAAATGTGAAAAAAGCGGGTGTTGAAAATAGACATTTTATATGATACCCAACTCAATAGGTTTCTCTATAAAAATGTTTGTCAAAATTAAAGTTTAAGTTTAAGTCTTATGCCAAATTTCAGATTTCTAGGTTATATACAGGGTGATCAATAACTGGCATGGCAAAATTTAAGAGGTGATTCGGAATCCAAAAATATCATATAATGTTCCTATAAAGTCCGCAAATGAGCTCTAAGGAAGCCACGGCCCTTTAAAATTGTAATAAAAATAAGGTTTTTAATTAATAACTCTGGTACCCTTTAAGCTAGAGCGACGAACTTTGGCATGTATACTAGTATTAATAAGGGCAATAAGTTTATGTTACATTTTGTGCCATCAAAAACGTTAGTTTTTAAAAGGCTATTACTCCTTTAATATTAAATTTAGGTTTTTTGGTGAAGAATACTATTTTGCTCAGTTTTAAATGAAGAATCACCATGCAGCATTAAAATTTTACTGATGATTTTTTTGTTCCCCATTTAACATGTCATCTTCGAAGGGCCGTAGCTCCCTTAGGGCTCATTTCCGGACCAACCTTTATGGAAACTTTTTTTTATATTTTAGAATGTAGAATCACCTGCATGGCAGTTACTCATCACCCTGTAGTTTCTAAGATAAACGGATGTGCACATGTGACAGACGGACGGACAAGCGATCCTCCGAGTCGTAGGCTACGACAGGTCAACCGCTGGAGTTCAGATGTACAAATTGAAAGAAATCTTAGTGGAAATCTCATCTTTACCAAATATGGGACCTTTTTTAAGAAATTTTCAAGATTTTTCGAAGTAATCTTAAAGAAAATCGAATTAATCTTGAGGGAAATCTCGAGGAAATTCAGGTACACAATTTTTTTTCAGAGGTTTGCCCTCTCTATCCTTTTTTCCGTAGTCCAAAAAATCGAAAAAAGTAAAAAAAAACATAAAGTAGGAATGAAAAATTTCTGCACCTTTGTGCCGAAGTAAAAAATGGACACGTCTGCAAGAGTAATATTTTATTAATTGGTTCAAACCTGCGCGAAGCTGCGTCGCGTACGACGAGCTTAACGCTAAAACTATTTTTTCTGAAGCAATACTAATTTTTTACGGGAGAATTCACATACGGTAGAATGCGTGCGTAAACTCACGATTTATGAACACTATTTTCAAACTGATTGCAAATTTACAACAATTAAAAATTATCAATGACATACTTTCTAGATTTGACGCAAAAAATTGCAGTTTTTTGTATTGTTACTACAATGAAACATGATCTTAGATGTTTGTTTTGATAAGATATTAAAATGAGTTAGGAAAGAAGGACTTTTCTGTAATTAGGTATGATAAAAGAACATTCTCATCAAGTGTTTTGAAATGTTGAGAAATTTAAAATTTTGGCGAAGGCGCTTACGCGCATATTTACATATTTAAATTTGAATTAATTTTGTCGCAGCATAAGAATTGTTATATTTCAATCAATAATAGTCCATTTACCGCCAAAAATATTGGTTTTTGACCTCTTTTCCCTCTTTGCTCCTCTCCAATGTTAGCCATATTTGACGTCAGGTAAACTATGAAGGTCCTGCATCATAAACTGAAAGATTTTTTTTATGACAAAACTACTAAATTCTACGCAATAAAATTTTAATCGTCAATTTTAAGTACTTAACGTTTCAGTCTATATTAGACCTTTATTAAAAGCATCTAAATTATGAGCATTATTTTAAAAGTTCCGAACATACCATGGAACTAATTACTGAATAACTTATATAAACATTACATTAAACATAATTTTACATTTTGTTTGAACCAACAGATCAAAAAATTATCATTTATAATTTCATATTGTACAGCCGTACCAACGACCTAATAACTTTTCTCTAGAATAAGCATACCGTTAATATAAAGTATGGCCAACATCTCGGTTTGTTTGTAAACAAATAGTAGGTATATTCAGGCCTGAACAATAACAGTTACCAGTAACTGTTAGTGCTGTCTCTATTAGAACAAAGCTGTGCAAGTAAGACAGACAAATGTATATGTTGGCAACGTTTTTGTCAGTTTTTAGAAATAAAATGCCTATTCTAGATAGAAAAGTTATTAGTTCGTTGAGCCGTACAGGTCACGGCTCATAATATATAAGTTATTCAGTAATTAGTTCCAAGGTATGTTCGAAACTTTTAAAATAATGCTCATAATTTAGATGCGTTTGATAAAGGTCTAATATAGACTGAAACTTTAGGTACTGAAAAGTGACGATTAAAATTTGCCAAAAGTAACCCAAAACAGATGTTTTTATTTTTAATTAAGAAATTTTGTTTTCGAAGATAAAGTATAGTCTAAAACACGTTTGGAATGCATATTGGTATATGCATTATTCCAAACTTTTTACAGAATAACGTATTCTGTATTAAATAACAATTACAAACTACTGTTACAAGCAGGAAGAAAAAACTATTCTAAAAAATTTGGTTCTTAATGCATAAAATTACAAATTTTGAAATACAAATAAAAGCAATGATTTGGTACTTTTCTGTTGAAATAAAATTAGTTTTATAATTTTTTGGTTTTATTGTGTCTAGGTATTTGATTAGTTATGGTTTCTTTTAAAATTGTTCCTGAATATTTAAAAATTAATTTATTTGGGTATATTTTTTATTCAAGGTTACTTCTCATGAATGATTTTCATAATTTTATTTCTTTATTTCAATTAATTTAAATTCCTAGAAATATAATGCAATAATTTGTTATTTTTTCTAGTCTTTTATAACTTTAGTGACCAACAAAATTACATCAGGTTCCATACATAAATACTCGCGTATACGCGAGGTCACTGAAGGGGTGGGATAGGGGTCAGCGCTTGTGTCTCCAGGAGTGAAAAGCAGAATAATACTTCAGAATTATTAAAAATTTCTTCATACCGATCAATATCAAAAATTTAACAGCGATTAAATCGAAGCTAGCGTTTGCTCCTAAAAGGACCACGCACAAAAACCCCTACAAAATGCCTTATGGCTAAATTTGCTGGAAATGTTATAGGCCATTACTACTAGAGACATCTTCAGGGATTAATCTGAAACTGTTTCAGATTAATCCCTGAAGATGTCTCTAGTAGTAAGAGACGAAACGTCGGAAAGTGAAAATCCATTAACACGGTCTAAACCCGAAAGTGAAATTTTATTATTCTTAGAGGGATCGTCGTTATTATTTATAGAGACCGTCGTTTTTTTTTTTTATAGGGACCATTGTTCTTAGCAAAGGGACCAAATTTTCCCAATTTAAAAATAAAATTAATATTTTTAATATAATATTTTTTATATTTCTCACTCCCCTTTTCATCCAATTGGCTTTCTCTAAGCTTAATTTTAGGCATTATATTGTTTTTTTGAGATGAGAATTTTAGAAAGAACAATGTTAACAGAGTAAAAATATGCATAATTTTTCAAATATGTAACGACGTTCCCTATTTTAGCAACAACGGTTCCTTTTCGTGAGGACCGTCGTTACAAGGGACCGTCGTTGCGTTTAGACACAATTAGTGGGATTTGGATCAAGGTCTTTGAGATCAGTTCCTGCAAATTTGAGGTTAGGTATTGTATATGTTATTGTACAATTCTAAAATATTTAGTCTGGGATATAATTAAAAACAATTAAGATAATATTAGGGACCGGCGTTGTTCATTAAAAAATTACGCATTAAAATAACATCGCTTTAACTAAATTTATTAAATGCATGTTTACAATTAGAAGTACTTACCGCTCTTAACACGTAATGAAAATACTTGGCACTTATCTTCTAATAATAATTTTAACGTACCACGGTCGGCATTCTAGCAGTATTGGATTTTACTAATATAAGAAACGCTCGATTTAAATTGGGAGACATAAGTTATTATTTTTTTTATTCAAACCAGTATAAGATTTTTCATGTAAATAAGTATTATGACGTAAGTTAACAGTTCTTAGATTAACTAAAAAATATTTTGCAAAGTTCAATTAAGGTAATCTACATACAAATATGGATTGTATGTCAAAAAAGGTTGCGGGAGACAAGGGACCGTTGTTACGTTTTTTAGGTTAATATATCAGATTTTCAAAACAGACGATATTTATAGAAGCTATTAGTAACTTAGTATCAAAAACAGTTAATTTTGAAGACATTTCATTAACTAAATTGCACAAAAAGTCCATATTTAAGTTTTTTTGGAGCTAGAGACATATTTTCTCCCATTACTGAATTTTGCCCCATATCTATGAACTTAATTTTATTGAATGATTTTTATATTTTATATTATATTCAATTATGAATTTTATAAATGGAACCAGAGAGCATATAATTGTAACACGGTTTAAAAATTTATTAGTGGTAATAATTAACATGAATAATCATTATTATTAGGCCACTAAATAATATAGTGTTAATAGTAATTTTATTATATGTTACGCTATATCAACGCGTTGTATAATACATATCATTAAAAAATAAACCAATTAAATAGTGAAGATTATTTTTATAATTGCATATTAGTATTTCACTACATATGCATACACTTTTCTTTGCCAATTAAGGCATAATAATTAATTTTATAATAAGAAATCTTATGTAATAAAAAATACAAATAAAATGACATACCAAGGGAGGATTGGTGTAGTGGAATACCGCGTCGTACTTGACGAGTTTAATACCCAAATAGCGTGAGTTCGATTCTCACCGGCGCCGATTTGCCTTTTTAAATTAATTAATAATTGAATTTTGGCAAAGGCGTAAGTAAAGCGGACACTCCCTATAAATTGGTTTGAAAGTCAATTAAAGCCGGTGGTTCCCTCTACTACTAGCCCACACAAGTCCTGGACTTAGGGGATGCTTAATTAAATAGAATAGTACGAGGTTAAACAAAAAAAAGCGCAATTTTATTTTTATCATTATTTTATTCTTTTTTGTCAAATTCTGACCAACTTATGTTTTTTTTGTGCTAACGAAATTTTTAGAAAGAATCAATTTCTATGAGAGAAAATTATTAATATTTAAAAAAATATATTGTATAATTGCATATTAGTATTTCACTACTTATGCATACACTTTTCTTTGCCAATTAAGGCATAATAATTAATTTTATAATAAGAAATGTTATGTAATAAAAAGTACAAACAAAATGACATACCAAGCGCAATTTTATTTTTAGCATTATTTTTTTCTTTTTTGTCGAATTCTGACCAACTTATGTTTTTTTTTTGTTCTAACGAAATTTTTATAAAGAATCAATTTCTATGAAAGAAAATTATTAATATTTAAAAGAATATATTGTTTAAAAAAAACATCAAAAAAAATTGAGATAAAATTATAATTAAAAAAAAAATCACTTCGAAATTTCGTACCAATTTTGAAGAAAATTAATTTATAAACAAAAAAATTATAAATAAATGGTGTATTTTGACCTGTATACTATTGTATTGTATTAATTTTTATATTATTATAAATTTTGTTTAAAATTTTTGCTATACCAAAAATTTCAAACAAAATATACTGAAACATTTGTATGTTAAAAAAGTTATAGTTTTAATATTTATTATAATAATAATACTGTAAATATATATACGCCTTAAATAAATTATAGATTCTAATTACTAATTAATTATAATTATAATTATTTGAAATATAATTAATACAGGCTTGTTTATTTTTTCTTTTTTCCTATATGACAATGTACTTGTTAAATTAAGAATTATTAAAGTTTTTATATACTATTCACAGCGCCTGCACTAGGTTCAAAATGATCAAAATTTGGGTTACGTAATACTTGAACGTTCCCTAACTCAAGAACGAATAATCCGATCGACTTGAAATTCTAAAAAAAACAAGTTCTATGAGGGAAAGATCCCTATTATTTTTGAAGGTAATTTCTTCAAAAATAAAAAGTTATGGGGGTTAAACTTTTAAAAAATCGAAAGAAAATTTCGATTAACATAACTTCTTGAGGAAAAATTATTTTATTATAAGGATCAATTCTACCAATTTTGAAAGTAATTCCCCAAAAACAAGAAAGTTATGGGGTGTTTGCAAAAAGAAACTATTTTTTAAAGATTTAAAAAGAAATTGTTGAAAATTTTTTTCAAGTCTTTTTTTTTTTATTTTTTTTTACATGTATTTATGAAAATGCCATTTATAGCATTTATATCATTTACTGTAAATAGTATATAATGGAATGTGTGGCATTACATATCTTCACGGCTTGTTGATTAATTACTATATAATTGATAATCTTAATAATTGGTTAATTATCAATTCTGTCAGATGACTGCTGCGATTTTATTCACCATTGACCATTTGGTGCATGAATTCCAATTTTCCCTTCATAATACATATAATCACAACCAATTTAAGCAGGAAATTAATCAATTACATGCGTCAATTAGATATTAAATTAATATTTTTGTCCAAGAGAAAACGTACACTGTACTTTACTGTACTGCACTGTATTGTTAAAACTGCTGTACACTCTAAACTTGTCCGTCAATCTTTCAGTAATATTAACTGTAATAATTAAAGCAAATTCACCATGTCAGAACGTGAATTTACAATATTTATTAAAATTAACAATATTAGAGGAAAGTCGCCTAATTTCGGATACCATTTACAATGTATTCAATATTTAATACTCGGTATTACTTTTTGATATTTTTTTTATATAACCAGATACAACTTATTATAGCGAACCATGATTTATTATAAAAGCAATTTTATTACAGTTTATTTTTTCCAAAAAACACGGTTAAAAAAAATCAGCGCATTTTTGTGCATTTGAAAAAGGGCTCCTAATTTCGGACATATCCGAAAAAATTTTTTCAAGAGTAGATCTGGATCCCATTGCTTATGTTTCTTGTTATTCCTTCACATTTAAGACGTAATTTATCATTAAGCGATTTTCTACGAAATACTATAGGAACTATAATTTTAGATTCCCAATTTCGAATATCTTAGTATCTTAGGTAATTTTCGTTTTTTCAAAATTGTTTATCTTGGTTTGTTGTATCATTATAAAAATAATAATTAATGGTTGGTTATCCTGAATAATAATTACCTTGCGGATATCCGAAATTGGGAATCAAATGCACAAAAATGGTCTATCCAAAATTAGGCAACTTTCTGCTTTTTAGATTAGAAATTTGTAGAATTTTTACGTTTTTAAATTGCTTAATTATAAATAGTGGATCAACTTAACTAACATCATAACTTACCCAAGACAGAATCACGAACTTTTATAACGATTATTTATAAGATAAACAAGCATAATAATGCAACTGAGCACAAAACTGCCATTTGCAATATAAACGATTTGTGCTGCCATTTAAAGGGGAGAAGCTCTACCGTTATCATATTACAGGACGGATTTAGTTTGACTTTTGGCTTCACATAAAAGTAGGTTTCTGTTTACCTTTGCAGACAGTATCTTAAATACACTACTATCCGAAATTTGGAAACCATCCGAAATTAGGCGCATTTCCTCTACTCGGTTTAGTAAAATCTCAGCTCTTTTCCTGTCGGTACAATAATTTTGCATTAAAATTCATGCATGTGGTCTAAAAACCCGGCACTTTTATAATATTGGTTAAAAATTACCATAATTATAGCTTACATTCTACAAAAGATAGCAGTAAAATTACCAAAATAAAAATTCACATTTTTACAGATAACAGTCAAATTACAGTACTTTATTTGCTGTGAAATTACCATATTTATATTTACAATGCGGTACAATAATTATGCATTAAAATTCATACATGTGGTCCAAAAAGCCGGCACTTTTACAGATAGTCCCGGAAACTACAATAGCCCGTACACGGAAAGAAATTAGTGGGCTCTGCGCTATACATTATAAGATATTTGGTAACAGTGGCAAATTATAGTGATTTAAGCTATAGATTATAAGGGACACAATATCTAATAATGTTAAAAATAAATTGGAAACGATTATATATATTACAGACACGATTATATTTATTACAGGCACTATTATAAATTTACAGAAATTTTATTATATTATAAAAATTATTAGCACGGACAATAATTAAATCTATTTAAGCTATAAATGCCATACTATTTGTTATATTTTATTATTCACTAAACAATTAAAGTATTTCATATAAATTTTTACACTGACTGCCATAATTGTAAGAGAAAGCCTTGTATTTATATAATAAGCGATTATAATTTGCTTGGTATGTGTGTTATAGCGCTCCTAGCTATAATTTTTTTTTCCGTGTAATATTGCTTGAAATACTTATTAAATTAGCTGCTTAAATAACTGTGAAATCACAGGTAAAAATTCACATTTTTACAGAAAACAGTGAATTTACAGTACTGATTTAAATTTACCACTTTCTTTGCTGGTAACATATGACTTACTTTATTTGCTGGGAAATTACCATATTTTCATCTACAGTGTACTGTACTGTTTAAACTAAATTTTATTAAAAAGTAATTTGCAAAGCAGTGACTATGTTTACACGAGACATAACTACCGTATTTATTACAGTACTATAGTATTTATTAATATGACTTATTCCAGCTAATCGTGACATAAATAAAATACAGATTATTATTAACTTGCTTAAGGGCATATTCACAGCCTCGCATAACTAGCATAATACATAAGAATGCGATGCCCTGATTGGCTTAATGTGTCGTCATGTATCTTGTAAGCCAATCACGGTATCGCATTCTTATGTTCTATGCTTGTTATGCGAGGCTGTGAATACGCACTAAGGCGTTCATAAGTTACCGTGCCCACAAGATTTCTCGGGCAGAACGACCTACAGAAATAAATCGACCGGCCGAGCGAAGACCGATCGACCAAAAGATCGACCGACCGATTCACCGAAGGACAATAAAATGTCATAAAACGAAAAAGTACGCAAACAATTATTTTTTGAATTTTTGCCACGAATACAAGGCTCTTCCAAAATTTTGAAAACATTAAAACGGGAAAGCAATACCTGGGATAAAAACTGAAAGTGACCATTCTCGGTATTGTAATACAGTGTCAAGATAGTCAGTTTATAATGCAAAAAACATAGGGCCTTTTAATGTAACGTAAGCAACGAATTTCCTTGTAACGTAAGCAAGAGGTATTTCATCTTTTAATACATAATTTAGTAATTGTTAAAGATTTAAAACATTTTAGCCTGACTTCTAAAACATTTTCAAATGCACATTTGGTTTTAAAAAGATTTTTTATTCTGGAATGGAACAGAAATTTAAAGATAAATGTACTCAAGTCAAAATCTGTATCACAAAATGTAACGTAAGCAAGGTTACATAAAATTATAAATTTATTACAAATTAAACTTATTATACTAATTATAAATATATGTTTTGTTACTTTGTTATTTACTAAAAATAAATATTGCCTTGTTGAAAATGACGGGTCTGAGCGGGTATAAATGGTGCACAAACCCGTCATTTTCAATAGGGTGTATTTAAATATTATGTCTTTTAATATAATTAACAAATTTGTACATTAAAAAGTTAAAATAGGCGTAAGATGTAACGTAAGCAATTCTAGAATTACCCATAAGGTATTTAACACCCGTGTAAATGCCCTTTTTTGCGGTATTTATCAGCATTTATTAATCGGGAGTTATAAATTTAATCCTTTTGAACAACAGGGTTTGGAGTTAATAATCGAGATTCAGCTCTGAAAAAAGGCTGTGTTAACGTTGAAGATTAATAAATACCGATATTGCCAACCTTAGAAAAAAAAACTAATTACTTCAAAATATAAAGCATCAAGTTTTCTAAGTGTTGTTTTTTTCCAAACGTTTCCAATATGTTTGGTTTATTTTGATTTTTGTATGTAAACCCTCTGGATTTAATGCATATGTGACCCTGCACAAAGAAAACCAATAATTTCTGCACGCCTAAGCCATAAATAAATAAATTGGAAACTAAATGCATTTTAAAACACTTGCAAAAATCTGTAAATCATTATAAAAATTTAGACGGTAGCCCCTAATAGCTTAAGTTACAATTCTAGGGTGCCTTAGGGATTCCTGCTGTCCCGGTACCAGTTCTGTTCGCGATAGTACCATTCTGCTGGACGTCCTTATTTATAATCTAAGTGAATTGTTTGTGGGTAGTATCGTTTAATAACAGCCTTTCTTTTCATAAAAAATAAGTAAAAAAATAATAAAAGGATACAATTTACTTTCATTGCGTTAATGAAAGTATAATATGTCAGTAATTAATATCATATAATATTATTATATGTAAGTACTAATTAACCAATTTATTATGTTACCAACGTAAATAGATATATTTTATTTTACTAAAATAAGTTCAAAAGTTATTAACCTTATTTTTATTATCCTAGATACACGAACACTGAAAAAATCGAGTTTAATTTTATCAAATTAATTAGTTATTATGTGAGCGGCTCCATGATTTTAGTATTTGCTATTGGACAACTAATATCTACGATAACCAATGAAATAAAAGATGACAAATAAATCTTAATTTTGCGAGCAAATGGCTGAATTATGGCAATTATTATTAAATGAACTAAACAAATGACATTTAAATGATTTGTTAAATCCTTAATTTAGTTAAATCTAAACATAAGCCAACACTAATTTGGTTACGGTATTAGGTATGGTTAGTCGGGTTAAATAAAAAATTACCCTTTTTAGTGACGGGGTTCATTTCAACATACCTAGCTGTATGTACGGATACGGATTGCTGATATTTAAAAAGTATTTAAGTAAGAGCGGTAAAAAACTGTAGTTTGACTTAGACAAAATACGCCAGATTAAACGAACACCTTTAATCGCCGAAGTTCAAACTTTGCCTGTTCTCAATTATTCCAAACAAGCTCTTGTTTTGCTTATATACCCGGTTCCCGTCGCGAAAAGGTTAAGTATTAAGTCCTTTAGCTATTTTTTGATCTTTTTGATAATAATATTTCGAAACATGACCATTAACATCTTGGAAGTGATATAGAAAACAGAACGAAACCTGAAGCTTTAAAATTATTTCACTTGTTTCTCTGGGTTAAATTTCTTATACAATTTTATTACTTATTAATTAATAAAAAGTTATAATTTACATATAATAACTAATAAATAGATATCGATATTATCGATAAGATCAAACTTGCCAATCCCAACATCCTCAACATTTCTATTTGACTTTGCCTCTGCACTGTTTTGACCAACCTAACCTAACATTATATAACCTAATTAAAATTAATAATCAAGATTAAAGGCAATCTATTAATCGCAATTTCAACATAATGTAAGTAATCGTAATGATAATTTATTAATTAATAATAAATATTGCTATTATTATACACTTCAAAGCGCGTAAACGCTACACTGATAAAACAAATGGATAAATGGATAAAAAGTTATGATACTATACAAATGTACTTAAATTTTTGTTAAAAACACTATAGTTCATGTACTTTAATATTTAAGGACGGACATGAAATTTGCGTGTTTTTAACAAAAGTTAAAGTACAATTGCATAGGATAATAACTTCCTGTCCATTTGTAACTGAATATTCAGTTTACTTTTTACAGTGTAATTAACATTACAAATTACAAGTAATTTTTAAATAAACTATGTTTCATTCTGTCAAATTTTGTTACCTATTTGTTTTTATTTTTAAAATAGTTTACTAAGTTTAAGGATGGACAATGCATTATTTTCTATTTATTTTGTATTATAATTTTAACTTAATAAAACGCATTTCACCATTTACTGTGAAAAGTATATTATGGAACGGCTAGCTTTACATACATTTATGGGAGAATGACGAGCGGACTAGCGTGAGTTCGATTCTCACTGGCGCCGATTTGCTTTTTTTAGTTAATTAATAATTGAAATTTGGCGAAGGCGATAAGTAAAGCGGACACTCCCTATAAAAACGGGTTCGAAAGTCAGTATAAGCCGGTGGTTCCCTCTACTACTAGCCCATACTAGTCCTGGACTTAGGGGATGCTTAATTAAGTAGAATAGTACAAGGTTAAACAAACATATACATGTCTTCATGGCTTGTTTATTATTTATTAATAATAAATTATGATAGATATTTATCGCAATATTTTTGATAAATTAACATATTTTTATTTATTTTTTTTACTTTCAAATTAAATTATAAATGAAGATAAATTTCACTCATTACGATTAATTATAGTATTAAAGTGCTGAAGATCATTTAGATACGACTAATGGACATTACCGTGGTTAGAGTTTATTTACGATTTTAATCGGAGACAACGAGAAGCTATGTTTAAATTAACCATATCTGATAATTTAAAATCTAGGTTTCTATTTAACCAAATAAAAAATATTAGTTTTAGTTTATGCTTCGATTCAACCAAGAACAATCATTTTGCGTTAATATTGACTATATCTATACAATAAACAACTGCTACATGATGATGATGATAATGATGATGATGATGTCTTAGGCCTATATATGTCCTATACGATACAACGATTTTGAGATATTTTTAAAAATCCGCTTTTTGGAAAAATACGTCAAAAAGTGACAGTTCCAAATCGAATTCAAGGTAACAAAATTGGTATTTTAGTTTCGGCTCTATACCCTACAAAAAAAAACCCAAAATCAAAACTCTCTGAATTGTTTCTAGGTAAAACTACCTGACCTCTGGAGTACTTATTTAAATAGCGACAATAAATCGTATTTTTTATTCGATTTTACATAAAAGTAATTGGGATTAGTTAATTTTTTGATTACGGCCTAGTCCTGATTTTTTTAAATTCTTTATAATAATTAAAATCTATTAAAAAATTATGCATTATGTACACATAAACGTAAACTTTTTCTTCGAACCGCCCGTACTGCCGGTTTCGATTACGCTCACAACACACGCCATCCGAAAAAACTGTAGTTTATATTCTTGTGCATGAATATTTCGATTCTTGTTCAATAGTTTATGATTTTTTGGAAGGTGTAAAGATTAAGAAAAACCCGAGGGACAAACAGCTGAGGTTTCATTGTTAAAATTCTCAGTGACAATTACAGTTTTATTACTTAAATTATTGCCTTAACAGGCCTCTTATCTTGGCTTTAATTAATTAATTAATTAAATTAATAATTTTTGTTACCTTTTTGTTATTATCGTTTAGATAAGGTTTGTAAATTTCAATATTAAACACTTTCTAAGAAACTAGGTAAGGCAGGACATTCTTAAAATTAAAGTAAATGCTATATTGTTAAAACAAATAAATAAATAATAATATACCTATTACATATATATCTAAATTATTAGTACTTAAGTATATAATTAACGGCTGGAAAAATAGTTATTGGCGATTAAAGTTATTAACAAGTATAAATTATTTAATTAATGATTAAATGCATGTCAATATTAAATCAGTATTATTAAAATTTCTATTACTTGTAATATTGACAAAAAGAAGTTTATTTTTAAAACTAGTCAATCAATTTAAATTGAAAATACGTTCAAGAAATCACTTTATTCACGAAAAAAAAAATTACTACGAAGGTTATAGAATTTCTGCATAATTAGACTCGCTCGCACGTAGTGCTAGAAAATTATTATATAGAAGAGAAAAAAATGCAAGTCGCTTGTAAAACAAATTTACACTACAATATTTCAAAAACGCTTTGACCCAGTGACTTTTTTTGGAACAAAGATTTTCTAGGTAGTAAACAATTTCTTGAAATATCGTAGTGTAAAGTTGTTTTGCAAGCGAATTTCATCTTTTTCTCTACTATAGGATGCTTTCTTGAATTTTTGTTAGCGCTTTCTCTGTGAATAGGGAATACAATATTTACACTGATAAAACAGTTCATTTGTGTGTACAAAATTTTGTTTGGATATGGTCAATTAATTATTTGGTTGTGACAAATAAGGACAGATATGAAATGTTGCGTATTTTTTCAACAAAAATTAAATTACAATTTTATAAAATAATAACTTTTTGGTTTCCATTTGTAACTGAATGTTTAGTTTACTTTTTACAGTGTAGTTACTTCATTTAAATAATTTCATGTGCACTAAGAAAACAGTTTATTTGTGTGTGTACAAAATATTTGGTTGGATATGGCCAACTGAATTGTTTGGTTATGACAAATAAATTTTATGTCAAATAAACAATTTTTTCCCATTTATAAATGATTTTGAAATTAAAATATTTATTTACATGAACTAAACATTTATTTGACTCAAATAAAATTTATTACTCACAACCAAATAATTTAATTGGCCATATCCAACTAAATCTAAATTATAATTTAAAAAGATAATTAACGTTCAGGGTACGAACTGAAAGTTTCAGTCTGAAACTCAATGACATTTAAACTCATAAAACTGTTGAATAACACCTTCATTGACTTTATGGTAAGTAGTATTCGGCGTAAACTCAGTTATGACTCAACGTTGAAAATAAACACAGAAACATAGGCTTACGGAATAATTTTGCCGAATTATGAGGGAAATTTTTATAAACTTTTGACGACTAATTTGTTACCCACAACAATATTAACTATACTATACATACGTATATATATCGGTGTTTATCAAAGAAAAAAACGACATTCGATTTTTATCTTTTAAGAATACGAATGTTTTTAAATTTTAATTGTTGATAACTTTTTTTTCCACCTTGCTCGTTTAAATGGAATCATTAAAAAAAATCAAGATAAAAAGAAATAAAAATATAAATATTTAAAACCTCGCCTCAACGCTAGAGTCGACGCGGCGCCTATGCGAGTACTGGAAATTCGCCGACTACTGATGATGAGTACTTGTTTAATGAAAGGAAAATAACTTAGATTTAGATAACTTTACTATAATAAATTGATACAACGTACGTATAATAAATATTAGTATGCTAGCAGCTACTGCGTATACATTCCTAAAATACATACTTTTATTAATGGAACAAGAATTCATAAATAAATTGAATCAATTTCATTTATAAATAAATTAAAAATGTGTATTGATGCCGAAAAATGCCTTTTTAGTAGTCATTAAGGAGTTTTAAGCCATCTCTTAGCTAAAAATTAGCCATTTTATTATTTTTTTTTAATTTTATTTTTGTACATTCGTTAGTTAATCTGTCTTTGCTAAAAATACTAGTAGAAATTAAATTAAATACATAAAATAAATAATAATTATAATTTATATATTTAATATTTTATTTGTAAGTTAGGTTTATATACAACAGTCCTGGGGAGTTCTAAATAAGATTTAAACTTGTGGTAGGGGTAATTTATTTAAATTTATTTTGAGCAATATTAATATTCTGAAATAATAACGATCTTTAATTATTTATTTATTTGTTTATTTATTTATTTATTTAAAGTCGTTCGGGACCTTCAAAGGTGTTTTATGTATGTACCGAATTTCGATAGTTTAAGTAAAAGAAAAGATATCTGCACCCGCAAAAACACTTTTGGTTCATCGATGAGTTTCTTGTAGGTGTACAAAAATAACGTAACCATAAAAATAACATAACCTTAAAATTTATCTTCTTTTTATATTTTTATATGTAATTTATGATCTATTTAATAAACCTTTTTGTAGCCCTGAAGAAGAGCGACCGTGACAGGTGCTTGAAACGTAGACGAATTTACGTTAAAAAAGCATAAAAACAATTATGAATTATTTTAATTCTCAATTTTAGTGCATTATTTATATCGGTGTATTTATACAAAAATAACGTAACCATAAAAAAATATATAAAATTTATAATTTAATTATGTTTATTCTCAATTTAAGTCCATTATTTTTATGGTCGCTACTTCTTTGCTGGACTTACCTAGTTGCGATACGAGCTATATATACACAGATAAAAAGGACTTATTTAGATATGTACAATTAAATTATTTGGTGGTGAGTAACAAATTGTATTGAGTCAAATAAATATTTAGTCATGTAGACAAATATTTTAATTTCAAAATGATTTATTAATCGAAACAAAATAGTTTATTTGACATAAATAAAATTTATTTGTCACAACCAAAGGATTTAATTCGCCATATCCAACCAAATATTTAGTTGACACAAATAAACTATTTTATCAGTATACACAAGACAGTTAAGACGTTTCTTTTGGCCTTAGGTATAAATAAATTTTTCTACCTAATCAAAATCTGGCCCTTTAAAACATTTAAAAACAAAGGCGGAGAAGTTTCGCATTCTATCGCTAGTTTGGGTCTCCATTATTTTGCGGATAAAAGGACCACATAAAAAAAGTCGAACTGGGACGTAATGTGTTCCTGGATAAATTCTCAGTTACTGAATTCGAATCTGGCTACAGAATCTTTTCATTAAGTAAGTTTTTAGAGAAAATTAGGGATAAACATGACCGAAATGGACATTTTAGCCTTTATCGCTAACTGGACGTAACAGTTAAAAGCATCTATACAGAAAAACGATGTGGTTGGGACAACAAGAATAATATTTAAATATGGACCAACTATGTTTCTGGTTGCTAAAATTAGAAATCTGGTAAGTGCAACAGCACAAATTGTTGTGGTTACCCGAAACAAAAATTTTTGAGGTTGAGATTTGGAGGATTTAGTAAGCAAAACAATTTATCTTGTTAACCTTACAAGATTTCTGGATGCATCAACCAGAAGACTAGTTATTCTATATTTAACTAATGATATTGTTGTCCCAACCATATCTCTTTTTCAGTGTAGGTACTTCCTAAGGTTCCTGAAACAGATTCCGATTCATGAATAAAAAAAAATCAATAATAAAGATATTGTCAGATCTCCGTTAAATGGTTGACGTTTATTTGGGTGCTTTTAGCTTTTAGCATTTTAGCTTATTTTAGTGTATTAAAATACACTGAGTATTTGACTGTATAAAACAGGTACTAAACGATTTTTTATATATGGAATAATTCCATTGGAACCCCAAGTAGCTGTTTTTATTGAATACATACAATAACAAAACGACGTTATGTTTTACTGTAACAACTTGTATTTAATAAAGTAATAATAAAGTACATGTAATTCTCTGTATGCACTGACGAACAAGACCCTCTGTGATCAAAGTACACATATAATGAATAAAATTTGTTTTTATTATACGTTTATTAATAAATTATTATTTATTAATGAATTTTCTATTCATCGTAGACCACTGTGGAATTAGAAAACCTCAAAGCTTATTAAACGTACAATGGTTAAATATTTGCTACTATGGTAGCAAATATTTTACTATTTTATATTTTATACAAATAGATTCATGAAACTGTCATTTGAATTAACTATAAAGTGAAAAATTTTAATTATAAGGAATAGAAATTTATCACTTATAATTTTAAATGGATTTATTAACGCTTTGTTTTAAAGAATAATACTATAGCACCTATAAGTTATTAATTCAAATAATTTTTGAAACTGTGTTATGCACATAATACAAGAATAAGCGCACGCACGACAAATGGCTGCAGATCCGTCCAATTGTTACATATTTTTTTATTCAAATAGTACAGCACCGCTTTTAAACGGCATAAGGAATACAATATGGTATACTTCTCGCAGTTGCAAGTAATTTTTTCCTGGTAAAGTTTTAATTGTATTGTTGTATATCAATATTTTTAATATTTTAAGTGGCTTTTTTGTTTTTAATTGATTTTTTTTTCAAATTGACGTGGATAGCACGTTTCCTTGTATTTTTTTTTCATTTATTTATAATACTATTTAATATTTTTTTTATTTTTAGGTATTTTCAAATAGTTGCGATTGATAATTTTAAAAAGTAATTTTTCCTGAAAAAATTAAGGAGATTTTCTTCCACTATTTTTGATTTTATAAAGCAGTCCTTAACTTCCCCCTTTACCTAGATTAATTTTTCCTGAAAATTTAAAGTATAATAATTGAATTATTCTTTCTTAAGTTATCGTGCAAAAAAGAAAACCAAAAGTATGATTAGTGGACGGGATACCAGGCAACGAGAAGGCAGACGAACTTGCCAGGTTCGGAGCCGAGACTCCGTGCATGGGACCCGAACCCCTGCTTGGTATTACAAGGAAAGAAGTCACATCAACCCTCAACACGTGGGCTGGAAAAAAACTAAGAGAAAACTGGTCAACGGCAAAGGACTTCCTTTCCGGTCCAAGCAAGTCAAAAACCGCGTGGCTACTAGGAAGAAGCCGAGCCACGATCAGCCAACTCACAGGGATCCTCACGGGTCACTGTGGACCAAGAAGGCACCTATTCAATATGTAGGTCGGTAACGACCCCGCCTGTTCTGGTTGCGGGATAGACGAAGAATCGCCCTTCCATTTCCTAGGACAATGCGATCGGTTTTGCAGAATACTACAGGAGATCTTCAGAGTGGCAACGCTCCGAAGAGAGGAGTTGCGTACCCTTGCCTGGACAGATATCGCAACCTTTATAAGGAGGTCCGGCAGGTTTAGGCAGGGAGTAGATATGTGGCTGGGACAGCTCGGGGCTAACAAAAAGGGTCATAATGGCCTAGTTTCCTGGCTTGTAGCCTCCCCACCCTTACTACTACTACATGATTAGTGGACAATATAGACAATAAAAATAAAATCAGCTTTGTTATTTACAGTGTATTCCTGGTATTATTATTATTATGTCAACAACCTCTATATTACCTAACATAATTACTGTTTATTCTAAAAAAAAATATGAGTTGCAAATTTCGGTATTTCGGAACATTAACAAAAATAATAACACTTTCTACTTAATTCGATAATAGTAAAATATGAAAGAGGCGTTTATAATGAAAGCAGTTCGCGAGTTGTCAACTTAATGCATGAAGGAACATACCGTTTCAAAATTAATAATCAAAAAACTGTTTTGTCATGTCAATTACGTTATATTGTTTCCTATGGTTTTACTATACTCCTCGCAGCTTCACACCAAAGAAGTATTTTAGTCACAATCATATGACAATGACCACATTACTTGCACTGTAAGTGTTTAAGAAAGTAGTGTATTGTTATAGTTATTTAAAAGCAGTTAACAATTTTTATTACTGACCAAGAGAAAACAAACCAGGTCTGCCCTGATATTTAATTCATTGAAAAGTTATTATCTTATAAATCTTCCTTGGCTATTATGAAAATACATCTACTCGTTTATAGATGTCGCGGCGTCGTAAGGTATTAGCAGAGTACAAGGGTATTAGTAAAAAATTAATAGGATAATATAATTTATTAACGTGTTTATACAAAAGTTTACACATGTCAAATAATAAATGTCAGACTATACTGTAGAATGCAAAGTATTATATATCTTCACGGCTTGTTTTCTATGGTTTATTTGCAAGCTAAATGCAAATTTTACAAAACCTTAACACCGGTGAAAGGAGAAATTAAGCTACAATTAAAGTTGTTAATACAGTAGTATCGAGATTAAGATCTTGTACAAACGTTTGATTTTCGATTTTTTTTGTTTGTTTAATTGAGGAGTGTTGCATGCTGTTTCTATTAATTAATTTTAATTGTTTATTATACCACATATTCCTGTTGTTATGTAAATGACTATGTTTACACAATAAACAACTACACTGATAAAAAAATCTAAAAATATTAGTACAAAACCTTGTTGTGTCAAGTTTTAGGTATAAAATACAACTTTAACAATTATTCTAAAACATTATAAAGTTATATTAAAAACAATATTAAAATTAAAAATATAAAAACTACTATATATTGCATAGAATACAACAAAAAAAAAGGGGGTTCGGTATTTACAAAGTAGAGCAGTTGTTTGATTTACGACAACAAACTGTTAAGCGATCAGATTTTTGCTTGCCTCGCAAAGAGCGGGGTTTGGGCTGCTTTCTTCCTACGTCACGATCCTCGCTTCAAAACGCAGGCAATTCAGCTGAACCGTTCGTCCGGCTGGCTAGCAGAGATCCTGGCCGACTCTCTACTGCATTTGCAAATTTGGTTTAATGTATTTTCAATATTTAGCACATAGAAATTACATATCACATGTAATTACATGTAAATGTACATGCTTATCGTTCTGTATACTTATGCACATAAAAATTTTAGCCCAAAATGCCTACTTTCAATATTTTGGTAAAACATTTATTAGAATCAGCTGATTGTCGCTATCTTTATTAATGATCCTTCTTCAAAAATCTATTATAGTAACAACAACGTTATTAAATAATATGAATCTACAATTTTAACAGTGTATTTAATATAACATTATAATGTTTTAGAATAATCGTAAAAATGTTATTATATACCTCAAACTTGTTACAACAACGTTTGGTTGTATTATTTTTCGATTTTTCTTTCAATATATATATAAATGTTGTATAGTATAATATAAAATAAATTTGTTCGTACCATATATGAGTACTAAATAACTTCATAGTATTTAATTTAAAAACAACATTGTTGTCACTATAGTGCCGGTATTTTATCATTGTATTATGTCGTTTAAATGAAGCAAGAATTTTTTATTTTTCGTTACGGGCAGTCCATTTTCGTTGACAAATTTTATAGTTCCCAGTTTCAGAGAAATATCTATGAAATTCTATTGATTTTCCTTACGTAATATTTATGTCAGCAGGCATTTAGAGAAAGCAAAAAAAAAACTTGAACCAATTACGGTAACAAATTTAAGTGCGAATTTATATAATATTGGTAGCATTAATATAGGTAAAAAATTCTGCTTATACTCGAGGCGTAAAAAAATGTGTTCCTTTTTATTTTAAATTTTCGAACAGTTTTATGAAAAGACGGAAAACAGGTACGTAATATTCAGATCAAGTGGCTCGTTAGTTTGTATATCCGCAAACATGTCAAGTACTTTTAAGTATTTAACACGTTGGCTGCCGCATGCACCGTCGGCTGTCATATTGACATTTGCTCACGTCCCAAAGCAGAGATCCCTATGATGAATCGAATGTAACATGTTACATGAGTTGCTTGCTGCCAGGCGACGTTTTTAGTAATGTATAGTAATGACTGCAGGCGGCAGTCCGCCGGCAGTTTTAGTAATGTTACCAAAATAAGGTCGCCAGTTATCGTGTTAAATATCAACTGTTTTGCTTGGTTAAAGTTGAATACGTATCTTACTTGTACTTGGTACCAATGGTTAAAACTTTAATCACGTAAAAGTGCTTGGTTTGTATAATAAAATTGCTTGTACTGAGTTTTAATTAAACTTAAATGAAAGATGGCAAGTAGAGTTTTATACAGAGTATTTAAAATACTAAAGGTAATGAAAAATAGTACGTACTAACTTAACAAGTGCGAATTTGATATAACAATTTTTTAATTTTTTTAAAATTAGTCAGTATTTTTATCAAGTACTTTTATACTTTCAACAAGTATCTGACACAAGTATCATATTCATATTAGATTTTTTTCTCGAATTTACTCAGAAAGAAATTACATTGAAAAGGTGTATAAAAATACACTCTATAAATGTGTAAATTTTACATCTTTATATAAATGTACATCAACATTGATGTGACACTACACACATGAGGTGATTTTGACCTAGAGTGTGTATTTTTACATCCATACCTTCTGCAACAATACACTCGGAGCTCAAGAAAGTGTATTTTTATAAACATACCTTTAGCAACAATACACCCAATGTGTAAAAATCACACTTCTGATGTACAAGCCAGCCAATCGCGGGGGTTAAGCTAGTCACGTAACTCGAGAAGCCAGAATGCCTGCTTCATCGAGTCTGGTGGCTGTCGACCATTATAATTGTTTACGTTTGTAAGAGCGTACGTATAATTTTGTGTGTGCTAGATTTTTCAAAGAAATAATTGGTAAGTGTTGATTAAAAGTAAATATTTAAAAAGTGTGATTAATAGAATATCGCATAAACATACATTTTATAATATTTTACTTATTTAGGCGGTAACACTGGCCTGCAAATTTTTAGTTGTTAAGACTTCTTTATGTTTTCTGTTTCTATTTTATATTGGTACTTTTTGTAGCGCTGATTACGAATATACGTTTTATTTTTCTGTTGCGTAGTTTTTCCATAAAACACTATTTATAAATAGAAAAATAATAAAATGGTTATTCTATTTTTACGCGTTGGTGTAAACTTTACACACTGGATGTAAAAATATAATACACACCGCATTTATATTAACGCTTCGAGTGTAAATTCACATCAGCAGCAGCTGCAAGTAAATTACCCATGCACGTGGATGTAAAAATTTATGTGTAGAGGGATCTTTGAGAGGTAAACCTTCCAGTCACAGTACTTCCAAATTCACTATACTGTACAGTATAAATTTTTGAGCAAGGTTTACTCCTCGGGGACCTTAAAACCAAATACTACTTTTTTTGCCAAAATATAATTTTCCTCTGTGACAGTGCTACTTGAAAGAAAAATTAATCATTAAATTTTTGTACATATAGCATATGCTTAAATTTAATAAGTGAAATTGATTTTTGTTAAATTCTTATCTATTTAAAACAACAGCATGTCAACGTTATACTGTAAAATAATTACTCAATGTCGAACTGCTATGAATAGAAAGGACGGACTTGACATTCGTCCTTAATAATTTTTATTTGTACTAAAAATAATAAACCAGTAAATAGTATTTAACATATATGCAAAATAAATAGACAAGTAAGATTATAATCCTATTTTTAACTTAGCAATTCACTCTCACTATTTTTCTTACCTTTATTTTGTTTTAAGTATACCAGGTGTGTAATTGATGATTGAGCATTTAGAGTTTGAAAAGGTTAGCTCCTAAAGCTTTCAAAGCTCCAATCAAATTTTGTTTGGTGGATTATGCTTATTTTTCCTAATTTAGAGGCTATTTTAAGCCGCCTATACAGTGGACATATTGCATTTTTAAAATACTTAAACACAAGTTAAAATTATCTAAAACGCAAAATAATTTAAAAGTAAAAAAAAAATGAAAGCAAAAAGTAATTTTCCTGAAAAAAATACGCCAATTTTCCTTTAGTTTTACTTTCCCCAAGTAAAAATTTTTATTGCTTTTTACGTTTCTGGACGTTTTATATACAAAAAATATGATTTCCATCAAAAAAAATGTCTGTCCGTCTCTGTATCCGGGAAAATTGTGACCACGATAACTCAAGAACGCTTCGGGCTAAAGACTTCAAATTTGGACTATAGGTTGATTGTCCAAAGTTCTAGACTGGGATTGTTTTTGGTAACAATCGCATTGGGGTAAAATGGGGTAAAAACAATTTTTCTCAAAAAAAATTTTTTTTCAATTTATTTTTCGTTTTACGAAAAAGAAAGTTTTTAAAAGAAATTTTTTTTTGAGGAAATTTTATTTTTTTAATTTTTTTTTATATTGATTTTAATGAACCTAGGCCTATAGTGGAAAGTATTATTTTGTTGGCAGCAGTATTTTTTTTATTTTTTAAAAGTTTAACCCCTAATATATTTTTGTTATATGGGACAGACGGACGGATCTCTCAAAAAAAAATTTTTTTCAATTTATTTTTCGTTTTACGAAAAAGAAAGTTTTTAAAAGAAATTTTTTTTTGAGGAAATTTTATTTTTTTAATTTTTTTTGTATTGATTTTAATGAACCTAGGCCTATAGTGGAAAGTATTATTTTGTTGGAAGCAGTATTTTTTTTATTTTTTAAAAGTTTAACCCCTAATATATTTTTGTTATATGGGACAGACGGACGGATATTTTCTCATAAAAAATATTTGTAGCCAATACTTCTTCTGAGACATTTTTTGGCGATTTTGGAAAACTCAATAGTACCATATTACAATCATCTAGCGCATGCGCGCTGTAGCGAGTCTAGTAAAGTAATTTTCATTTTATTTTGTAAAGAAACTGGATCTAATTACAATTTTTGGAAAATTAAACCACTTTTTTATGTACCTACTAGAGCAATAAATACTTAATTTTATTGCTGACATATGTACAACAGATAATAAAATGGTCTCGATGTTTATCTAGAGCAAATCAAAAACGGGTAACCATTAAAACAAACCTACATTCAACAATTTCTATTGATTCAATGGTATTGATAGATTTAACCAAAGAATCAATTACCAATCGACTGTTAAAGTGGCCGATTCAAGAACGTTGACGACAGATTAACCCTCAGCCGCAGACATGAATTTTTGTAACAAAACCAAGACAAGAAGTCAAATTAATTTCAGCTAATTTATGGTTCTATTCTGCAGTGTCACTTGAATTTATTTATTTTTTTACAAAATATCGATATTTTATCAAGTTTTATCTTATCTAGTGCACTAGTTCTACCGAAAGAAGGGTATCGTTTTAAATAGGAGTTTTGGGCTAAATAAGAAAAATATGTTTTTGTTTAAAAAAGTGCAAAATGATTAAAAGAAATGATAATAAAACTGTGTTATTTGTTGATAAAGAACAAAATGAAAAAAAAATTAAAACTAAGGAATTATTTGATATGGTAAACCCGACAACATCGCATTATTCTTGCGCTAAATGTGACTATCATACTAAAAAAAAGCAATATTTTTTGTTTATTTACAAAACCAACATAAATACATTTAAATAGAATGTATAATAAAAACACTGTTCAATATTAATTAAATATATTTATTTTTAAATAAATATATTTAATTAATATTATAAGTTAAAAGTATATGTGTAACTTTTTCATAATCTAGTTTTAAATTATATCATGGAAATAAACTAATTTAACATGTTGAAAGCCAGATTAAATTACTTGTCTTGGGTAACACTGTCCCATGGAACTAGATGCTTTGGGTTATCGTTGAAGCTAATGGTTTGCTTACGATTTTATTATAGTATAAATACCTTAAAAATAACTCCATAATCGTACTGAAACTTAAGAAACTAGTCACATAAGTCCAGCCTACTTACACATTGAATTAGAGTATATTAAATCCGTGAAAACTAATAAAACACAACCAAATATTTTAATATTATAGTCAAGAGCAGTGAACACAACACAGACCCACTTTGGCCCCACTGTAGTAGTTAATGTGCAAAGTTATTTTTATTTTGACGAGATGACATTTGACACTTGAAGTTTCATGCAATGTTGCCAAATCGTACATATGTCAAAATTCTTAATTAAAATAATTAATTAAAGTATGTTCCGGGATGTAAAAAGAGCTGTAATTTTGGCTAAGTATTTATTTTTTATGTATCTATAAGCATGTAGTCTTATCGTTGCGGGCGATTTAGCCCAAAATGCCATACCCTCCTTTAAAGTATTTTCTTACTTTAAAAAAAAATACTTATTCTGTGACAAAAATTGAGCCTTTTAAAAAAAAATTAAATTCTTTTATAAATATCGCAAAATGAAAAATACAAAAATATAAAAATAAAACTGTACAAATAAAATAAGGAAATGCTTATATTATCTTGTCTGACTCTGAATCATATGCCGAAATGATTTCTCAAAACACACACGTTAACACCTTTAACTTTCTCATCGTACCGAATGATGTTGAATTTGAAGATATTAGGCCAGTGTTGAGTATATGAGTGGGGTAAGTTATTTGAAATTGCGATTAATTAGGAACGTGGAGTCAAATTTGTTCTCGTCTGTAGTTAAGGGTTAACAGTCTGTTGCATGCACCTAACTTTGCTAGATGGAGAAATATAAAACAATTTGTTTATTAGTAGTTGTTTATGATACTGCACAGAAAAAAATATTGTCTTAAATCAAGAATGTTTGATTTGGATAAATTGAGGAGAATATATTCATCAATCATCAATAAACAAATGTTTATTTTTAAAAACAAACATAAGTACTTCCTTAATGTAAATACATTTACAGCTGGACTACTGGAACCCCAAAATATGATACCATACATAACTTTGGCATACAAATTAGCATAGTAGTAACTAAGAGTTATCCGTTTATTTGTAATTTGATGTAATCGTAATAATGCATAGCAGGTCGAAGATAATTTTTTACATAAATCTGACACCTTACAATAGGGTAATTATTATTTTTTTATTTAACATAATATTTTTGATTAAATGCTATCTTCTTCTTTTAAAAATGGAGATACTACAAAACAATATTGAAATTTTAAATTATTTTGTGGAGATACGACAACTTATTTTAGAAATTTAAGCATATACTGATAAAATGTTTGTTGGAAGGAAAAGTACTTAGTTGTAGATATACAAATATTTAAAAATCTCAAAACGTTCGGAAATAGAGATACGACAAACCAATACTGGGGTGACGATATATTATTCTAAACGCAATAGCTTACCAACGCATCTAGGAATAAGTGCTCCTGATAGAACATCATAATTTATTTTTTTCTACGACTGCTTTAGAATGTAAGCAAATACACACACTTTTCAAACACAGAATGAATCCATTCTAGCTCTAGATACGGTATGAATATTCCGTATCAAGTGGTAGAATGAACACATGTAGTACCATCTCTTGTTTATAACAGTAAAGAAAACTGACGCAAAATTAGCAAAAATATATATATATATATATTTTACCATGAAATATTGAATAATTTAATGCAATTTAAAGTTTTGCGTTAAAATTACATAAAGTTTATTAGTTTTTCTTAATATTTGTTTAATACCAGTTTTTTATCAATTTAGTTCGAAAAATTAAAATTGCTCCATCTATTGTTAAATATTTAAACCTGATATATGTCACAACAATCTGACATAACCTTCAATTTTTGCTTTATAATTTGAAAATATGTGCTAAATTTAAATAAAAATCTTTTTTAAGTACTGATTTGATAAAATTATTAAATAACATTAATTGCTTTATTTAAAAATATGTTTTGTTGTATTTACAATGTCGAGTCACAAAAAAACATTGTTTTTAACCTTGTCCGCAGTTTAAAGCCATACAGTGTTTCACATTTGCAGTCGAAGAAAAAGTATAGTCTACAACACGTATGGAATAGTCATTCCGCGCTCGCGGGACCGTCATAATCGCCTGCCGGCTCGTATGACAAACTTTCCGCTCGCGCGGAATATTGTATATTCCATACTAGTTATAGAATATACTATTCTGTTTTAGATTTTTATTGATATAAATCATTGATGCGAAATGGCTTAAATTAATAATAGTATACACTTGTACTATAAAATTAAAAACACATAAACATAAAGTTACAGTATAACTTTATGGTCTGCCGTGTCTATTTAATTACACATTTAAAACCTAAGTTTTACATTTATTTATGATATGGTTGACCTGAAAGTGAAATTTTGGACTTTTATCTAATAGCCAAATCATAAAAAAATATAATTTTTAAACGTACCTATAGTTTTAAGAGACATTCATGGTTGTAAATAGTCGAAAGGTGATGTTAATGATATACTTTCTTATCTTCTTTTTTCACTTTCATCATAGGTATTTACGCATGTTATAATTTATTTATAATTCAATTAAATTCTTAGGCTTTTTTTTATCGTGTTTCTTAAATTTGTACCATAAATTACCAAAATTAATTGTATGTATTTGTTACACAGCAGATTTTTGAATGACCTTGTGCGTAAATTAAAAATTGGAGATCTGAAGAACAAAATTATAATTTATTTTTTTTGTGTATAATGTACACAAGAATTTTTTACCACATTTTGTATAAACTTCATTCGACGTGAGAATGCGAGTCTGACATCACAGCGCGTAAACTAAATAGCACTCTGTAGGGTAATTAAAACCTATTTCTTAAGAATTAATAAATTAATTAAATTATGTATTAGGTCCTAATAAATAAGGTTCAGTTACACTACAGAGTGCTATTTACTTTACGCACTGTTACGTCAGAGTCGCATCCTCTCGTTGAGTGGAGTTTATTTGGAACCCCTAGTTACTTCTTAAAAAAGTGAAAAATATCGTATGTAAAAATGTTACCTTGTTGTTTTAAATTGTAAGAAATGGCATTCAAATTCATACTTTACACAGTGTAAATTTTATTATTCACTCTATTCAGAAACCCTATTGAATTGTGGCGTTTTATTAAACTGCTACAATTTAGCACCAAAATAAAACAAAGTAAGATTCTCACATATGCCTTTTGCACTTTGAGTGAAGATGTGTTGTTACGGTAACAATAACGGAACAACGTTATGTTTTAATTTAACAATTTATATTCAATAACTAAATTTGTTAGGGGTTTCAAATATACAAAATCGTATATCATTTAATACATAACATTAATTTTAACAAGTTGGTTTAAAAGTATATTAAGAATGAGATAGAATTAGTATATTACGCACCGAGTACGCGAACTTAGTTTTTAGTGCACAAGAGTGCTTTTTTTACGAGACGCAGCCGAATAAAAAAGCAGTCGATGTGTACTGAAATTGTTTGCGTCGAGGTGCCTATACTATTTTTCCTACAACCTAAAAAAAGGCAAAAATTATCTTAAAATTAGTTAGTCAATTTGAGGTTATGTGTCTGACAGCCGAAATGTAAAATCAGCTGAAATAAAAATTTACAGTGTCAGAAATTCTTGGACCGCCTTCCTCCATAGACATTACATAATTTATGGACGTCCTCTTACTCTATGCGAATATTTTGTTAGCACTATTAGTCAATAACACTTTGAGCAAAATATATCAAATTTGGGGCATGTATTAAAAATTTTAACCTGGGATAGGTTCCTATACTTTGAAAAACGGGCTGGAACCGAAGAGGTTAATAGTAAGTTACTATTAGTAAGTTTTACAGTTATTTTCTGGGACACTTTTAGACAGTACCCATTACAAAAGCATGGGTTGGAAGAAAATATATTACCCTTCATTGCAAATTTAATTAAACCATGATTTTAAAATAAATATATGTAAATGGTACTTGAAAGATAATTAAATTATAATTCAATGAAAAACATGATGATTTTTTTCTTGTTAAGCCACTCCTGTTTATAACTATACTGTGCTCAATCTAATCATGTGCTCATCATGGTCATGCATAAAAACGGTAAAATAATAAAATAAAGCTATACTCCCCCTGATGATGGAAAAATTGACACGCTCGAGTCCGCGGCGGATTTCCCAAGAAGTAAAAACAAAATGATGATATCGGCGACGATTTAGGCAGGGCTTAGGGCTTAGGTCACGGATTTGGCTAACTATTTTTTTATGCGTAGCCCACCGATGTTAGAGAAAATTTCTAAATAGGGGTTTTTGAGGTTGCTGAAATTGAATCTGATAATAAAATTCTTCTAACTTCACCCCTGAGGGTAAATATTTTTAAATATTTTCAATATTTTCTTCAAAATTGGTATATAGGGGTTTTTGGGGTCGACGAATATGAATCTTGAAAATAATTTTTTTTTAATTTCACCCCGTGCGGGGTGAGGGGTAGTTTTTGTGAAAACTGGTATATTGGGGTTTTTGAGGTTACTGAAAGTGAATCTGATAATAAAAAAATTCTAAATCCACCCCCTGAGGGGCGGGGGGCAATTTTTGTGAAAATTGGTTTGAACTTTTTGAGGTTGCTGAGTGTGTATATGATTATAAAAAAACTCTAACTTCAACCCAAAGGGGCGGGGGGTAGTTTTCGTAAAAATTGGTATATTGGGGTTTTTCAGGTTGCTGAAAGTGAATCTGATAATAAAAAATCTTATTCCACCCCCTGAGGTGCAGGGGTAGTTTTCTTGAAAATTTATATATTGGGGTTTTTGAGGTCGCTGAAACTAAATCTTATAATAAATTTTCTCTAATTTCACCCCCTGAGGGGTGAGGGGTAGTTTTTGTGAAAATTGGTATATTGGGGTTTTTAAGGTTGCTGAAAGAGAATTTGATAAAAAAAAAATTCTAAATCCACCCCTTATGAGGCGGGGGGTAGTTTCCGTAAAAACTGGTATATTTTTAAGGTTGCTAAAAGTGAATCTGATAATAAAAAATCCATTTTACGCACAAATGTGAAAAATTGTTTGTTTGTTTATTTAACCTCGTACTATTCTACTTAATTAAGCATCCCCTAAGTCCAGGACTTGTGTGGGCTAGTAGTCGAGGGAACCACCGGCTTATACTGACTTTCAAACCGCTTCACTTATGCCTTCGCCAAATTCAATTATTAATCAACTGAAAACGGCAAATCGGTGCCAGTGAGAAACGAACTCACGCTTGTTGTAGTAGACTTGTGTTATACAGACGCGGTAGACCACTACACCAATCCTCCCATAAAAAATGAATGAATGAAAGAAAAATGGGAAAGCTCTTTTACTGGACAGCGTATTTTTAATGGACTGCCGCCTATTTAGATTGGATAAAGAGAGAAGTTCTACAAAAAAAGTATAATTATTATTGTTTTAAAATAAAATTCTGCATATTTTAGGTAAAAATAACATTTTAAATTATATTTTAAATTACACGAAGGTAAGATATTTGTTTTTTTTAAGTAAAAAACAATTTTTTTTAATTTTTATAACACAGCTGTGTACAGTAGCTCTAAAGTTTCCTACGGAACGTATGACCTACTCATTAATTTGACAGTGATTGATAATACCCCGTTGTGTGTGAAGATTTTGTACTTGTTTTTGTATTTAATAAGCTGTTTTATGCATTCTTTAATAATTTTGCATATCATGCACATTTTTTGTTGCACTGTGATAAAATCCAAATATAATATTTTTAGGGAATTTTCTTTTTTGGGTTGGTATTGAAGACTTAAATTTATGTTGCCTAACGTATTGGACTGCTGTACATTATATTCGTTTAGTGAATTATTATATGGATTTTTTTTTAAAAGCAGTAATAATTATTATTGCATAATTTATTAATTGACTAAACGAAATAACTTTGGAAAATAGAAATAAAGTAATATTATTTAACTTTAATATTTCTACTACGTTAAATACTTTATTACTTGGACCTTTCTCGAACGGATGCACGCATGTTATATAAACTTTTATAATAAGTTTATAATGTTATTGAATTTTTAATAATTTAGGTAAATATATCGAATACAGGAAAAGAAACATGGCTATTTCGTTGCAAATTTGTAAACATAGAAAGCTAAAATAAGTTATTTTATACTAACATTATAAAATTAAATTAAGTAGTTCCCATGCATACATTTTATTATATCAATGATATAATATCGTATGCAAGTGTTACTAAAGTCCAGTTATATATCCATGTCCTTTTTTAGTTGAACCTACCGCAAAAAAACACTACTTATCGTATGGACCTTTTTAAATATTTTTAGTGATTTCAAAACGTCACGTTTTACAGGTTTAAAACAAACCTTTGTGATGTTGCCGCTATTTTTACATTTTTTACATGTTTGTTCAACCTCGTACTATTCTACTTAATTAAGCATCTCTAATTCCAGGACTTGTGTGGGCTAGTAGTAGAGGGTACCACCGGCTTTTAAAGGTCTGGATATTAATCTAGAGCCTTACGGGCTTTACCTAACTTTCGAACCAGTTGATAGGAAGTGTCTTAAGACAGAACAATTGCCTTTGCCAAATTTCAATTATTAATTAACTGAAACAGGCAATCGGCGCCAATGAGAATCGAACTCACGCTAGCCGGCATTTCGGATTTGAATTAGATGTCCTAAGGGCCTATTTACAAATACTACGTAAAAACGTAAAGATAAAACCGCAGTATTTGTAACTAAGACTTAACCCGCTCGGCTATGTTCATATAAATCAAGCTAATTATAGTATGTTATGCAAAAAAATTTTAAGGCATAAGAAGGATAATACATAACATACGATTCCGTGATTGGCTTGATGTGCCGTCATATATCATGTGCGCAGGCTTATAACGTTCGCATAAGAGCCTGTGGATATGTCCTTAGACTGTAAGCTAATAAAAGTTTACAAGATTTTAGTTCAAAAAACGTCTAAAATTGTTTAAATTTCTTTCGGGTGTGATCAAGCCATCCTTGGTAAGGTTTTGTTTTTGGGTCCAGGAGTTGTGGAACCTAGGCTCTTACTCAAAAATATAATTATTTTTTTTAAATAAAATGTTAAAAGAAACGCTATTTTTAACCAGGGGAAACAGGTTCTTAATTCGAAATGTGAAAGCAAAAACTTTTGAATGTGTGCATCGATTTAATTGTAACGCAAAATTCAAAATGTCGGATCCAATATGGCCATAAATTTTGCTTAATAATGGATACTGATAAAAAATTCTATCTAGTGGTTTTCGAGGATGCTGAAATTATTAAAAACTAAAGATTTAAAATGACTGATACAATATGGACGCAAAACATATTGAATTATATAATTTTGATAAACTTTAATTTTGTTTTCAAAAAATAAAAATTTATTTATTTTTCTTAAATACGGGCCTGGATAACACCAAGACTTCCAGGCTCTGTTAATTATATATATATATATTGTTCCAGAACTCGCGTACAGAAATTTGAGGGTATATAAAAAACCCTATGGAAAATATAAAAAAATGTCAAAAAAAAATCCATCTTCGATCAATTCAAAAATAAGAACGCTTTAGGTGGACCAATACTGTTGCTGATGTTAAATTACCTTTAAAAGTTGAATTTGTAGCTATGGAAGCAAATTTAATTATTGCAGGTACATATTCTGTAGGTTGACATGGTGATTAATGTGACATAAATATTTATTAATGTCAAAAAAACACCGCCGGATGGAGTGACTCTACAAAAATAGAATATTTGATAGCCTCTGTCGGTTTTGTCAAAATATAATAACCTAAAAAAATTCTAAAGTTGAAAGTCTCAAATAATACACGCGTCAACAATTGCAAGTCCAAACCATAGTTACTAATAAGTAGGGAAAAACTAATTTGTAGGTAATTTAACATCAGCAACAGGATTGGTTAGATTAAATAGCTTCCTTTTTAATTAGTATTGAAGATGGATTTTTTTTGATTTTTTTTCATATTTTCTAGAGGGTTTTTAAAATACCCTCAAATTTCTGTACGCGAGTTCTGGAACAGGCTGTATATATTTTTATTTTTTTTTTAATTTAAAAGGTAAATTCTATTGTTATATATTTACATATTGTGGCAACCGCCTTCGAGGGTTCAAATTCAAATCTAGGGTCCCAAAATGACTTAAAGATATAATTCTATTATGCAATTTTATAGTTTTTGTACGAGGGTAATATGAAATGTAATAATTTTAGAAATTAATATAATTAACATTTAGAATAATTAATTTATTATTAGTTTATGGCCTTAACCTATTAGTTATTTATTGGTCATACTTAAATATGAACATATTGTCAAGAGTTGGCTAGGTAGCCATACAGGCTTTACCTAAATTTCATTAAACAATTTTATTATTTATAAATTAGTACCTTGTATTGTATACAGGTGTTTTGCACACCAAGCATTCTTGTGTTATTGAACTTAAATAAACTAGGTTTGTTTGTAAAACATCTTGGTATAAATACGGTACGTAGAATTAGAATTAGAAAATTAGATTATCAGATTGAATACCGTAGAGTCTATAGTTGGGTAGTCCCAAAGTGGGCAGTGCCCATTGGGCAAAGTAACTCTGACATCTCTGTAACCTAAAGTGGCAAACATTGTTGGGTCTAAAAGTGTAGCATGCTTTAATAGTATTCCACGCGATTAAAAAGCACTGTATAACTGTAACCTTTCAAACTAAATTTAAACGACATAAAGTCTCAACTTATTATAATTTAAAATATTTTAGTTGTAAAACCTTATTTATTATTTAGTTGTAGAACCTTATTTATTATAAACAGAAACATTTAGTTTTATGTTTAATTGTAATTTATAGTTAATAATAAATTATATTTAAAATTTACATAACATTCATAGCTAAAGAGAGTTATATTTTAAGTTTTAGTTTCTAATTGATTTAACCATTTATGTTTTGGTTTTTAAGTAATCTAAGAATGAGGCGATCACAGGATTTTTATTTATAAGAAACGTCAATTTATAGGTTAAAAACGTAGTTCTTAACAGTTTTAACCTATAAATCATATATGATTACTAGACTTCTTAAAAACTGAAACGGTTAGTAAATGCCTTAAAAACTAAAACTTTCTAGTATTTACCCAGTTTTATTTTAAGTTTTAATTTTTAAGAATTCAGTTTTTAATCAGTATAATTTTATTTTTATCCAAAAAAGTTAATGATACTTGATCTTCTGACTTGCATAATTCATAAAAAATATTATTTTTTTTTTCGTTTATTTCAAAAATTTTGATACATTTATTTTTCAAACCCATTTAAACTAGTATTATTAAATTAATTGTTTTATGTCTAAAATATTTTTTTGGATATCCTGTATAACAGGTTTAAAATATTCAAATTACATAAATTGAACTAGCTGCAAGTAAATGAATTTCGCAATTCTTTGTAGTGCGTGATAAACTTTGAACCTTGCAGAAGTGCCACACCTTTGCTATAGTTAAATTGTTTTATATAAAATGGGAAGAATGTAACTACTTGTTAATATCAAGTATACAAGAAATAGCTTTCTACAAATTTACACATTCAATACTATTTATATGTAGATTGTATTCAAATACTCTGTTCTTGGATGAAAATGCACATATTAGAAACAATAGAACATCATTGAAAATAGTAAACTAGTTATTTTTTTGTGGGAACCTGGAAATGTTTTAACCACAGGAAGACAAAAAAGTATTGGCAGAGAAAACTATTTTCTCGTTATTTTTGTTTCCTTGTAATACAATACATAATGTAAAATCAGTCGCGACGTCAGTTTTTTAATTTTCAAAATCACATTTCTTCTAATTTTTTTTATTGTCTTATTAATTAATTATTAATTTTACAGCTATTTTTTCTATGCGCTAAACGAACAATTCATCTTACGATATTTTTGGCTAATTAATATTTTTACTTAAATTTCCTTTTTCTAATTGTATTTTTTCCTATGGCCTATTTTATTTCCTATTTTATCAAGCAGTATATTCGCACATCCAATATTCGAATCTGTCTTGAAAATATTCACTTTGCGATTTTTAATTTACTATCTTGCTTGAAAAACAGAGCATAGTATTTATTTTATGCTACAATTTAAAATTTTTAAATTAACTACTCAACCATATCATATCATATGGGAGATTAGCTCAGCGGTCTAAGGCATCGATATAGCATTGACACTGAGCTAATGATCGTGAAATCAAACCTCACTGGCGCCGATTGCCTTTTTCAGTTAATTAATAATTGAAATTTGGCGAAGGCGTACTCCCTAGATATATTGGTTCGAAAGTCAATTAAAGCCGGTGGTTCCCTCTACTACTAGCCCACACAAGTCCTGGACTTAGGGGATGCTTAATTAAGTAGAATAGTACGAGGTTAAAAATAAACAAATAATAAAAAAATAATTAAAAAAAAACAATTATAAAGAAATATTATTTACTATGCAATCTAGTTTCATGTTTAACATTAAACGACAGCCTGCTGCGCGCGGAGTAAGGCGAATAGCATTCTCTTTGTAATGCCGAGATAGCGGGTTCGAATCCCGCCTGGGGCATGTCTATAAAATTGCTATAACTTACTTATTTGAACTACATATAAATAGGCCATAACAGACACGGTTGAATGCCGGGGTGTACCTACTTACAAAATTACTTTTTAACTCTTTGGTATCATTGTAAAGGAAAAACATAATCTTTTCAGTGATATCGACGAGCCATAGAGGTAAATAAGTAAAATTTCGAGTAACGCGAAAGTGTTTTTTCAGGTTTAGTTTTAGTGTAAAATTTATTTTTTTATATATATTATTTTTCTACTAATGGGTAATCAATAACTGGCATGCCAAAAATATCAAAAAAAGTTCCTATAAAGTTTGGTCCAAAAACGACTGATTACATTGTGCGACAGAAAATTTAGGAAGGAGATCTGTCAACGTCAGTTGTTAATTTAGGACCACTATAGTCGAGTCCCAAGGGATTTCACTACTTTAGGTCATTTAGGCAATTTTTTTTTTAATTTTAAGTTTCCAATGCACCCTAATATGCATCTTTTAAGTTAGGGTTTCATAACTTTGGGAGGTGAATTCAAAAGACATGAAAATAAGTTCATATTAACTTTAAAAGTCCAAAAGTGTAAGATATTACTTTTAATTGCATTTTTCTCGTAAACTGTAAGTCTTAGATGATTACAGCATATGACCTTTTTTATGTATTTTTATGTACAGGATCATATTAAAACTAAAATAACGCAAAAAAGTTACGGTGAAAAAAGAATTGTGCAAAAAGTGATAGGTCTTCCCGTGTGGCCCGTGCCTGGATAAAATTATCACATGAAAATAGTATATATTAATAGGCCTTGTTGATATAAAAACACATGCATAAACTCATTTCTGTAGCTTAAAGGGTTCCTGAGATATTAAACAAAAATCAAATTTGCGGGATGAGTCACCTCCCAAAGTTATGAAACGCCAACTTGAAAAATGGGTCTTGTATATTAGCGTGAGCTGAAAACTTTAAATTAAAAAAAATCGCTTAAATGACCCAAAGTAGAGAAAACCCTTAGGACACTCGACTATATTAGACCTATATTTTCGAATGACGCTGACAGATCCCTTGCCTAAAAGATCAACCTCGATTTTGTCGCTTAGTGTTATTATGACTTTAATTTAGCAAAATTCAAATTTATGTTTAATTCTAATTTAAATTTTTGCTAAACTATGCCCAATAGATCGCGCATAAAGTTCATAGTAATTTGTATAAAAAAAGAATAGATTGTTTATGATAAAAATTTGCAATGCAATTGACTTTTTCTATGACAAGTTGTCATAAATTATAATTTATGGTATCTTTATTATAACTATTAATTTATTATTGTTCAATTAAAATATTAATAATTCATTTTATAAAAAAACATTATTATTATGACCGATAATTTTTTTATTTACTTTCCTCCGTCACATATAAAGGCTACATGGGAAAATGATCAGTCGTGATAAAAATCTATAATTAAATTTAAAAAAAAAAACTGATTTCCGGGAAAAAATGTGTCCGAAATCATAATAGTTCGAGAACGCTTTAAGATAAAAGCTAAAACATAGTTTTTCATAAAAATCGATTAATGTTTCTTTTTATAACCTTTTTTTGGATTTTTTTGTTAATGCTGGTAATTTGAATTACTGTTGTGTAATACGATACGATAAGCCAAACCAGTATTTAGCCATCTAAAAAATATACAGAGCGTGCCAAAAGTCCGCCACGCCCCTTTAACTTTTGAACGGCTTAAGATATCAACTTGAAATTTGAAACACATAGATAAGATAATCCCTATAATTTTTTGGTGGGGCGGACTTTTGACACGCTGTGTATAATAAGTATACACGTTGTTTAAAGTCTTTTGTCACATGTTAAAGGATATGATTCTACATCAAAAACATGCGAAAGGGGGGCCTTACTAGTTTTTGCCCAAAACTTTTTTCTGTGTAATTTTATTATTGGAGCATGATTCCTCAGGCCAAAATACATAAAAAGGTATTCTTGTTGTATACTGTAGGATTTACCGTTTTCGAAAAAAAAATCATTTAAAGGTGTAATTTCACGTTTCGATGACTAAAAATTGAAAACTAAAATGTTAAAAAACAAAATTTCAATGATATCGGAGGATTCTACCTCAAAAACTGAGAAAAAAGTTTATATACATGTGGGTCGAAAAGTTGGTCTTAAAGCTCATATGGCTCTATAAAAATCGTGCATACACTGATAAAAATAATTTATTTGGATATGGCCAATTAAATTATTTGGTTATGACAAATAAATTTAATTTATGTCATACATATAAACTATTTTGTTCCCATTAATAAATAACTTTGAAATTTAAATATTTATTTACACGAACTAAATATTTATTTGACTCAAATAAAATTTGTTAGCCACAACCAAATAATTTAATTGGCCATATCCAAATAAATCTGTTTTATCAATGTAGTATTGATTTTTTGAAGTACCTGTAAATGTGTTTTTTTTTCTTAGTTTTTGACCTACATTCGCCTAGCATAATTGAAATTTTGGTTTTCAACATTTTAGTATTTAATTTTTACTCCTTGAAACGGTTAATCCTACAGTATACAACAAGAGTACCTTTTTATGTATTTTGACCTGAAAAATCATTTCCAATAATAACATTACAAAAAAAAAATAAGCAAAAAAAAGTTTTGGGCAAAAAACTGATAAGGCCCCCACGTTTCGAATACCCTTGGTTAAAATAAATACATAAAATAAGATGAAGATGAGCCTTATTAAGTTTAGTTTTTTTTCAAAACCTCGTTGCTCTATCTCAAAGGTTACCAGAGTTATTAATTAAAAATATTATAATAATATTTCCTACAGGATGCTTCTTGAAATTTATTTAGGGTTATTTGTGATAACACTCGGAAATGAAGCAAATAAAAACTTTATTGCATTACATAATCACGCCAACGTTTCACCTAATTTAGGCTTCCTCAGGGCTAAATTATTAAAATCTACTAGTTTTATTCTATTATATATGCATTAAAACAAAAAAAATTAAACAAAAACATTACATCAACAAACAAAATACACTGGACATTTTGTTTGTTGATGTAATGATTTTGTTTAATTTGTTTGTTTTAATGCATATTTAATAATTTAGCCCTAAAGAAGCCTAAATATTAGGTGAAACGTTGGCATGAATATGTAATGCAATAAAGTTTTAATTTGCTTCATTTCCGAGTGTTTATCACAAATAACCCTAAATAAAAATATTATTTATATTAAAATTTTAACGTAACTCCCTTAGGGTTTGTTTCCGGACTTATTTTCCTATAGTAGTTTTTCATGTTTTTTGAGGTAGAATCATCTTCTTTAATATAAGACATAAGACTTCAAACACTGTGTATACTTATTTTTTAAAGCATAGTTTGAATAAATCACAAAACGATATTTTTAGTGTTGATATAATTAGTAATACTAGGTTAGGCATCGGCATTTTTTTACATACTTTTGTGAATAGTAATCCCAAAGACGAAAATTCAACGACTGTTTTTGGAGGAATTAAATATTCTACAAATTGGAATTTAAGTAAAAAAAAATACAGGTACCTAACCTAGTACCACGAATTGATATTTGAGAATAGAATATAATTTACAAAAATGTAAATTAAGTGCTGTATTTTTGTAATAAAGAAGATTTTAAATCATATTTTTGTCAAAACAAACATGTGTAAAAAATACCTATTTAGAAAAGAAATCTCGTAGGAATAAGGTACACTTATAGTGATTATATTAAAAAAATGTTGTTTTAAATTAACAATTGCTTTATTTTTCGTGTGTACCTATGTCTATATTAAAAAATAAGTATTTATTTACAAATAATTATTTATTTAAAAGATTATGCTCTTAGAATCCTAAACAAATAATATAAAATGAAAGTTAATAATAGTTGCTTTTTTAAGCTTGTACCGATTTTTGTCAATAGATCCTTTTTTGTGTTCACCTTGTTGAAAAATAAATAACAAACATTTTAGAAAAAGTTGATTAATCTTAACTTACTTATTTATAACTTTCTTTTTATTTTTTTTTTAACCAATTTATTAGTGTCAAATAATTTAGAATGTGAATTACCCACTTGTTAATTTCTTTTTTTAGTCACTGCGCTCTGTATTCATCTATGTTGTGTAAATCTTTATTCGGTGATATTAGCAATTCATCACTTTTACTTTTTAGATTTATTTTGTTGGGTCAACAGGAAAGAGAATTTGCCGTAAGATATAAAAAAATTATAGTCGCATTTATTCAAAGTGTAATATATTTGAAGATTTCCAAAATCTTTAAAACTTACCCTATAAGGTATACATTTAAACTTTTATATAGAGGTACTTTTAATCAAATTCTAATCAACTTTCAAAAAATGCGTGTGATTGTCCGTAATTTTAGGAAATATCAAGTTTTATGAGAGGAAGATTCCTTCAATAATAAAAAAGTTATAGGCGCGAATTTTTGTCAAAAAATTAGTATTACCAAGAAAATCATACTCATTTTTTTCTAGTATAAGGAGCATTCAAGTATTACGTAACGCGCTAGGGGGGTCTCGAAAACGTTACGCCACGTTACAGAAGGGGGGTGTCAGTAAAAATGTTACGTAAAACTTAAATAATTATAAACTTATAAAATGTTTATTCAGTGTCGACTAGGGAATTTTTTTTACCCCTGCCAAAACTTTTAATAAACAAGAGAAAAAGGTACTCACTTCCGATTTTTTTTCAACCACCCTGCCAAAACTTTTGATGAAAATAAAGGTCCTAACCTTGGAATATGACTAAAAAAAAAGGTTTTTTTTCCCTGCCAACATTTTTGTAATCACCCGGGGGGCCTCCAAATTTGGGGGGGGGGGCGTGAGATTTTTCTCACTATCTCACCTGTCCAGTCCGATACTGTGTTTATTGGATAACGTTTTTAACAATGATCTAGGCCTAAAGAGACGGACAAAAATGGGCAAATTTTGCGTTACGTAATACTTGAACGTTCCCACAGTATATATTTTAGGAAGTAAATCAAGAAAACGCAATATACTATCCACTGTAGAAGTAAAATATGGAATGCAAAACATAACATGTCTTCACGGCTTGTTTATTAATAATCTAATAAATCAATTTCTCTCGTCAAAAACTTAATGATTGACCATGGATCGTAATATAATTTATTATGCGTAAATAATTTTAAAATTAATAGGTATCATTTAATAATATGGTTAAAAAATGCGTTATACTTTCGATTTCATACACGCGATTATTTCTAAGGATATTAAAAAAAACTAATTTCAAGGATGCATTAAAACGCGTTTCTTTAAGCGAAATATTCGCAAAATAGTGGAGACTCAAACTAGCGGATAGAAACGAAACTTTCCTGCCCGCCAAATTTTTATAGTAAAGCTCTAAAATTTTAAAAAACTTACATTTAAATTGGTGACTGATTAAGGGATTTTTGTTTTGGGTAGGCATTACAGTTTACACTATGTTTAAAATTCTAAGAACAAATGATATTTTGATATATTTTACAGTCATCTCTTCTTTTTTCACTGCAATTAACCAGTCCACAATTTTAACTCGGTAAAAAATAACCCAAACACAAAATTTTGTAAAAAATTAAACTTTAAATCGACATTGACATTTGCACGCAAAACGTCAAGAGACAGGCTTTTGTCTCTTGCCAACCCAAAAGAACGAAAAGTACAGACCTCTTATAGGCCCATAAGAGGTCTGTACTTTTTGTTCTTTTGGGTTGGCAACAGACCTGGCCTGTCGCTTGACGTTTTCCGTGCAAATGTCAATGTCGCTTTAAAGTTGAATTTTCTACAAAATTTTGTGTTTAGGTTGTTTTACCATGTTAAAATTGTGGCTTGGTTAATTGCAGTAAAAAAGAGAAGAGATGATTATAAAATATATTAAAATATCATTTGTTCTTAGAATTTTAAACATGGTGTAAACTGTAATGCCAATCCAAAACAAAAATCCCTAAATCAGTCATCAATTTAAATGTAAGTTTTCGTTGACAATTAAATTGCCCGCATTAACTTTAAATTTAATCAATAAATGATAAAATATGAGCAAAAACACTACAATATACAAGAATCGCAAAGAAAGAGATAGAAAATTAAAAACTGCCCTTTTCGAGGTAAAACCCGTGGGAGGTATAATCCTTCGAGGTAACGTCTATGCGATGTATTGTCCGTGCGAGTTAAATTTTTTCGAGGTATACCGGTAACGTCTTTTCGAAGTAATGTAGATTTTAGAGATTTTTTTTATATACATTTATTTTTTTTTTAGTTTAGGTACTTTATTTGTTTGCATATATTTTTTTATATTTTTTTGTTTGTTTGTTTGTTAATTTATACTTTTAGATATAATTTTTTCCTCTATATTGTGTTAAGAAATGTATTTCTTTTAAAACAATTATTTTTTATCTATCTATCTATCTAGTATCTTATAAGTAACGTTTCCTAAATAATTCAGCTAATTTGAAATAAATTTTAAATTTTAGCCACTTTCAAGCTTATATTTTAAACGTTCTTTGTAATAAAAACATCCCCAGGAATTACAAAAATTAAGAAAAATTTTGGATGAAATATCTTCGTTGTGGTTACGTTTGAAAAATGCATAAAATATTTGCACTTAATTATACGAGAAAATGTTATAATTCAACAGAAAAACAAACGAGTATGACGGTTCCGCGAGCGCTGAATGACTATTTAATACGTGTTGTAGACTATACCTTTTCTTCGAC
>OY294044.1:57543289-57615556 GCA_958510825.1 Brachypterus glaber | reverse complement strand
TCACGATTTTATAAATGTCTTTTAAATATTGATTATGTACTGTTAAAATAAATTATTGTTGTTCTGCCTTCACATATATAAACAATTATGATTTTTTTTCTATTTTTTTTTGTTAAGGTTTGATTTAATTACTTAAAAAAAAACAAATATTTGGTGTATTCATAGTAAAGAACCTATTTTATTGTAACTTTTTTATATTTTTTTTCTTACTTTTAAAAAAATACTATCTGAAACAATTATTGTATTCAACATTTTAAATTTTGTGCATCGGCAAAATCCTTTTTTAAATGGGAAAAAATCTTTACTTGTAAGCTATTGAATTCATGATATAATGTTATATTTTTAACAATATTAGCTGAATTTTATAATATTATAAACAGATTCAAATATTGGATGTGCGAATATACTGCGTAGTTTATTTTATAAAACATAACTATATTGTATACACAAACATACACTATTCAAACCTGTTGTAATAGTTATTTATAATACAAGGGCAAAAAGTTAATTTTTTCGATTGAGTACATTTTTAGAAGCCGAGGGCCGGCCCGAGGGTAATAAGCCGACGAAATCGAAATTTAACTTTTTGCCCGTGCATTATACAATATTTTTTATTGTTACTAATTATAATAAATCATTAAATTATACTTAATTTTAAATTGTAAAAAGTATTTCTTTTTAGTGTCTTATTACTTATCTAGTTATCCATGACAAATTGCTATCCAATCAAATCGCTAAAAAAACAATTGAATCGTTTCTTTTGAGTGCGATATCATTTTCAAATTAAAAAATCTATTAATTTCTGTTAAAATGTGTCTGTTATGAAAATAGTAATACTTCTGAACAGTTATATGAATATTATAAATATTGAAATTGATTTTACAATTAAAATTATGTGTTTTTAATTTATTTTAGTGGATGAATACAGATTAATCAGTTAACATATATTTTGAGGTTATGTTATAAAAGAAATTTTTATTTAAGATTATAATAACTGTATCTGGTCAAAAAGAACAGTTAGTTCAAGACCAAAAGTATATATATATTTCTTTATAAATATTACAGTAAAGGTAAAGCATCTTCTTTTAAAAAGCTTAAAAAGTTTTAGTTAGCGGGCGAAAAAAACTTTTTGGCCCTAGGGCCACAAAGTTCAACTTTTCGCCTTCAAAACATGAACAAAAAGTGTCTCTTTTAGAATCAATCTAATAAAAAAATATTTACTATGCGATTTTTAATTTACTTGATGAAACAGACCATAGTAGTTTTAGCTAATTGTTAAATAGACTGTGATTATAGCCAATCAATCAGTAATCAATAAATATTTGCTTAAGGATATAATACATATTAAATAAATAAATAAAAATTATAAACCAATTATCTATTTTTCAGGTCACCTAAAGACATACATGTAAATCAATTATAAAAAAATCAGTTGCGAAGTATTTAATAACAGAAAATGATCGATAGTAATTTTTCATTTCGAAATCAAATCAATAATACTCTCAATTAAATTATTAAATCTATTATATGATAAATACTATGTAATACAAAGAAAAAAAATGTGAAACAGGTACCTTTTCTAGACGGGTGGAAATTTTCTAATGTATTTTAAACAAGGTATATGGCGGCACATCAAGCCGATCACGGCATCGCATTGTTATGTTTTAGGTTCTTATGCTAGCTTCTGGATAGCTTCTGGGAAACTTTTTTTTAAACGGCTACTAAAATTTTATTTTTAATCTTTTATAAGTATTTTTTTTAGTTATCATATTTGGAAATAAAATAACACAGTTTAAGTGTTAAACCTGTATAATATTTATTGTTACCATTTCAAAAGAAAAAACGTAACTTGTCCCATTCATGAACACGGTATTATTGAATGGGACACAAATACAAAATTGCTATTAAAGGTAATAAATCATAAAAATAACTATTATTATCACTATGACTAATAACAATAAACCTATAATGTCATTTCATAATAAAAAAATAGCTGCTATTTTTTTTTGTTACATAGAATTTACTTTAAATAATTTAACACTGTTTTTTCAAATCAATATCAATTATTAGTTTGTTTTGAGTTCTAACTGTTGTATGGGTAGTACCCTAGAAACTTTCTGCCCTTTTAGAGTCATTCCTTATCTAAAAGAGATGAATAGGAATGAAATATGCAAATTGTCCCATTCAGTAATACCTACCTACCTATATTATCAAAAAAATAGGCTAAAAATATTTACCTTTATCTATAATATTCGATTATTTGGTATATGTTTTGTGTTGTTCTAGACTATTACATAAACCAAATTCAAACAGTTTCCTTTTGCCTTTCGTCAATAAAACATCATTCAAAATTATTAAAAAAGTTTACTTTTAACTTGGCAAAACTAACTTATTTTTGTCAAAAACCCAGCTGCCTAAACTTTGCCATTTTTTAATGATTCTTTAACTGCACATCTAGGGCGATCTAACCATGGTAACAAAAACCAAAAATTACGAAGCATAGCTAAGAAACAGGTACTGTCCCATTCAATAATGTGTCCCATTCATGGGTATTTTCCCATACTTTAAATTAAAAACTTCAATTTTTGTTTGACAGGGTTATGTAGATTTTCTAACCTATTTTTTTTATGCTGATTCGAAATCTAATTTAATTAGGTCACCTTTTTGAGAAAAATGCTGGGGTATCCAGACTTGTTTAAGTACTATTTTTCCTATTTATCAAATTTTTGACATAAACACTAGTTGTATAAATGTATTTATTTCAAATATGTGAGGAGGTGGTTTTTGTTTTTTGTTTTGCATGAAAAGAAAACTTGTCTTGGAGTAATTTGGTACTATTCCTTAAATAATTTAAAGCTAAAAATTCTCAGTTTTTTTTTGTTTATTTATTTATTAATTTTTAAGCATTTCAGCCTAATTTTAATCTAAAGTGTTGAAAGAAGGTCCAGAATTTTGGCGTGAAATTTTATTGGACAAGAATAATAAAATAATAAAAATTTAGTAAATTCTGTGTATATTAGTTCTTGGGTAAGTCGGGTTGTTTAAAAAACTTCTATTTAAATGCTTGGACGTTTCGAATTACATTTAATTCATTTTCAACATGCCCTTTGAAAAAAATTAAAATTGTTAAATTTACGTAAAAAATTACAACAGCCCTAATTGCTACTTAACCTAAATTTTATAAAATTCCTTACATTATATTTATAGCAAAGTTTTCATTGTCAGAATAGACTTAATTATGTACTAGTAAAAATAAAATAAATTGATCAAAGTGCTGACAAGACCATCAAAGAAACTACAAATGCCAGGGTCATATAGTTATGTTAAAAAGTCCACTTTTATGGTTTTTAAATTTTTACTTACTACTTTTAGGCCTTGTTTGGTAATTTTGGTATGCTTGGTTCTTACCTGAAATAAAATAAAAAATGTTAATTATAAGAAAAGTATAGCTATATCTAAGATTTTGGAATTAAAGTAGTTGGCCCGACTAATAGTTGGGGCTATGGGAAAAACTCTATTCTAAAAATTCTGCTGCAAAATCATAACCCTCTAATGACATATCCAATGTTAAATGCGAAACTTATTTTTTTTAAATATATAAAATGTTAAATAGACACCGACTCGATAGACACTTTAAAAACCTCTTATATCATTTACAGTATTATTAATTTGAGCCATTTCGCCTCAATGACTATTTATATCGTAAAAAATCTAAAACAGAAAATAAAATTAAAATGTTCTTATCAGGCACACCTATTTCTAGATGCGCATCTAGAAATAGGTGCGCCTGATAAGAACATTTTAATTTTATTTTCTGTTTTAGATTTTTTACGATATAAATAGTCATTGAGGCGAAATGGCTCAAATTAATAATACTGTAAATATAAATAAATTATAGATTCTACTCTTATGTAATCATGCGACCCCCTTTTATATTTAAACATTTGAACCCCTTTGTCCGAACACTATTATTTTAAATCTTTTAAAATATAAAATATACGTCCATAGACAGTTTAATTTATAGGTTGTTACCATTTTTGCTGTTTAATATGATTTAAACTTGAAGGGGACGCGCGTACGGATTTATATTTAAAAAAAATATGGTTATGGTATAGATTTAACCAATAAAGAAAACATTCGTTTGTAAGATTTGTAAAATAAGAATTTTGCGAAGGTCATATTTTATCATTAAAATTTTCAAAAGTTTTGTTTCTGGTAACCAACAGGTTCTGTTGTTGTCCTTACCAGATTTCTGGTTGTAGCAACCAGAAAAATAGTTGATTTAACTATTGATAAGATTGCATTAAGCAGATCTTTTTTCAACGTTATAATAAATTATAATTTAACATAAGGAAAAACACCCAGTAATTATCACTGTTAGAAACTAAATGCATGAAAAAATAAAAACCATAGATGCAATCCAATCCAATCCAATCCAATTCCAATAATGGCATTTTCCTATAGGATAATTTTCCAGCTCGATCTACTATCATTTACGGCCTACCCAAAACGTCTCACTTTGTAGTGATGTTTGCGCAGGCGCCAACATATAAAACATCTTTGAAATTCATAAAAAGTTATCCACGTGTACAACGAAATAAATTGAATTTAAATTTATCATGACATATTAATAATCACGACTCACTTAAAACTTTACAATTAACTGGACACTTTCACGACATTACATAAAATAAAAAATAAAATTAATCAAGTCCTGTGTATATCAATGATTGCAATGCTGATGCTGGAGTAAATCCGCCAAAGCGGTCACACCCGTCTCTTACAAAGACCACGCTGCGACTGAAAAACCATAGATAAGATTCAAATATATCTATGGAGAGAAAAATAATTGTTTTTAAATGTTTAGATAAGTCTTAATAAGATAAGACTGTCTTATCCTAGATAAGTTGTCCACTGTGAAGACCATACTCTTGTATCCGAAGCATTATTTCTTTTTGAGTCACGCTTATACAATTAATTTCACAATGCAATTGAAAGAGATTTACAACGAATTTTCAAGGCAAGATCCTTATTAGAGCACATGTAAATAATGATTTTTTCGATAGAAATAATATAGAAATATTTATACCATTATAGTTAATGGTACTTTAAATAAATTGTTACACTTTTGCTTATGAGTATGTGCTCGGTTTTATACTAAACGATCACGACATTTCAAGGCTGATCTGTGAAGGGATACATTTTTCCTAAGTCTACTGTTGCGTATGTTATGCTGCGGGCAACTTTTTTTCAAGTAACCTGACGCACTGAAATAATTGAAAATAAATAGAGTGTTACATATTTTTATTCATACGCAAATATTAGTAGGTGCAACACTCGTATTACACCGAAAAAAATCTAGTTGACTCAACCAGAATATTAGTAAAATATGGCAAAACTATTTTTTTCTACGACTGCTTTAGAATGTAAGCAAATACACACACATGAGCACATGTAGTGCCATCTCTTGTTTATAAAATTAAAGAAAACTGTAGCAAAATTAGCAAAAGTATGTATATTTTACCATGAAATATTGAATAATTAATGCAATTTAAAGTTTTGAGTTAAAATTAGATAAAGTTTATTAGCTTTTCTTAATATTTGACCAGTTTTTTTATCAATTTAGTTCAAAAAATTAAAACTGCTCCATCTATTGTTAAATATTTAAACCTGATATATGTCACAACAATCTGACATAACCTTCAACTTTTGCATTATAATTTGTAAATATGTGCTAAAATTAAATAAAAATCTTTTTTAAGTACTGATTTGATAAAATTATTAAATAACATTAATTGCTTTATTTAAAAATATGTGTTTTGTTGCATTTACAATGTCGAGTCACAAAAAACATTGTTTTTAACCTTGTCCGCAGTTTAAAGTCATACAGTGTTTCATATTTGCAGTCGAAGAAAAAGTATAGTCTACCACACGTATGGAATAGTTATTTCGTGCTCGCGGGACCGCTCGCGTGGAATATTGTCTATTCCATACTAGTTACAGAATATACTATTCTATCTAGAGCCTCCTGAATTCTGTATATTGCATCCAAATCTTTAGTTAACAAATATGTAGTTGAACTAACTGCTGAGACTAAAAGAAAGTAGATATTTATACTTTAGTAGTACTTAGAAGTATTAAAAATATTAAAATTAATGAAAAATAGTACTACTTAGATAATATTACTAGTATTTACAGGTAATAATTGGACTTAAAACAAATAATTGCGTTTTTTTAATGGGTTAAATATGTCAAGTATTTAGTATGTACTTGCAATAAGTAACAAAAGTACTTTTTGTTTGATGTTTTTCTCTGTGTACACTGAAAATGGATGAATATACAATTTACACTTTTTACGTTTAAATCCATGTTTTTAAAAATTTTAAAACTATTTTTTGTATACTTATTTCTCAAAATGGGACAGTAAAAGAAAATTGTAAAGAATTAATATGCATTTGAAAGATATATTTACTTAGATGATACGAATGGTACCATACCATATGGGATGCGAAGTCATGATCCATCGTGTTGACATTTCATTAAAAAAGTAACTTATAGTTTGTGTATTTAGCATAAGCGCACCCAATAGTTTATGAAGGTAAATATTATTAATTTAATATATTTTTAAGTACAATTAAAAAAATGTCATAAAAATAATTGTTTTTTCGTTTTAAAATAATTGAAAAATAACGTATAGAACTGAAAACGAATCAGGTAAAAAAAAACAGCTTTATTAATTTTCATAGAATATGCATTAGTTTATTTTGTTTTGAAGACTTAAAAACATTTATTGAAAGTAAATTAGTTTCACTTTGTTTAATTAATTGTGTATTAGAAATAAAATTTTTGTAAAGTATGATTTAAATTTAATTTCTACTTCAAAAATATTAAATTTAGTGGTCTTTTTTTATATGAATGGAAAATGTTAAAAAATTTCAGAATTATTTTTATTTGAGGTTTTATTAAATTTTCATAATAATAAGGCATAATTCTAAATGAACATATCAAATATATAAAACACCCAAGGCGTCAAAAAAGAAACTGAATTAAATACGAAAATTATTATTTTTTTTATGAAATAATTCTAAATTGATTAAAATGTATTAAAACTGAACACCTAGAAAGCAAAATTGTAAGCTAATTTGTTTAATTCTAGCGCCAAAAGCATTTTTTAAATATATTAATAATTACACATGATTGCAAATAATCTTGAAAAGAAATAAAAAAATATAAAAACCAAAAAAAAGTTAATTTTACTCCAATTTAAATTTTACTTAAATAGGTCGGTGATTATAATTACCTACCTTTTGAAATAAAATTATATAAAAAATAAAAATTATTTTAAAAATAACTATATAATTATTATTTTAAAAAGAACAACGCTCAGAGTTAAAAAAAATATATATAAGCATTAAGGGGTTAATATCAGGTATTCGCGTTTATATTTAAATTAACCCCGTATTTGATTAAGTGAAAGACATCTCTAATATTTATTTTTCTACTCTCTAATATCTCTAATTAATACGTACATGTATGTACTCCTACCCACCTTTTTTCCCACACCTCCCTTATCTCAAACATCTCTACTCTTTTCTATCCTGAATTGATTAAAACTAGGAGTCCTTGATAGAAAAAAAATGTGTAACTATTTTAAAGTTACTTAAAACTATAAGCAAAATTTTTCAGCCAAAATAATTTAAGTCGCCCATGGTTTTTAGTACTATTAACAGTTATATTTTAAAGAGAACACCTGAATAATACCAGATGGTACCAATTACTTGCTAAAAATCTTTCCACAAAGGTAAAATGCATTTAAATCTAATTTTTAATGTATTGTGTTGCAAAGGAAATTTAAAAGTTGTTTATTTAGTTGATTAGAACTCACATAGATTTTATATTAACAATATTAAGTAGCAAGCTGTGCAATAAAAACATATAAAACCCGACTAAACTAATATGTTACAAAAAAAAATGAGATAATATAAAAAATAATAGTACAGGGTGGGCCGGACTAAGATTATTAGCTGGCTTATGGCGTTATCATAAGAGCTATCGATACGAAATGACTCACACCTACACCATTCTTAATTAATTTACAAAATTTTAAATCTGCTGTTCGTTCATTCCAAAATCAATAAACTAACTTTTTGCATTTATTCTTATATTATCTTTTTTTTTCTATTTATTTTCTTCTTTTTTTTTGAATATTTTTAGTGTTTTTTATAAAAACATATGTTTTATATTTTATAAGTTAATTTAGATTTAAGAGCCTACATATTTTTAAATACTATTATATATAATAATTGTAATTTTTGTGAAATTACTGTAATGGGGCTATCCCGTAGATAAATAAATAAATAAATAAATAAATAAAACTATAATTTCATGAAACCAAAAGCCCTTTATTAAAACATTAGTAAGTACTAGAGTATCAAAATGAACGTTTTTGGTACAAGTGTCCAAGTTTTGAAATAGAAACTTTTTAGGGACATAGGGACATATCCAATGCATTTTAAATGTCCCCGTTTTCCTAGCTGCTGCCGATACGTTACTACTAACTACGCCGTTCTTTTGGTCGCCGGTAGCTTGACCGCTCCAGGAGCAGACGCACGACTATTTCGTTAAGAATTTGATGGTCAAATAGGTGGTTTTGCGCTTTGATAAGTATCTTTCACTGTATTTTTTCCACAGCAGAGTAGAAATACGTTTATGGCAGGCAACTGTTGCCCTTTTTTTCTTCATGATGTAATGTTAATAAGAGGAGGAGATTCTCCTCTTCCGCTTGATAATTCAGCAATATTAGAAGAACCGACTTTTTAGAGATATTCATACAGATTGAAAGGCATAAACTCGCAAATAAAAAACAGCTGTTTATAAAATGGCCAGCAAACAGAATTGCGACTGGCGAGGCTGAAGAAAACAGGTAGGATCGTAACGACCTGGTCGCGCCTACCCGGTCGCAGTCGTCAGCGACTGCGACTTTTGGAGGACACCGAAGCTTAACACTGAGGCATCAGTGTCAGTGTCATGACGTCGCTAGGTAAAGTGACAACCAAAAATGCATTGTGAAACGAATGTTTTAATAGTTATTTATGGTACTAGTGGGTAAAGTAAGATATTGCCCATGAGAAAATTAACCTGCGAGGGGTCAGCCAAGCAGGTTAATTTTCGAGAGGGCAATATCGGTTTACCCATCAGTGGCATATAAGGTTTTATCCAATAAATAGCTTAGGAATTCATATTTTTATTAAAAATTTTAATGACATTTACAAGAAAATAATTTGACAAGTGACAGTTGAGTGGGTAAAATAATTAATTATCCACTCAATAAAGTAAAAGCCACGCGGGGGTTATTATTGAGTTTATCTATTTAAAATAAAGCTGGTAATTGTCTTATTATCTGTATGTATTGGATAAAAAATTTTTTTCATTTGCTTAAAAATATATTTTTTAAATAAATGTTTATATTAATTTTGACTTTTTCTAGTTGATTTTGACAGTGTTGACAGATTTTGTGAAACGCTTCTAAGTATCCCAAAGTAAATTTTTTGAAATACTAATAGAAATAAAAAAAAACTGTCGTACCGATGATGCACATTTTTAATATTTTTGCAGTGTACAGTGTATAAAAATATATCCTAAAGGTACACGTTTTATTACCAGTCATCGGCGAATTTCCAGTGCTCGCATAGGCGCCGCGTCGATTCTATCGTTGACGCGAGGTTTTAAATATTTACATTTTTATTTTCTTCGAAAAACACCGATATATTTACATATTGATAGTCAATATGTATATTCAATATTGTTGTGTGTAACAAATTAGTCGTCAAATGTTTCGATTTAGTGACCTTTATACAAATTTCCCTCATAATTCGGCAAAATTATTCCGTAAGCCTATGTTTCTGTGTTTATTTTCAACTTTGATGAGTCATAACTGAATTTATTCCGATTAATGTTCATTAAGCTCTGCCACATGACGCTGACATAAAAAATATTAGTTGGAAAGGCAGATGTAAAAAATTTCTCTGTATTTTTAATGTTTTAATTAATTATCTTAAACGCTTGCTTATCTCTGAATGGATCAAACATTTACATGATTTAGAAAATAAACTTTAAGTAGTTAATCTTGTTTTAGTGTTTTATAGTAAAATAAATAAATAAATAATTCAAGTAGAACTGTTTTTCACGCAATTACTTCCGACGTTTCGAAGGTTTTTTCTGGGTATTTTTTACATGATCAACTGCTTATAATTTTTTTATAATATGATGCTTTTTTGGTTAAAGTTCCGTCCACAGTGTGAACAAGGTTTAAGAGGGATGAAAATAAATTACAATGGACTGCCGCCTATTTAGATTAGATAAAGAAAGAAGTTCTACAGAAAGAGATAAAAGTATAATTATTATTGTTTTAAAATAAAATTATGCATATTATAGGTAAAAATAACATTTTAGATTATATTTTAAATTACATGAAGGTAAGATTTTTTTTAAGTAAAAAATTTGTGTTATAAAGTTTTTTTTAACACAGTTATGTGTCCAGTAGGTCTAAAGTTTCCCAGGGAACCTATGACCTACTCCTTAATTTGACAGTCATTGATAATACCCCATTTTGCGTGTGATTTTGTACTTGTTTTTGTGTTTAATAAGCTGTTTTTTGTATTCTTTAATAATTTTGCATATCATAAAAATTTTTTTGTTGCACTGTGATAAAATCCAAATATAATATTTTTAGGAAATTTTTCTTTTTGGGTTGGTATTGAAGACCTAAATTTATGTTGCCTAACGTATTGAACTGCTGTCTATTTAAAATCTGATTGGTTTGTCTCTTTCCCACCCTACAAACTAGAAAAAAAGATTTTCAATGTTCCAATTTGTGTTTTGACCTTTGCGATATTAAAAAAAAGATGTAAAGCAGAGCTCTAAGAAACTTTTTTTTCCAGATTTTTTGGTTTTATATTTTTTTATCATAAACAAACGCGTAGCATTACATTTCTTCACAGCTTGTTTCTACTTACTTTTTACTAGAACTAGCTCGCAGTCTGCGAATCGCAGATCTAATGTATTGCTAAATATAAAAAATTAATAACTATAATTTAATATTGGCTTATTCTTGAAAAGTAACTGTTAAAAATCTTAGTTAATTCGTTATATGCGTCAATAATTATAGTAATAGACTTAGACGCTATAATTTAAAGGATATTTCAGATTAGCTACGAATATTTGATGAAGGTTGCTTGACAAAATTGGGTTGTTTACGTTAATTAATTAACATTAATCGGAATAAATTCAGTTATGACTTATCAGCGTTGAAAATAAACACAGAAACATAGGCTTACGGAATAATTTTGCCGAATTATGAGTGAAATTTTTATAAAGGTCACTAAATCGAAACATTTGACGACTAATTTGTTACACACAACAATATTGAATATACATATTAACTATAAATATGTAAATATATCGGTGTTTTTTGAAGAAAATAAAAATGTAAATATTTAAAACCTCGCGTCAACGATAGAATCGACGCGGCGCCTATGCGAGCACTGGAAATTCGCCGTTTTACGACCTCCCATTCGAAAGATATGACTTTGACAGGTCGACCATCTTGGTGGTTGATTTTTGTTTTTCACGAGGGGTGTCTCACTGGCCAAAATGTGTACATGTATTGTCAAAAATGCAAAATAATGTCGTAATGTCGAGTAATGTCAAGGTAATGTCAAGTTAATGTCAAGGTAATGTCAAGTAATAAATAATAAAATTAAATATGCTTCTAACAAGAGTGTCCCGTCCGGCTGTGACAGACGGACGGAAAACCGAGCGATAGTATACGGGTTCAGTATTTCGTTAAGGACCCAGGGTCCGGGACCCTTTAAAAATGAACATATGTAGTGGTAAGTATTCTTTAGTTGGCCGCAGTATTTTATTTGAATGAATTGTTGATTTTTTTACTTATACACCATTACTAGTGGTCCACTGGTGGTACTTTTTTGCACTGGGAAAAAACTGCTTGTATGATTTTTGATAACTAAAAAAAATCGTTTTTTAAGTTCAAGTTTATGTTTAACGAATGTGACCTTAATACTATAGAAATAAAAACACCCATCCCATGTCATGTTTCAGAACTAACCTCACCCTTTCGCGTAGAAATTTTTACACTTGCAATGTTTACGCGCAGGCGTAAATAGTAGATAATGTCTACGTACATGCGCACTAGGATATAATGTCTGTAATGTCTAGTAATGTCAAGTAATGTCTTGTAATGTCAAGTAATGTCAAGTAATGTCATGTAATGTCAAGTAATGTCAGGTAATGTCCCGTACTGTCAAGTAATGTCGAGGTAATGTCAGCTAAAGCGTACATGTATTGTCAAAGGTGAGACACCCCTCGGTTTTTCATTGTGTCCCTAAACACCGAATTCAAGTTTCTACGATTTCCAGTTCAAAAAATGTCACTTTCACATGTCCGCCATCTTGTTTTTTTGGTTTTGTTGATTTTAATTTGTCATTGTACCCTCTACATACTAAATTTCGAGATCCTACGACCTCCCTTTCGAAAAATGTAAGATAAATGCATAGTCAATATTTTTAATATTTATTCGTGCATCATTTTACGTATTATTTTTTTTTCTTGGCGAAAACAAAAAATCGACAAAAAGCTACCACTTTTTAAGAAACGGCATACCTTAAGCTACAATTTGGTGCAAAAAAATCTAAAAAATCCTGTGGAACTTTGGGGAACTTTTAAACGAAAGTATGTCATAAGCTAAAAAATGCAAAGATCAATAAAGAAATAGTATAAGAATTAAGTACACAAATTCACAGTAAATAATAGTTCATAATATCGATACCCCCAAGCAACAAAGCCGTAACTCATATATTGTCATTTTTCACGACAGCTAAATTTCTAAAATATTTTTTTTGTTATTTAAGGGTGGGTAAATGATTGAAGTAGAAAAGGAAGTCATGTGATACCTCATTTTAAAGCTTATAAAATTCTCTATTTAACTGTTTAAGTATTTATTGTTTATTTACTGTTTGTTTCTGATAATATTCAAGTTTAGAATTTCTTACTTTAGTGATTTTAAGTAAACTTTTGCTTAAAGTGGACTGTGGAGAAACCTGAGTAGTACCACCATGTGTGTCTTTTTTCAAGGCGTTTACCCATGAGTATAACTCAAAATGGGTCTAACTTGAGTTACAACCTTGTTGCTTGGGAGTGTCGATATGATGTAAGTCTACAACAAAAAGAAGGGGAGGCACAATTATTGCCTAAGAGAATATACAATTAACAAAATGAAAATTTAAATGAAATTTTTAAAATAATTTTTAAGTTTGAATAAGTCTCAGTCATAAAGTACTCATTTCATATTTATGCTATTCATAGTTTTACTATCCATAATTAAAAAGTCGAATTAATGCCAAAAAATGAGGGCTTCACGGACCATAGTGCGGTCTCTTGACCGCTCCGGGAGCAGACGCACGACTATTTCGTCACGAATTTGACGGTGAAACAGGTGGTTTTGCACTGTGACAAGTGTCTTTCACTGTTTCACTCAATTAGAATTGCTTGAAATCCCTTCATCTCTCTTAGCCGAAATATCTCATCAACTTTTACCCTTTTTTACTTTCTCAAAAGAAAGTATTGTGATAGAAAAAAAAATCTTTTTTTTTTTTGCTTAAATCATCTAAGTAACGAACAAAATGATGTATGTCTGTCGATCTGTCGGTCTGTCTGTCTGTATCCACGATAACTTAAGAACGCTTTGAGCTAGCGACTTGAATTCGGTATGCAGATGTATTTTTATATTATCTTGGACGAGTTCGTATTTCAGCAAAATCTGTTGGGGAGAAGGGGTAAATGGGGGGGGGGTGTTGGTCCTATTTTTTACGATAGAGTAAAAATTTAAAAAACACAATCATTTCATGTGGTTTTAGAGAGGTAAAATAAAATTACACAAAAAATTGTTATTATCAATTTTTTCCAGTCAGCGACTGCGACTTTTGAAGGAAACCGAAGCTTTATTTGTAATCCCGTGAGGCTCCCTAGATATTTTTTCTGGCTACAGGTTGCTATCCAATTATATAATATATTATATTATATATTATAGTATTATATATTATATTATAGTTTTTCTCACAAAGATTAGGGAGATAATACGGCTAGTATGCATTCTTGTTATCATACGTATGGTAACACGTAAACAATAAGGGGAAATACTTATGAAGGAAACACTTATGTTTTTTTTAACGGCAGCCAAAATTATATTTTTAATCTTTTATACGTATTTTTTTCCTAGTGTTAAACGTAAATAATATTTATTTTTACCAAAACTACAAGCACTTAAAAAAACAAAAAGTATTCCATTCATGGGATTGAGTAATTTTGTGGATCTATTATTTTTAGAGAAAATGTTTGTAGGGAGGAAGCACATTATTATACTATTCCCAGCGCCTGCGCTAGAATAGTATTATACGGTAGTTTCGAATTTTAATTTTTTTCGAAAATTTCCCTAGACAAAAAATTCTTGGGTATAAATTAGTTCCATGAAAAAATTTTAATTTTTTTTTTAATTTTTTTTTTTCAATTTTTCGATTTTCCCAAAAAAAAATGAAAACTTTTGAAAAAAAGCCAAAGTTTTTTGTTTTTCAAAGAAAGATCATTTAAAAAAACAAAATGTATTTTTTAATTTTTTTATTATTTTTTTTAAGTATTGAATAAATATTGAACCTTCGACGAAAAGTCGAAATCTTTGACCACGTTTTTTTTTTCACATTTCTCGACGTTTTAGAGTCGAAATCAGTAGAAAAAATTTTTGCGTTCGTCTGTCGCTCTGTCTGGGTGTAAACTCTCTAACTCCATTTCTACATGAGATATCGACTTGCGGTTTTTGCATATTATTTCTTATCGTATTCCGAAGAGCTGATTAGATTTTGGGGGTGAAGGGGGTTAAAATAGGGTAAAATAGCGTTTTTTGTTTATAATTAAGCCAATTATTATTGTATTTGGTAAATTTAGCACTTATATAAAAGATAATTTTAAATTGGTCAAAAAATTTTCCTAAAACGCATTGTTTTCGAGGTATTGGCGTTTAAAGCAGTAAAAGGTTTTTTTAGCATATCTCACATATTTATAACCCGATTTCAAAAATTTTTAAATAAAAGCTCTTTTTAAACCCTATAAAAAACGTTATATACAGTTTTTTGCTAGAATATAATTTTTTAAAGATACAGAATTTAAAATCAAACAAAACACCTAGTTTGAAATTTGCAAACTAGATTGCTCTAGTGTACAATAGTGCCGATTTTTTGACAGGGTGCTTGCAACGTTTCGTCTTGTTAAATTTACAAATGAACCATTACAAAAGATTTATTACAAAACCCAATTAAAGAAAATCTAAATTCATATTTGGGTTTATTCTCGGGTTTATTTATTTTTCAATATTTTCTACGTTAAATATATAAGAAATTTTCATACATTTGACAAATGCTTTTGAATAAGTGGATATGTATTAGAAGCAACTGATTTTTTTTTAAGTATCTCAAAATTCTTTAATAACTATATTTTACATAATGTATTTTCATCAATTTGGCAAATGCTTTTGAATTAGTGGATATCTGGATGTTTGATGCATGAGGATTTTTTTTTAATGCTGAAAAATGCTTTATCACGTATTCCTTAAAAAACCTAATTACAAAACCTAAATAAATATTTAGGTTTTATTATTTTTTGATGACAATGTCAGTTTTATTCAACGACTAGCAAACAAACAGAATAGGGACTAGGAGAAAAGAAAGACCAATAAATAACTGGAAAGTGCAGTTGATAATTTAAAAAACTGGCAGTAAACAATTGGAGAGTAGTAGCAGGCATGTAGCGCTAATTATTATTTTTCAATGTCTACGATTTCGATGTCTATAATTTCGATGTTTCTACGTCAGAGATATTAGGTATTTTGTCAATTTAACAAATGCTTTTCAATTAGTGGATATCCTGATATTAACCCATCTGTCTGACACAACTGTGTTTTTTTGTAATAACGATAACTCAAAAAAAAAAAAATTATGATATAAACTTAATCATTGAATTGCCACCAATTTTTTAAAAAGATTGTTATTGGTAATACAAGGATAAAAGCTTGTTATTTAAAAAAAGCTAAATAAGTCATACATTATTTAATGAAATTTTCAATTATAGAAATTTTAAATTTTATCGCATAACTATTATAGTTTCTTAATATATATTTTTATTTAATAATTTGGTTAAAAACTTGTGTAAATTTAGTGTCCTCGCCTATAGCTAATTAATTTTAGGTCACGAATGGGCATGTCCAAAGTCGCGCATATCCATTTTAGGCATGCCTTAAGAATTCTTAGTCAAGCATACAAAAAAATAATCGATTGTTGCCTATACTGTTCAAGATTAGATCACAGATAGATCATATTTAAGAACGAAAGTTATTTCCTCATAAATAGTTCAGATATTGCTCAATTTCAACCACAAATTGTTTTATGACTGGTTTTAATTAGCCGCAAAACATTTTATAAGTCAATATAATTAAGTTTTGATAAATAAACATTAATTATTGTGCTTTTTCAATCGGTTTCAGTTTACAGTTCAATGCTATTATCAAGTCGATTGCCAACTTGTATGTAGGATTATTTTTTAAAATGGTATAGCACCCATTACTTTTAAACGCCGTAAGATGTCAACTAGAAATTTGAAAGAGATAAATTGCATCAAGGAAATTTTTGGATGTCAATAAATTTTCACATTTTTAGCTCAAAGAGCATGTTAAAATTTTAAATAAATAAGGGCCTGTGTTATGTATATCACACTTTGTGAAATTTTATTTAAATTTATCTAGATAATACTACTTTGTTTTAAACTGAAATAAATAATTTTGATAACTAATCAGTACAATATGAATTTCTTTTTTAGTAACATCTGATTGACCAGAAAGAAAGCAAAAAATCAAATACTACAAAAAGATCAGTTTAACTCGATGGGCAAGCGCTGGAAAAACATTGTACCCCTGAATTCTTTTCAGGAGGTAATCACTTAAGATACCCTCCCATTTTCCTTAAAGATTACCTTAAAAAATCTTAAAAATTACGTAAGAAAAGATGGTACTTTTGGTAAGGATAAGATTTACTTAGATTTCCAAAATTTTCTTCAATTTGTACACATGAATTACTCAGCGGTTAACCCCTTAGTTTAACTCATGATCAGTGATAGGTATAGTATACGCCAGAAATATAGTAGAATGTTTACATTTAAAACAGATTATTTTAAGATAGGGGCGTAAGTAAATTTTATTATATTAAGTTTTTAGTAGACGTAATAGAACGTGGTAGACGTTTTGACTGGACTACTGGTGTCCATAGATAAGATAAAAATAGAACGGCAACTCAGTATAATAACTTTTAGACCTTATTCGACGCGCCTTCTGGCGAGAAGTGCAGCACGTAATTTTAGTACCGCGATTTTTAGATTATAGTTTAAACTTGATTGAGTTTGAGAATTAAAGATAGAGTTTTAATACAATCAATTTATTAATTACTAAAAAATGATAATTTCTTCAACTAAAAATAAATAACAGGTTTTCTTGCATAATATTGTTTCTTTTTTCACATTATTTCTTACTTCCCTAATTTTCTCATTTCCATAATTTTCTTATTTCCATAATTTTCTTTTGTATTTCTACATCCATTTCTAAACTTTGCCTTTCTATGCTGAATGATGTTTTGTATTGTTTTAATTCTTTTCTTCATTTTTATGTTTTAAATTTCATTATTTGTTCTATTTTATTTACCTATTTTCTCCTGTATAATATATTAGTTGTAACAACAAGTATTGCACTTCTTGTTTTTTTTTAAATATTTCTATAAAACTGTTATGACTAAATTCCAGTACTGTTCCTAATAGCTCGCTGGACCAAAATTTAAAATCATTACTGAAAGAAAAACTATAAAAAATACTGATGACACAGTATTAACTCAACTATTAAAAAAAAAACTTATACAGGGTGGGCCTTCTAAAATCTTTAACATTACCTATAGCGCCCTCTAATGGGATGTGCAGCCCAACAATGACGCTATTTAATATTTATAGGGATAGTTCGCATGGCATGCTGGTGTCAATGAACCTTGATAAGCGCCAGAAAAAACAATTGCTACTAAAAAAAAATTCTCTTATATCCGTGGCGCCTATTATATATTAAAGGTTATCACATTTGCTTTATTTTGAGTAATTATCTCTTTGTGTAGGAGAGTTCATTGTTCATCTTTGCAACAGAATATTTTCAATTCAAGTAGGTAAATACCCACGATCAGGTGTTGGTGAAAAACAAATATTTCATAATTTCTTATTCTAGGAATATAGATAGGTATTAAATATGTAATAGGACTGTAATAAAGCAATTGCAGTATGTTTATGTAGGCATATCTTTCTCATTTATGCAAATTTGCGAATTTTGCAAGCGTATAGCACGGATACAGCTCTAATGTAGACTACCATAAGTAGAGGTCACATGTTGTCACACAAGAAACCGTTAGCGATATAATATCTAATAATTATAATTTTTAAATACTATATTAACATAGGAATGATTATTAGATATTATAATATATTGATTTCCCCAATTTATGTACCTAATTAAATTAAATTAAATTATTTTTTATATTAAATTTCGGCCGAGTCGCTGACAAAAGCGATAGTTTCTTTTTTGGTTCCTAATCATTATATCTCCAAAGGTTTCGTAGAGGTTATTTGGTGCACCACTCAGGTTTTAAACGGAAAACCTCATAGTGTGTCAAACTATACCAACAAATGGGGACATTTTCTTTTGAAATTGCATTAGTACTGCAAGGTTACATGATACATATATTGGTCTTATTAATACAATTACTGTTTCCATTAAAAATCCATTCTAATTGTTTTTTTATTAAGCCTTCTATCCACCTTTGAGTATTTGATTTGTTTTTATTTGGGTGTGGTTTTCTGAACTTTGACTTTGATATTTAACACACGACTGTTACTGGAATAGTTATAGTTCAAAACCATTGTGATATTTATTCTTTACATTGTTTTAATATATTAAATACGTGCACAATAGTATATTTATTGTTATTATACAAAGTGCTTGCAAATACCTGAAATACCTTAGTAATACTTGGGCATACGTATAGACAAAAATATTATATATTAGTTGGTTCCTAAATAACTGGAGTATATTTGCAATGTTATGTTAACCCACAAATATCAGCATCTGGTTTAAAATTTTACTTTTAAGTAAAAACGATTAGAATTAAATATTTCAATTATTTATATGTTATGATACATGAACAATAATTTTTCAATAATAGTTCATTTAATTATTAAAGAAAATGCCTTGGAAAATGCTTAATTTTAAGATATATTAAAATATATTAAGGAAAACAGTTTAGCAGCTGAGTGTTTTCTCACAATTTGGGCCTTCCTAACAAAGGGGCTTATCTTAAAATGACACTTATACATAAAGTGACAGGTTCATTGGCAAATTAATAGACAAGTCGGTATTTTACATCAATAGATTTTGAGATAAGCCCCTTTTTAAGGAAGGAGATATTATTGCGTAACACAGTGTAAAAATATTTAGTTTTATTATAAAAAGTATATGCAAATAAATATAATTCTAAAACTATTTGGGCATAAGTATAGATAAAAATCTAAAATGAAACTGATATTTTCAAGATAGTTAAAGGCCCAATGTATAGAAAATTAAATATGTTGAAAGAATATTATATTATATTGTACCTGGAGCTATCCGGAATGACCTCATGCCTACACAAATAACACAAATAACACGTATTGGACTTTACATATATATGGTACATGGTAATTATGTAATTAAGTAATTAACTGAAAACATATTTAATTTGAAAACCGATAGTCTTATGTTAAGAGAAAATCGACTTATTTGCAAAGATTGATCATATTCAATGAATCAGATAATATTTATACCGATTTGAAAAGGGAAATTTATTTATAAATGACTACCTATAATTATACAATTGAATTTTAATATTATGTATACCTACTATTTAATTGAAACTGGCAACCTTATTATATTGTCAATTTGATGTAATAAAATTATTGAATATTTTAATTCTGAGAAGAATATTAAAGCTTTTAAATTATAATTAATAAAATTATCATAATGGGAACAATAGTTCTAATTGTTACCCCATAAGGTAAAGCACGTAAAGCATCTACTTTAGTTCTAAAAGCGTAAAAAAATGTTTGTCAATTTGCGTTTTATAATTAAGTTTTTGTAGTTTTTGTTTGAGTGTTATAATAAGCTTTATTGTAAAAAAATAGTGTTTATCCAATACATACAGATAATGAGACAATTACCAGCTTTATTTTAAATAGATAAACTCAATAATAACCCCCGCGTGGCTTTTACTTTATTGAGTGGATAATTATTTATTTTACCTACTCAACTGTCACTTGTCAAATTATTTTCTTGTAAATGTCATTAAAATTTTTAATAAAAATATGAATTTCTAAGCTATTTATTGGATAAAACCTTGTATGGCACTCATGGGTAAACCGATATTGCGCTCTCGAAAATTAACCTGCTTGGCGGACGCCTCGCAGGTTAATTTTCTCATGGGCAATATCTTACTTTACCCACTAGTACCATAAATAACTATTTTTTTATTTATTGTAAAACAGTTTTGGGAACTTTTTGTTTATAATTTGGTAACAAAAACAAATAAAACTTATTTAAAATTTCTAAATATTCTGGTTTCTGTATCTAACAGTATCTAAAGATCTTGAAAACAGGTAAAATTCTGAAAAAGCACTAGAGGTTTTTTTTTTCGAGAAAAGACAAACCTTAGAAGTGAAAGTGCATCTGTACACCAGAGTACATGTTAATTCTTTCCGATCTATTTTTATTTAATATAACTATAAATATACACTTAAAACTTAAAAAGTTTGTCACTATTATGAATGTGTTAAGTGTTATTGTTACCAATATAAATACATTGAATTCCCCAAATCAGTCATATTGAAATTATTTAAAACTAAAGTATTTTGCAAAATAAAACGCATAAACAGATAAATAGTATATTAAAGTACTAGTTTCATAACATACGTTTTTAGCGCACGAGTACAAGTTTAGAAAACGAGCCGCTTGCGGCGAGTTTTCTAAAGTACTAGTGCTCTAAAAACGTGTTATGAAACGAGTGCTTTATACAATTTTTTCTATTTTGCTCTAAAATTTAAAAACTTACATTTAAATTGATGACTGATTTGGGGATTTTTGTTTTGAGTTGGCATTACAGTTTACACTATGTTTAAAATTCTAAGAACAAATGATATTTTGATACATTTTACAGTCATCTCTTCTTTTTTCACTGCAATTAACCAGTCCACAATTTTAACACGGTAAAAAATAACCGAAACACAAAATTTTGTAAAAAATTATACTTTAAATCGACATTGACATTTGCACGCAAAACGTCAAGAGATAGACTTTTGTATGTTGCCAACCCAACAGAAAAAAATGTAGAGACCTCTTATGGGCCTATAAGAACACGCAAAATGCATGTGATTATGAGCTTATAAGAGTGGCAAAATAGAAAATAGAATAAAAAAGTCTTTCCATAAGACATTTACATTCGTCCAATGGAAAACTCTTCCGCTTTGCGGCTCGCACATGGACCTGTGAGACAAAATAGTGTCTTATTTATATTTTCTAAACTTTCTTCCATTTTAGTTTAAAAAGCTTTTCAAGATAATACACATCATCAAATTTTAATTATCGCACTCAATTAAAACTTATTTTATTTTTTGCTTCGTCTGGCACATCAAATTAATTCTCGAACAAAAAATTGAAATTGGTAATTATTGTTGTTAAACTAAAAATTAACAATTAAAATAATATATTTTTTATTTATATTTCAAAAGACATAGACCGGAAATAATTATTTTTGTTTTTAGTTAAAATAGTTATTAACTATTTATTTACAAACCATAAAGAAATTAGCATTATTTTTTTTCTTATTTTAAATTAATTTGGCAAAATAATATTACGGATGTGACTTTGGGGAAGATCAAGGATATTCAATGTAAACTTTACATTGTAAACTATAAAAAATGTACACCAGTGTAAAAGTAAACTCCTTTTGACCAAACTTTCCAGGGGACGAAAAAAACCTTATAATTATTTCTATAATTATTGTCTAACAAAATGAAAAATCTTTATAAGCGTGTTTTGGAGGTTTTAACAACTATCATTGATAGTCTATCAACTATAAAAAAATAATTGATTGATTTTTATTCAATTAAAAAGGAGTTGGCAGGTTTTCGGTAAAGTTTGGCTGCGTTCAATGAAAACAGGGTTTGGTTTAATTAGTAAAAATTGCACAAAGAACTGAAACATCTAAAGTGACAGAAATCAATTGTTTATAAAATTTACTCATACTAGGAGAGAACAAATTATTATTGCTATAGGTGAAGAAAATTGATTTCACAGTCTGAAAACATGATAAATGTTATGTTCTAAAGCTAGTAGTGAAAAAAGTACATTTGTATAGGACCATAACTTCCTATCCGTTTATAACTGAATTTAGTCTTGATTTTTTAAATTACACTCTTGTCATTTTTCTCGAAATTGAGGCAAGACTTTCTGGTGCTATTCTATGTTCAAGGGTTCTAAATATTGTGTACCTGTACAATCCCAAGTAGCACAAGTTGCTATAGAGTCTCTCTCACTACGTCATCGTTGTCAAATTAAAGCCAGCTTGGCTGTAACAGCTTTCGATAAACGAGATGTGCAGCGGTTGTAGCGATAGCATTTGGCCAATTTAGGAGAGTCAGTACATAGTTGCTGTGCGGCTTTCACAGAAGCTGGAATATCGCTTTTAGAAACGTCCTAAAGATAGACTACAGCTATATTCTGTATTTTCTTGTTGCCAACATAAAACGATAAAAATAACTAAATGTTTTTATAAAAATTTAGGGAATTTAATAATATAATATTGTCATGAACTTTACTCTATTCTAGAAATATCTTTGTTAAATAAAATAACAATGTATTATTTATTGTGATAACATATGGACTTTTATAAATTGTTTGACAAATAATTTAATCGCGAATAAGATAATATTGTGAAAAGTGATGACAAAAACTTGTTATAATTCACGAGCCCCAGCAATAGTGAAGATTAGTTAAAATAAATTGATGTTAATAAAGCTTTTTTTTTTCATTTTTTTGTTTATTTTTCTTTATACATGGTCAGAAAATTTTCAATAAATGTTTTTTTACAGGATATTATGTTTTTAACAGTAAAAGAGTTTCATAAGTTATGATTTTTTTTTTAGATTTTCACCAAAAAATTGGCGAAGCTATTACATCATTATTTTAGGTTACAGATTTCTGTAATGAATTAGTTCCGTTATTTACCGCCGGATGGATAAGAGTAAGTGACTCTAGGCATTAAGCGGTTTTAAAATGCATTAAATTTCTATTATTTTTGATTGTTTTAAGATAGTTTTAAAGTATATAAAAAGAACGCAAATAGCTGTGGTGTTATTTTGTACTATTTATTGGCTGGGCCAAGTCGATTATAGCTATTACAGTGGATGTAAAGTGTTAAGAACAGCTTACTAAAAAATCCTAAATACAGCAAACTAAATAACCGAAATAAAGCTAAACGCTGGTTTAAAATGCGAGGTACAGCGAATTTAAGCTGTAAAATCTAAGCGTATTACTTGGGATTAGAGACTATTTTAAAGAATAACCCTGTATATTGTTCGGTAATTTTCAATAAGTATATTGTTCGTAGTCAGGTGAAAATTGTAACGAAATACATATTATTTTAAATTAATAATACTTATCAAGTAAAACAACAACAATTTAAAGTAATTGGCGGGATTACTTCATGCAAACGTGAAATCTTTATTAAGTGGATAACAAAAAGGGCGTACCACGAAATTATACACACAAGAGTTAAAGGTATATAATTTGGTGCAATTTTCACGGTATAATGTTTTAATTCGCTGGAATTTCCTGCGTGTGGTCAGTACAATGCAATAGTGGCCCCAAACTTTTGAATGGAACCTCACCCCAAGCAGGGTAAAATTTGTACCCCACATTTTTTTTAGTCATTTATATATTTCACCTATTCCAATATTATCTTTAGAAATAATTAATAATTTTATAAAGGTTTGATTGGTTTTAATAATGGTTAAATATTAAAAATTAACAAAGAGGGGTACATATTATAATATATTGATCTGCCTCGTCTTTTTTGGTTGGACATGTTCATTATAGTTTTAAACACAACACTAGAAATGATCTGCAAAAACAAGAAAGTGAGGTTTTGTAATTTTTTTGATTTGACATCATTCGGCAGCAAAATACAAAAATATTAGGCCCAAAGCGGGGTAAAAATCTACCCCACCTTACAAATACAACCAGAACTAGATAAAACTTGAACATAATAGTAAGGTAATGATATAATAATGTTTAAGTATACAAATAATTTACTTAGAGGGATTAAAATTTAAGGAAAGAAATGACGAGAATATCCCAAATTTTGTGCTGTTGTGGTGCAAAACCACGCTTGGGGCCACAAAGGTTAAGCAAGACGCGCATTCAAATATAAATTCTGATGTAGTTAAAAAAAACCAAACGTGCACGCATAAAATTTTATAAAATATAAATAAAAAGTCCAAACACAGGCCCACAAAAAAATAAAAGTGGTCTGCGCCATAGATATGACCATGATATCCATATGTATTTTTGCCTGCTGAAACCGAATCTGAACTCAGTTTAGCCCCTACAAGTCTGGATTTTTCTCTACAGCCGCACTATGCTACCAAACGGGGAAAAACTGACCAAAATTATTTTATTGTGTATTTCAACTTTAAATGATTGGTAAGACATAAAAATATGTGTTTTTTTAAATTTTTTAATATTTTCCATTGAAGAATTTAGACCAAAAAAAAAACGAGAAAAAAATACCAATAAGTTATTTTATTGTAAATTTCAACTTTTAAATGATTAGTAAGACATAAAAAATATATTTTTAATATTTTCCATTGGATTTTTTTTTATTATTAAAATATTAAAAAATTAACAAACACATTTTTTATGTTTTACTAATCATTTAAAAGTTGAAATACATGATAAAATATCTTTTTGGTATTTTTTCCCGTTATTTTTTTCTTTTTTGAACTAAATTCTTCAATGGAAAATATTAAAAAAATAAAAAAAAAAACATATTTTTATGAGTTCAGAGTCGATTTTAGCGGTTTAGCGGGCGAAAATACATAGGAATATCATGTCCCTATCCATGGCGCAGACCACTTTTATTTATTTGTGGGCCTTTGTAATTTATAAATTATAAAATGGATCTAAAATCACTTTGATAAAAAAAAGTCTTTTTCAAATTTTAAAAGTAGTGTTCTTTACTGATTTTTTGCCTCGACTCCGTCTCAGAAAAAAAGTTCAGTCTCGAACACTAAAGATTTAGTTCGCATACTAGGTTCATAATATACTTTCAGTGTAGCAAAAAAATGAGACAATGAAATGGCTTTTTTATGACAGATTCTTGTTCAGTATCCCAAAATACATAAGAATAGGTGGGTCTCAACCCCAGCAAAGACAACTTTCTTTTTTGTGGGCATGTGTTATTGCTCTATCCAAATATCAGTTTGTGAGTGGTTTCGAGAGGTAAACAGTACTTCTTCATTAGCTTTTTTGTCTGGTTTAGTTCCTTATTTGTTTACTCTATTTGACAGACAATTGCAATCAAGTAGTTTTTTTTTTTATTTACTTTCTTAGATTAAGTGTTTTTTATTATGGTCGTGAAAACAAATCAGATTTAGAATAGAAAACTTTGCTACAGGTCTATAAGATTAATATTTTTTATTTTTTTTCTTTATGGTTGATTAATTTTAACAGTACCTAAATATTTAAATACTGCCAGCTAAAACCAAACGATATTTTACAAAAAAAATATTGATGATTATATTTATCATTTTTTTATTTATGTAAATATTTTAAAAATGCAAATGTATCAAAAAATTGCATGAATAAATGGTGACCGCCAAAAAGGGCCTTAAAATATTTTCAAAAGTACTCATTTGGTAGTTAAGTAGTCAATTTTTTCGTCCAAATACTCATTTGTGTGCGGGTCCAAGGAGATAAACAATATTTCTTGATTAGCGTCTTTTTGTCTCGTTTCATTTCCTTGTTTATTTATTTTGTATGTCTATTTGATAATTATTATTATTATTAAAACGTTAACTTGATTGCAACAATTATAATTGTTGCAATCAAGTTAACGTTTTTTTTTTTCACTTTACTTTCTTGGATTAATTGTTTTTTTTTATTATGATCGTGAAAACAATTTCAGGTTTAAAATATGAAATTTTGCCGCAGGTCTATTAGATTCGTATTTTTTGTTTTTTTAGGGTTGATTAATCTTAACAGTAAATACAATTTATAATGTCGTTTAGAAAGTGAAATGGACAGTTCCTTTATAATATAAATAATAAATTAAATTGATACAAATACATTAATGTAAAGCTAGTTACTTATAGCGGTTTTATTTTAAATAACACAGGCCAACAAAAATAATAAAAGTGGTCTGTGCCATGGATAGGACCATGATATTCCTATGTATTTTCGCCCGCTGAAACCGAATCTGAGCTCAGTTTAACCCTTACACGTCTGGATTTTTATCCACAGCCTATGCTACCAAACGAAGAAAAAGTGACCAAAATTATTTTATTGTGTAATTCAACTTTAAATGATTGGTAGGTAAGACATAAAAATATGTTTTTTTTTTAAATTTTTTTAATATTTTCCATTGGAGAATTTAGAGCAAAAAGGAAAACCGTGATTCTACGTTAAAAATTATGAAAAAAAAGTTCCTATAAAGGTTGGTCCGGAAATGAGTCCTAAGGGTGCCACGGTTCTTTAAAATTGTAATAAAAATAAGGTTTTAATTAATAACTCTTATACCCTTTAAGCTAGAGCAACGAGTTTTTGCATGTATACTAGTATTAATAAGGGCAATAAGTTTATGTTAATTTATTTTTTTGAATTTATCCAGAGGCGTGCCTAGACGGACAAAATATGTGAGACTTAACACATCTTTGCCTCAAATTTTTTTATGTGTATTTTTTTTTGATTTTTTGTAATAAATATAGATTTCTTCAGTAAAAATACATCAAAAATATCATAACACTGTAGGAGCAACCGTTTTCAAAAAAAAAATGCAATTAAGAGGAAGTAACATTTTGTGCCACTAAAAATGTTAATTTTTAAAAGGCTATAACTCCTTTAATATTAAATTTAGGTGTTTTGGTGAAGAATACTTTTTTGCTTAATTTTAAGCGAAGAATCGCCCTGCAGCATTAAAGTTTTATTGATGCTTTTTTTGTTCCCCATTCAATATGTCCATCTTCAAAGGACCGCAGCTCCCTTAGGTCTCATTTAAGGACCAATCTTTAAAAAAACCCTTTTTTCATATTTTTTAACGTAGGATCACCTCTTAAATTTCTCGAACTTATTTCCGAATAACCCTGTATAGGAATAAAATGGTTCTATCCATGACGTTGAGCACTTTTTTTTTGTGGGCCTGTGTAATTATTACACTCTTTGCAGTCTTATGATTAGAAGAGCATTATGTGATCGTCAAGAACCTGTCCAGATATATCTGAATACAGTGAATAGTATACTAAGGAATGCGAAGTATTGCATATTTTAACTACCTACTCTTGTTATTTTTATTAGTCTATATTTTATAATTAGTTGACATTTAATTAAAATAAACGTGTTAACTATTTCCTATCTATAGGATTGTATATTGTAGATAACAAATAGGTAAGAAAATACATATTCTGTACTTAAAATAAACTATTAATAGCCTTTAAATAGCCTTTTCGACAAATGTTTTTAAGTTATATTGTTCTCAGTTACAGACTTTTGTATCTCGAACCCAGGTTAACTCAACAAGTGGTAATGTCCACTTGTTGCATTGCATGTAATTTATTAACTTCACTAAACCACAGAAAAAAATATGACTTGGATAGACATATTTTCTAATAAACTTCGACCAGCTGAATCCAAAAATAATTCCCCATCACGTATTTTTTTCCTAAATGGTGTTAAAAGCCCAATCAATATTTCGAAAGTTTTTTAGTGCTCTAGGGGCTGACCCTTAAACTTTAGATCCCTAACATTCTACATCTTTCGATTCTACTAATCGAGTTCCATAAGTGCCAACTTTAATTTTTTTTGGGAATTTTTTATTTTCTTTGTTAAAAAATATGATTTTTGAAATTTGGTATACTTTTGGTCTAATTTAAATAGAACAGAATAGAATAGAATATCCTTTATTCATTAATTAAAACTGTTGACACAAGATTTTCAATTTTAAATTTGAATTTTCTCATAGTATAGCATATAAGAAGTCTAACATTTAGGGCCCAAGGCACTTTAAATATTTGGAAAAACACTTTTTAGATTTTTATTAAAATCCCGAATAATCGAACTCCATTTGGTGCCATTTTGCAAGAAAAACATTATAGTTTAAAAATTTATCGTATAGAAATTTTCATGGTCAAATGACTCACCTTTTGGCCGTTTCAGCACAAATAAAAAAAATTTGACGTGATAAGATATTACGGACACTATTTTAGGATTTATTATTTCAAAGTTTATTAGGAATATATCTAATCGAAATAATATTTTTTAATTTTTATATATATTTTTTTGGTTTAGTGTTATTTGAATTTATTATTAATTCTAAACACGAATATGTTATAAATGCGAAAATGTACATATTAATTTTATAGTAAATTACACTAGAATTGATACCACCCGCAGAGACGGCTAGCCGTAACAAATTAATCTTATTAACATCATGCTAGGTACAAATTAAAAGTATGTTTTCCAAAGAACGTTTAAAATGGTAAGAATCTGTTAATGTCGAGACACAGAACGGCAGCTTATGAAAAGGGGGTGAGCTACATAATTAATGCCCATGTAACGCAACCCCTATTTTTAGGGGGAAATACCCATTAATGGGACATATTATTGAATGGGACAGTGCCTGTTTCTGAACTATGCTTCGTAATTTTTGGTTTTTGTTACCATTATGAGATATGCAATTAAAAAATAATAAAAAATGGCAAAGTTTTGGCAGCTGGGTTTTTTTACAAATTTAAAAAAAGTCACTTTAACCAGGTCAAAAGTAATATTTTTAATAACTTTAAAAGATATTTTATTGACGAAAGACAAAAGGAAACTATTTGTTTTTGCTTTATGTAATAGTCTAGAACAACACGAAACATATACCAAATAATCGAATTTTATAGATAAAGGTAAATATTTTTGGCCTAATTTTTTTGATTAATATTATTAGTATTCTTGAATGGGACAAATTTCATTTCATTGAATGGGACAACTGTTTTATTGCATATTTCATTCCTATTCATCTCTTTTAAACAAGAAGTCACTCTAAAAGGACAGAGAGTGTCTAGGGTACTACCCACCCATACAACAATTTGAAACAGTTAGAACTCAAAACAAACTAATATTTGATATTGAATCAAAGTTTGGTAAAAATATTTAAAATCTATGTAAAAATAAAAGTAACACTAAAAGTTATTTTTTTGTTATAAAATTGCATTATAGGTTTATTATTAGTAATAGTGATAAAAATAGTTATTTTCATAATTTTTTATCTTTAATAGCAATTTTATATTTATGTCCCTTTCAATAATACCGTGTTCCTGAGTGGGACAAGTTAAAATGCTCGTAGTTTAGGTAAAAATAAATATAATTTAGGTTTAAAACTTGGATTGTGTTCTTTTTGTTACAAATATGATAACTAAAAAAAATACGTACAAAAAAAACGGAACAAAATAATAAGAAATATTTTATTTAATTTCTACCCACCCAAAGCAGTTTATACCTTTATTTACTAACAATTCCGAAACAATATATACAGTGCGGTCCAAAAGTCACCCCCCCCCTCTTAACTTTTGAACGAGTTGAGATTTCGATTTCAAATTTAGAACTCTTATATAAGACAACTTAAACTATCTTTAAGCATATATTTTATACTTTTATCTCTTAAAATGTGAGCAGGGGGGCATGGGGGGAATTTTTTTTAAATAGAAAGGGGGGTCGTGTGACACATCATTTTAAAGCATTTAAAATTCTCTATATAACCATACATTTTTAAAATTTTTAAACATGTTTTTTAAGATCTTGATTTTTCAGTTTTTTGTGATAAAAAAATAAATTTTTAAGTTTTTTTTTGTTAATTTTTATTTATGTCAACTAAAATTAGTTTAAAAGTATAATTTACTTTTTTTCATTATGAAATTAGGCATTTTTAAAAAATTGTTTGGATTTTTTAGAGAAATTTTGACAAAAATACCCATTTTCAACCCTATTTTAAACCCAAAAAATACAGTTAAATGGAGAATTTTATAAGCTTTAAAATGATGTATCACACGACCCACCTTTCCATTTAAAAAAATGTCGCCCCATGCCCCCCTGCCCACATTTTAAGAGCTAAAAGTATCAAATATATGCTTAAAGATAGTTTAAGTTGTCATATTTAAGAGTTCTAAATTTGAAGTCGATATCTAAACTCGTTCAAAAGTTAAGAGGGGGGGGGTGGTGACTTTTGGACCGCTCTGTATATACACATATTGTAACTCCTCTTAGACCTAAAAGTTTTATTTTTTATAATATTTTATGAACCACAGTGTCAAATGCCTTGGCGATATCTAAATAGTCTTATATGTTAATGAGTAAAATGTACTATCTATTTATCCTACACTGTTGCCTTTACAATCTTGAACATCAATGTGTTGTAAATTGTGAAATGCAAAAATGCACATATGCATTCTAGAGCAAATTTATGCCACCTGCAGAGACGGCTAGCCGTAATAAAGTAATTAAAATTATGATAGGTATAAATTAATGGTATATTATTCAACGAGTTGCTAATGATGATTAGATTTGCGACATGAGCCGCAGGCGAGTTTCTGACTAATAAATTATAATTAACCTGTGTAAGTTCAACTAACTTCGTACTTTTTTGGCTTGATAAGTTAATAAATTTTCAATTTAAACAACTAAAATGAACTAGTCAACACCAAATAGGTATTACTAAGTTAATCATGAATAACTTTTGAGTAAAAAGTCTCATCTACTTAAAAATTGGACTGTATGCTGATAACATGTTAGCAGCTCAAACAAATCAGTTAAACGAAAAAATCCATCGATAAAAAACAAATAAATCAAAATTGCAATAATAACAACATTAAAGAAAATTTTAATTCTGCAGAAAAATCTAAATTTAATAATGGGTATGTCCTCCTATGACTTGTACAACTTCCGCACAACGTATTAGTATTAATTGTATCAATCTACATATCAGCTTCAGAGGTATATCATTCCATACTTGTTGAAGCCGTTCAGCTATATTCTGCAGATCAATTGGGGGTTGTTCACCTCTTATTCGTAGTCCGACTATGTCCCAAAGATGCTCAATGGGGTTTATGTCTAGACTGTTTGCTGGCCATTTCATAACATCAATATGTTTTGCACAATTCTTGCCGTATGTGGTCTCGCGTTATCTTGTTGCAGAATGAAATCGGAGCCGTGTTCTTGAGCAAAAGGGACGAAAATAGTTTTGAGAATCTCGTTGATGTGTCATCTGGCAGTTAGTGTACCATTTTCAAAAACGTGTAAATGCGTGCGTCTATTTAACTTTATACCACCCCATACCATTACTAACCCACCACCAAAAGCCCTTATTTTTCTAATAGTGTCCGAAAATCTTTCTCTTGGGAGTTGATACACCGTCTGACGGGCATCATTTGATCTTAGGCAATCTTGGACTTCACTGTTAGAAAAATAGGGGCTTTTGGAAATGGGTCACTAATGGTATTAGAGACGATACCTCGACTGGATTCTCCAACCTATTGTTGGTGGTTTTTTTTTGTTGATAGAAACAGTTAGGCACAAAACTTCTTTTGGAGGTAATGGTGGGAGGATTGGTGTAGTGGTCTACAGCGTCTGTACATGACAAGTCTACTAGCCAACTAGCGTGAGTTCGATTTTCACTGGCGCCGATTTGCCTTTATCAGTTAATTAATAATTGAAATTTGGCGAAGGCGTAAGTGAAGCTGACACTCCCTATAAAAACTGGTTTGAAAGTCAGTATAAGCCGGTGGTTCCCTCTACTACTAATCCACACAAAAAGTCCAAAAAGTCCAAACCAAAAAGTCTTAGGGGATGCTTAATTAAGTAGAATAGTACGAGGTTAAAACAAACATGAAATGTAATGTAATGACCTTTTTTTAGCTATTCATGATTAAGTGATATCTATTTGGTGTTGACCAGTTTACTTCTCCTTACTTTGCAAAGTGTAAAGTCAGTCTCCGCTCAAGCATAGCGTGCTTATAATCTAGCCCACTATGTAATAGCTAATAGAAAATTTTACACTATTTTTTCTCTCATTTATACGCAAAAATTTTAAAAATAAATAATTGTTATAAAAAAGTATATGTTAAAACAAATAAAATATATTTTTTTTGTATCAAAAACTAGGCTTATAGGATGACGAATGATTTCTTTTAAAAGGTTTCAGATTTCTAGTTTATACGCATCTTAAGACAATTTCACGCATTAATAATAATTTATAATGTTCAGATTACTTATGTTTATTCATATACACTTAATTTAACAATAAAGTTTTATCTTTATAACTAAATTATAAAAACAACAATTTCTTAATCCCATTAAGTTAGCATATTTAAGATAAAACCTTTCCAATGACATTAGTGGACAATAGGATGCGGTACCGTTGACTAAACTGGATCGTAGAAAGTATAATTCTGCGCGTTTAAAATTATAATTAATATTTAAAATCCATTTTTTAGGTAAAATTAAAAAATTACTAATTCAAACATCTGCACTGGATCGATCGTAGAAAGCATATTTTAGTGTGTTTAAAATTTTAAATAATATTTAAAATCCAAATTTTTGGTAAATTAAGAAATTACTAATTTAAACATCATCCTCAAAAAAAAATAAAGTTAAAAATGTCAGAAAAAATGAAAGTTGAGACATAGAAAATAAGTAATCAGCTAATTTCAATGATATGGCACAGTAAATATTTTGGGGTTTAACGTTTAAGGGTCGGCCTCTCGAGCCTTACAAAATTGTGAAACATTGATATTTTGGAGTATTAATGTAGCAAAAAACTAGATGAAACGTTGCAAGCACCTTGTCAAAACATCGGCACTATTGTACACTAGAGCCATCTAGTTTGCAAATTTCAAACTAGGTGTTTTGTTTGATTTTAAATTCTGTATCTTTAAAACATTATATTCTAGCAAAAAACTGTATATAACATTTTTTATATGGCTTAAAAAGAGCTTTTATTTAAAATATAATTTTTTGAAATCGGGTTATAAATATGTGAGATATGCTAAAAAAACCTTTTACTGCTTTAAACGCCAATATCTCGAAAACAATGCGTTTTAGGAAAATGTTTTTTATAACATTTTTTGACCAATTTAAAATTATCTTTTATATAAGTGCTAAATTAACCAAATACAATAATAATTGCCTTAATTGTAAACAAAAAACGCCAAAAATAGGAGTTTTACCCTATTTTTACCCCCTTACCCCCAATCGTTTACCCCCAAAATCTAATCAGCTCTTCGGAATACTATAAGAAACAATATGCAAAAAACCGCAAGTCGATATCTCATAGAAATAGAGTTAGAGAGTTTACACCCACACAGACAGACAGATTGACAGACAGACGGACGCAAAAATTTTTTTTACTGATTTCGACTCAGCACTAAGTGCCGATGCAAAAAGTAGATTTAGTTTAATAAAGAAATGTTCATATAAATCTAGGTCCTATCTTTCTTTATACAGATGCGCTTTTAAAATTTTTAAGTTGAAAAAACGTAGTAGCCATGACTTAACAAAATAAAATTTATTAACTATTATTTTAAATAATCACAGGTCACAAATAGTTTATTTTAATGGTCAGCGCTACACTTAGCAGTGTATTCAAGTCTCTAGCTTAAAGCGTTCTTAAGTTATCGTGCGCATAAGGTTTAACGGACAGACCGATTTACCGACCGACCAACCGAGCGACAATTTTTTTTGCTTGAAATTGAATTATATCGACATAAAACTTCATAAAAAGCAAAAATACGCATTTTTTTTTATTTTTGCATGAATACAAGGCTTTCCAAAATTTTCCAAATGGGAAGCAAAAATAAAAAAAATAGAAGATATTCTATTTTGGGGATACAAAATATAAACTTACCCGAATTGGCATGGCGGTCCGCCTATTTCAAAATGTCAGGATGAGTAAAAAATGGGTTTTCTAGACCTTAATTTAATTCTCTTTTTAAATCCATACGAATAAAGTCTCTATCTTCAATAGAAGTTGAGTTATTACGAAATAATTACATACTTGTTATCCGATTTTGAGAAAGGCAAAAAATGACCCACCCTAATATCTCGGCAACCAACGAATTATTCGCAAAACGCCATTAATGGGGGTATATAAACACTAATTTATGGGGACATACAAAATTTCAGCAAAATCGGAGAGATGAGTCCCGGGTCGAGGGGCTAGTTAACATGGAATTAGTCAGAAAATATTATGAATGATGTATGTTAGTATAACTGGTACAGTGAAATACGAGATAATAGCATATAATAAAAAATTGTCCTATAGTCTGGTGGTTTCCGTGTTTAAGTATGAAAAATCCATAAGAATAAAGTCGCTATCTTCAACGGAAGTTGAGTTATTATGAAGTAATTACATGCTTGTTATCAGATTTTGAAAAAGGCAAAAAATGACCCACCCTAATATCCCGGCAACCAACAATTTTTTCGCAAAAAGCCATTAATGGTGGTATATAAACACCCAAGTATCTCGGCAACCAACGATTTTTTAGCAAAACGCCATTAATGGGGGTATATAAACACCAAGTTATGAACGATACACATTACCAGTTATACTAACGTATTTCACTTTACCAGTTATACTAACATATAATATAATAGTGTATAATAAAAAATTGTCCTATAGTTTGGTGGTTTCGGTGTTTAAGTATGTAACATAAATTTTTGACACCCGACCGAGTGTATCGACAATGAATCTGAAATTTTATGCAATTTTTGTGCATGCATATAAATCTTCACGCATGATCGCGATCGCACATTAGACCAGGCGGTATCTGTTTTAGGTTGGGTAAATCGGATAGTATTCTACATTTTTGGATCAATGGGTCCAGAATATCACTATAAATGATAATTTACTATGAGCATAAAACAAACCAAGGGCTTCACTTTTTATTTAACAAAATGTTGCAGAATCGAGAAGAAATTCATTTTTTCTCCTTTTCCTTCATATCAAGTATCTAAGGGCTTTATTTTCAACTTTGCTAAATTTTGAAAATTTGCAATTTTTTTTTTCTAAATCTGGATTGCAAAATTATTGTGCAAAAACTATCTGACCGATTTTGACAAAATTTGGTTTGATGATTCAGCATACCATAAAGTTTTCTTGGACCAATTTTGAAGTTCCTACGTATACTTTAAGTATCCGAAAAAAAATCCTAAAAAAACTCGATTTTTACTATTTTTGAAATAATAATAATTTTTTCGATTTTCAACCAATTTTTTCATGTATAAAATTCAATAACAAAACTTTTTTTCACCTTCAATATTTGTCTGAAATGAATATTTCCAGAGATATATGAACGAAAAGGAGAACAAAAATAATTTCTTCAATTTTGCAACATTTTGTTAAATAAAAAGTGAAGCCCATTGATCCAAAAATGTAGGATACTATCCGATTTACCCAAACATGGGTATTTTGAAAGAGATACCGCCTGGTCTACATGTTATTGACACAAAGACTTATTTAATTTTTTTAAATTTTAATAAATCACTTTAAAATCAATTTATAAATTATATTTTTATAGGCCCCATCTGTTGTGTATAGGAAAGTTGGAAAGTTTATGTTAGTTTAGGTTCTTATTTTGTAACAAAAATGAGGAGAATCCTATCTTTTTTAGTCATCAGTTTTTGTGTTGGGGCATTCAATGTTTTTTTAAGAAGTAGATAGTGGTCATGACTTTTCCAAACTTGGGGAGGTCTCACATTCCAAATCTTATCAGCTAAAGGTCCGTCCGACACTGCTTTAGGCGAATTCACTTTAAAACTGTTTTTATTTCATTTAAAACTAACTTGGTGGATTCCCAAAAAAACTGAAACTTGTTAAATTCCTTAAAAATTTAAACTTAATTTGTTGCTGCAGTTCAGTTTCAGATAAATACATGATACATAATTTTAAACTATTTAGGTTTTCTTGCAAAATGGCGCCAAATAAAGGTCGATATCTTAATTCGTTCGGGAATTATGATTTTTTTAAAACAAAAGTCTAAATAATTATTTTTTCGAATATTTCGATATTAATTCGTTCGGGAGTTATTTTTTTAAAACGAAAGTCTAAAAAATAATTTTTTCGTATATTTAGAGACATTAGAGCCTAGGCATCTGCCGCTGGAGCCTTAGAAAAATTGCGAAATTTTACACATGTACCAAAATAAATCGACGTTAAAGGAGAAAACGGATATAATTTTCGAATTCAGCAAGTCGAAGTATATTAGGAATGATACATATGTCTAGTCCGAGTTATTCCTTTTTTTTTGTAATTCACCAGTTAATGTTTTCTTTTAATATGCCTTAAATACTGAAAGAGGATCAATCCTGTTTCAGTAATTAAGGCATATCAAGAATAAAACAATTGGTAAATTGGTAAATGTCTTAAAATTTAAAAACTAAAATAAAATTGAGCAAATTATTCCTAAATAGATTAATACATTTGAAGTTTATTACTTTTAATAATATAGCTATAAATACTTTATTACTGTCATATAAATTTAAGCTACTAACCCATATATTTTTATAAATTTTAATATATCTTAGAATATACAGTTACTATATTTGGTTAATTAATGATCTGATATCCATTAATTTAATTTATCGCTAAAATAAAACGGATAAAATTTATAGTAACTATAATTTACATTTAAATCGTCTACGGTCAAAACAAACTATCACTAATTTTTGCAAATTAAATGGGCCCACAAAGAAATAAATTTAATTACTACATATTAATCAAACCCTATTTTTCTAACGTATCTTTGTGCGTTGAAAACGAATTTTACACCGAAAAAGCTCACTAAAAAAAGGAATATTGGATGACCCAGCTTGAAATTCTTAGTTTTTTAGCACCTAAACTATTGAATTTTGGGAGTGGTACCCCAAGATATCTTTAATCAGAATGTCAATGTCATTAATCAAACTCTATTTTTCTAACGTATCTATGTGGGTTAAAAACGAATTTTACACCGAAAAAGCTTACTAAAAAAAGGAATATTGGATGAGCTAGCTTGAAATTTTCAGTTTTCTAGCACCTAAACTATTGAATTTTGGGAGTTGTACCCAACTCTATTTTTCTAATGTATCTTTGTGCGTTGAAAACGAATTTTACACCGAAAAAGCTCACTAAAAAAAGGAATATTGGATGAGCTAGCTTGAAATTCTTAGTTTTCTAGCACCTAAACTATTGAATTTTGGGAGTTGTACCCAAAGATACCTTTGATCAGAATGTCAATGTCATTAATCAAACCCTATTTTTCTAACGTATCTTTGTGCGTTGAAAACGAATTTTACACCGAAAAAGCTCACTAAAAAAAGGAATATTGGATGACCCAGCTTGAAATTCTTAGTTTTTTAGCACCTAAACTATTGAATTTTGGGAGTGGTACCCCAAGATATCTTTGATCAGAATGTCAATGTCATTAATCAAACTCTATTTTTCTAACGTATCTATGTGGGTTGAAAACGAATTTTACACCGAAAAAGCTTACTAAAAAAAGGAATATTGGATGAGCTAGCTTGAAATTTTCAGTTTTCTAGCCCCTAAACTATTGAATTTTGGGAGTTGTACCCAACTCTATTTTTCTAATGTATCTTTGTGCGTTGAAAACGAATTTTACACCGAAAAAGCTCACTAAAAAAAGGAATATTGGATGAGCTAGCTTGAAATTCTTAGTTTTCTAGCACCTAAACTATTGAATTTTGGGAGTTGTACCCAAAGATACCTTTGATCAGAATGTCAATGTCATTAATCAAACCCTATTTTTCTAACGTATCTTTGTGCGTTGAAAACGAATTTTACACCGAAAAAGCTCACTAAAAAAAGGAATATTGGATGACCTAGCTTGAAATTCTTAGTTTTTTAGCACCTAAACTATTGAATTTTGGGAGTGGTACCCCAAGATATCTTTGATCAGAATGTCAATGTCATTAATCAAACTCTATTTTTCTAACGTATCTATGTGGGTTGAAAACGAATTTTACACCGAAAAAGCTTACTAAAAAAAGGAATATTGGATGAGCTAGCTTGAAATTTTTCAGTTTTCTAGCACCTAAACTATTGAATTTGGGGAGTTGTACCCAACTCTATTTTTCTAATGAATCTTTGTGCGTTGAAAACTAATTTTACACCGAAAAAGCTCACTAAAAAAAGGAATATTGGATGAGCTAGCTTGAAATTCTTAGTTTTCTAGCACCTAAACTATTGAATTTTGGGAGTTGTACCCAAAGATACCTTTGATCGGAATGTCAATGTCATTAATCAAACCCTATTTTTCTAACGTATCTTTGTGCGCTGAAAACGAATTTTACACCGAAAAAACTCACTAAAAAAAGGAATATTGGATGAGCTAGCTTGAAATTCTAGTTTCCTAACACCTAAACTATTGAATTTTGGGAGTTGTACCCAAAGATACCTTTGATCAGAATGTCAATGTCATTAATCAAACCCTATTTTTCTAACGTATCTTTGTGCGCTGAAAACGAATTTTACACCGAAAAAACTCACTAAAAAAAGGAATATTGGATGAGCTAGCTTGAAATTCTCAGTTTTCTAGCACCTAAACTATTGAATTTTGGGAGTTGTACCCTAAGATACCTTTGATCAGAATGTCAATGTCATTAATCAAACCCTATTTTTCTAACGTATCTTTGTGCGCTGAAAACTAATTTTACACCGGAAAAGCTCACTAAAAAAAGGAATATTGGATGAGCTAGCTTGAAATTCTCAGTTTTCTAGCACCTAAACTATTGAATTTTGGGAGTTGTACCCTAAGAAACCTTTGATCAAAATGTCAATGTCATTAATCAAACCCTATTTTTCTAACGTATCTTTGTGCGCTAAAAACTAATTTTACACCAAAAAGAATTGGTACTTTTCTTTGAACAACTAGTTGTAAATTAGTTATTAAATTTCGCTTTACGACATTTGCCTACTAAGGCAACTTAGATTTATCTATAGCATGCTTTTATTTAAGTACCACTGTAGGTTTTAATTAAGTCATTACACAAGCCTCCATAGATTAATTTATTGTCCGGAAAATTATACATTTTTCAGCTACTGGCCACGACGATTATTTAATTTCATCATACGTACGTACGTACGTACGCGTACACAAAAAAAATCCATTAACTTTAAACAGAATTCAAATAAATAGTATATTACATAACTAGTGTGGAAAGTGACATATTTCACGCGAGTAGGAACGAGCCGTCAGGCGAGTGAGGAAACCCCTCGAGTGTAAGAAATACACTTTCCAACTAGTTATGTACACTATTTATCCTACGATCTCGAAAAAATAAAAAGTTTAAACTTTAAGAATTCTTCATTTAATATTTTCTAATTTTTATTACTTATTCCGAGAATTTTTGAGAAAAGCAAATCACAAAATAGCATACAAATTTATATATGTATGTCAACAGGAAATATGTTTTTTATTTACATTTAGTTTTCTTGGTTTTATATTTAATACAACATATTATGGAAGCTCAACACTGTTTAATGGATTGCCTAACCGCAAGCATCTTTTAAATCAAGGAAAATTTGACAGTATACTAATTAAATTTAAATTCTGTGGATATGCAACCATATAAGACTAAAATTCTACAATGTTTTACATTTCATGAGGTAATATTGATGTTTTTTATAAAATGTAAGGTAACTAAATCACAAATTAAGTAATTTTTATAAAATCTAGACATTCATAAAACATATTAAGTTATATAGACCTGGGTCAAAATAGTAAGGTTATAACTATAGTTTTTTTTGACATGAAAAACAGAAATATTTGGATTGAAAAACATAAAAGACTTCAAAAAAGTCTGTAATTAAAGGTGGAAAATGGCATATAAAACGAGGTGAGTAAATTTCGTAGAATTTACAACGTAAATATCTAAACAAAATTAGGCAAACCTACATACATATATATCAAACTAGGGTGATATGAAAATACAAACAAGGGTAATATAAGACGTTTTCTAAAGAACAAGAGAGTGTGGCAAATGCCATTTTCATAGGGGATCATAGGAAAAATATAAGGCCTGAGGCGCTGCAGATTACAATTGTCACAATTGTCACAAGTCACAATCTCAGGCGAGCCCCTGTGCCAGTCAAAATATTTAACTGAAACATGTGACATAGGTAAATTTTAAACTATTATAGAATAATTTACTTTTAAAGTTCTAAATTATTTATAAATATTTTCGCCTATTAAACATAATCACCAATAATGTGATCACAGACTCGCAGCCAAAAAATTTTAATAAAAAGTTTTATAAAATATTTTTTTTTTATTATTTTCTTTTGTGACTTTGATAGTTATAAAAAAAATCATCTGCGGCGTTAAACTTGTTTAAAAATTTAGAATCACGCACGTCTGGTTAAAATTTATAAACTACTAAACTTTGCAAATTTAAAATAATGGCGAAGGCGTTCACTGCGTTACACGCTGGGGGCTGAGCCCCCTCGATTTTTGCTTGGTTACGGCCCTGCATTCAAATCAAAACAGTTAAAAATATAGCGGATTAACATTTTACAGCTGAATGAGTTCTATTTTAATGCCGACTTACATTCCTAATACAAATGTTCAAAGGAGGAAAAAAAATTACTTTCTCTGAACATCTTCATTGTAGAATTGAAGCAGTCATGCTAGAGTAGTTAATGTTTACATCTTCTCCGCTCTACTCTTTTAGAAAATAAACTGTTAACTGTTAATGTTAACCATGCATGGGTTGATATACCTACACGTAAAAAACTGTTTTAGTAATTATTATCAAAAATTTACATACATTACTTAGTTTAGCAGTTGGTTGACACAAGAATTGTTATCAAACGTATAAACGACAAAACACAAATAAATAAATAAATAAACAACTCCTATATGGATTCACTACCACTATCACCACAGGGGTGGTTAGACGTATAATTTGTGGGGACAGAAATTTTTAATTTTAATAAAAATTAAAAAATATTAATTAAATATTCCATCTTTTTATTTTTAAATCATTGCACATAGCGATATTAGTAGTAAAAACTGAGGGTTAAATGCGAAAAAAATTGAACTGTAATTAAGGACTAGCGCTAAATAAAGTTATATTACCTTATTCCTTTGAAAGCTCTTCTGACTAGATCTATTATTTCTTCTCTGGAATTCTGTATATACACCTTTATCCTAGTAAGCGCGCGATAGGATTTTGGGAGAGCAGTTTGACTATATATTCATAGAAAGTTCAAAGATTTGATTTGTTATTTTTGTGCAAGAGTACAATACATGCGGTAAACGCACACCGTAGGTGTTGTAGAGCAATTGAATACTAATTACTGACTGAAATTGGTTCGCTGACCGGAATTAACGCTACCTTTCGAAGGTCAAGGGACAAAAAAGAATTAAATATATATAAAGACGATAAAAATACTTCTCGAAAATAAATTAAGAAAATTCAATAATATAAAATAAAATTGTTATTATTTTGAAGAAAAATAAGGGAAGCTTAAACAGGTATACTGCACGGCTTCGGACGGTACCAAGAGTTAACTCTATACGGAGTACGGTGTACGCTGATGGAGACAACATTTTTAGACTTTATTCAGTACAAGTAGTTATGTGTACCCAAGTATGATATAAATCAAATTTAATATTTGCTAAAGGTCAATAAATTCGCTATAGAATCTATTAACCTTTTTGAGTACCACATAAAAAGAATTCGTTTTACTCCACCCAGTGCTGAAGAACGATACAAATAAATTTCACAAGAAAATTTTTTGTAGCTTTCAAATTTTTCCCAGGGCCCTGTCTTAAAAGATAGAAGAATGTTATAACAGCAATACTGTCTCCTATAATATTTTATTCTTTAAAAAAGCAAAAAAAAAATAAAAAAAAAATAATTTATTTTTTATTTTCTTTTTGCCACAAACAAATTTTTTTCATATTAAAGTTTAAAAAAAAGAGTAACACCCCAAAAATTTTTTGTTTTTGGAGGGATTACTTTTTAAATTGGTAGGATTGTACCTTATAATTAGGTTTTTTCCTGAAAAAGTCAGGTAAATCGAATTTTTTTTCAACTTTTTTCGATTTTTTTAAATGTTTATCTCCCATAACTTTTAAGTTTTTTGGGGTGATTACTTTCAAAATTGGTAGAATTGATCCTTACATTAAAAGTATTTTTTTTTCTAAAAAAGTTACGTTAATCGGAATTTTATTTCAGCTTTTTACAATTTTTACAAGTTTAACTCCCAATAACTTTTTTGCTTTTGGAAAGATTACTTTCAAAAATAATAGGGATGTTCCTCTCGTAGAATTTGATTTTTCCTAAAAATTTTAAGTCGATCGGAGAATTTTTTGTCTAGGACGATTTTTGAATGTTTTTTATGAATTCGAAACTACCGTATAATACTATTCTAGCGCAGGCGCTGTATATAGTATAATAAGGCAAAAATACCGCCAAAAGCTTGCTACAATTATATGAGGTTATGTAACATTTTGCGTAATGGTAAAACCATAGCATTACGCACCAGAAAAGTATGGTTGGCATTACTGGTGTCATAATATGATACATAGGTGTCATAGAAAACCCAGGGAAGATTCTTAGCTCAGAAAAATTGTGTTTATTTGTTTAGAAACGAGTCCAAATCGCCGCATTAAAATTTTAGAAATATGACTGGGAAAAAGTAAGTTTTTATATATATTTTTTTTTAGATTTTGAGAGATTATTCTATATCGGGCAGATTTGTAAATAATTTTCTAATTGATTGATCAGGTGCGCAGATATGGGAGGGGGGTAGAGGGGGTATTTACCCCAAGAATCCTTATTTGTTATATTTTTTTGTTATTTTAAGCAAAAAATTTAAAATTTAAAATAATAGCGGGTGTTTTTTTGCTTGGGTAATGGCGCCAAATTTTGTAGAAACGCTGGGACTAAGCTTTTTTTTCTGATGTTTTTTCTGTATTGGTCGGGGCGCCAAATTTTGATCCGACAGTCCGACAGTCCGACACTGGATGCTGACTGTCTGTACAACTTTAAATTGTGGCCGGTTAACGAGACATTGTCCCATTTTGAGACATCTTGTATATCAGTGACTTTATTTGTTCGTGTCACTTTCACAATGTTTTTGATCTAATGTAAGTAATATTAGCATATTATCTGTATCGTAAAAATTTAGTACATAGGAAATGCATAAAGAAAGAACAAAAGAAACTGAAGTTCACGTATTCTATCAAATGAAAAAATTTGCATGAACTTAATGTTTATAATTTATCAAAACCAGCAAAAAAATCTTTATATTATAATGTTTTACTTTCTAATAAATATGTATACTACGGTCCCAGAAATATTAAAAAAAAAATAATTTAAACTGAGAATAATCGTCACTAAAATTAGGATAAGGTACCAATTTGTTAAGTGGTCTTTTTATTTATAAACATGGTAAAAAATTTTTCTGCGTGTATAATTTTCTAAATCTTCTTCAATTTTATATGTAATACTAGTTTCTTTAAGAAAGAAGATAGTTTCCTGTATAAATCTATCAAAATGAAGCAAATTTCCTTATATGTAAAATACTCTTATAGGTAAGTAATTTTAATTAACTTGCTATCTTCCAGGCTGCATTAGATATATGCATTTAGAATCTATACGAAGTTTACAGAATACACTGGTAGACAAATCTGAAGATTTCTCTGAGATTCTGGAAATAGGTTTATACTAATTTTGGGTCGCTGAATTCAAATTCGAAGGCCGTTTGTCTCCATCACCCACAAATTTTTTGATATCATAAAAAAAGTTAAAATTAGGAAAATTGATTTTGTGTAATTACAAGAAAATGCTTTGACTTATCACATTAAAATTTAGTACGGTTAATAGTGGTAATATAAGTTATTTATTCCCCTACTTACCCAAAAATACAATTTTGTGTATGTCAGAGGCGTGCGTTCTAAAGTGTTTCTGTAATATATTTCTCCAACAAAATTTATGTTTAAGAATTTTACAATTTCGATAAAAAATTATTATTTATTGATTAACTGTACGTAAAAAACATATTAGACCTTTTGATCAAAGGTCAATAGTTTTCGAGAAAAATAGGTTTAAACATATCTCTGCAAGTTCCACTAAGAAAAAAACTGCTGCCAACAAGATAATACTTTCTCCTATAGGTCTGGTTTATTAAAATTAAAATTAAAATAAATAAATAAATTAAAAACAAATTAATTTTTTTTCCGAAAAAGTCTCTTTTTCGTTTTAACGAAAAATAAATTGAAAAAAAAATAAAAAAAAGTTTTAACTCCATTTTACCCCCTTACCACACCCCGATTTTTATCAAAAAAAAAAAAATATCCTAGCTACACAAAAAAAGGTCAATAGTTTTTTTCCTATGTATTTTGAGGCGCTGAATCTGAATTTGAAGTCAAAATAGCACCTTATCCAATTATAATGAGGAGACAAACGGCCTTCGGATTTGGATTCAGGGACCCAAAATTAGTATAAATCTATTTCTTGAATCTCAGTTAGAGAAATCTTCAGATTTGTCGACCAGTGATATTGTAATTTCAAACGAAAAGGTCCCATTTGTTAGGTACCATCAATTTTCAAAGTCAGGGTTAATCTTTGTTATTTTTATTTTTTTACTTTTTTACTTTTTTATTAAAAATATTCTAATAATCAGTCAAAAAAATATAAATTGAACAATAAATAAAAAGGCACAATTACTGTTAACCAGGCTATATTTACGTATTTTTGGGCACAGAAAACTAGTTTGAATGTGAAAAATCTCGCTATCAAAATTCATTTAAATACATGTAATTTTTTTATATTGGATCCGGCATTTTAAATTTTAAATTTTCAATGGACTGCCATCTATTTAGATTAGACAAAGAGAGAAGTTCTACAGAAAAAGATAAAAATATAATTATTATTGTTTTAAAATAAAATTATGCATATTTTAGGTAAAAATAACATTTTAGATTATATTTTAAATTACATTAAGGTAAGATGTATTTTTTTTTAAGTAAAAAACTATTTATTTTTTATTTTTACACAGATATGTGTATAATAGGTCTAAAGTTTCCTAGGGAACTTATGACCTACTCCTTAATTTGACAGTCATTGATAATAAATACCCCGTTGTGTGTAAAGATTTTGTACTTGTTTTTGTGTTTAATAAGCTGTTTTATGTATTCTTTGTGATATACCAGCGGACTATAGGAGAAAACTAAAGGCAGTTTAGAAATAATCACCAGGCATTTATATACAATTATATACAAAAAATTTCAAAAATTAAAAAAAGTTTTTAAATGCAGGCCAGACTGTCCTGGCCAGTGTTTTGGTTTGGAATAAGAAGAAGATTATGAATAAAATCGTACAGAAATTCCGACTTAAAATTGCGTATGCTTGCACTAAAAATATTACGTGTAACTAGAAAAAGTATATAATAGATATTATAATTATATCCCGCCGCTTGGCCAGGCAAACTCTGCAAAACAACGACGAACCGAGCGTGTCGCATTCATTGATAAGCAGCAGTCGTTTTTTAGGCTGTGATAAATAGTTTTGACGACCGAGGGGTTTCTTATCTAAAATCGCTCGGAAATTAGCTACGTAAAATTATTATTAATTATAAATATTACTTGAACTATTATTATGTAAAAATGTATTAATTATATGTGAAATCTTCTTAATAGAACAGTATATAGCAAAAATTTAAATTTAAAAAACTATATTTCTTCCAACGTTTCGAGTATTATTGTGTACTCTTCTTCAGGGAGATTAAAAATTACAAAATTATAAATTAAAAATTATAGACATTTGATAAAATATTATGACAATGTCAAAAAAAAGGTATAAAGGTAAAGGTGTGAAAATGTAAAAGATAGTAAGATTTGTATATGTGTATTAAAGAGTGAATTAAAAAACAAATAAATATAACAAAAAATGCAATAATTATAAATAAACACTAAAAATACATATGTGCACAAATACATACAATTTATTTGTTTTTTAATTCACTCTTTAATACACATATACAAATCTTACTATCTTTTACATTTTCACACCTTTACCTTTATACCTTTTTTTTTGACATTGTCATAATATTTTATCAAATGTCTATAATTTTTAATTTATAATTTTGTAATTTTTAATCTCCCTGAAGAAGAGTACACAATAATACTCGAAACGTTGGAAGAAATATAGTTTTTTAAATTTAAATTTTTGCTATATACTGTTCTATTAAGAAGATTTCACATATAATTTATATATTAAGAACGAGAGAAAAATAAAAAACAGAAAAATAAATGTATAAATATGATTTAAACTAAATAGGCTTAATTATATCATGCCAAAACCATTTTTTATTAGATTGATTCTAAAAGCGACACTTTAGGTTTTGGATCCGGTTCCTTTGGGTTCTAAAAGCTGAAAAAACCGTGGAAATAAGGTACCCTAAAAATCTATTTTTAACTTTCCGAGTCATATTCATTACATTTATTACATTCAGATTAAGTTAATTTTATAATTATAAACAATAATTTTGGGACCAAGGGGAAAAATCACTTTAGAGTACTTTTGACATGTCATAATGTGTCATAATATGTCATAATATGTCATATGTTATAATATGTCATATTATGTCGTGTTAGGATTTTTAAAGAAATAAGAATTTATTTATACTTATGAAATGACTTTTGATTAAATGAAAATGTTTAGACTTGAAAAACATATATGTCCAATGAACTTTTTAAAGTCTATTTTTCCCCTTGGCCTGCAGAATGATTGTGTATAAATGTAAAAATAGTCTAATCTAAATGTAATAACTGTAATTATATATTTATAAAGATTTGTTGAGAAAAAGTTATATTTAAATTTAAATATTACTTTTTCCCATCAAGACAATAGTTATTTATGGTATTAGTGGTTAAAGTAAGATATTGTCCACGAGAGAATGTTTGACCCATGGCCAAAGCCCAATATTCTTTAGTGAACAATATCTATTTACCCACGTGTGCCAAACAAAATTTGTAATCATAAGAAAATGCGATTTTAAATAATGCGTTTTTATGTATTCACAATGTTTTATTTCATTAGGACCGCTACGTAGGCGGCTACGGTAAAAAAAAAACAATTGCAAGTTTGACAGTTTAAAATCAAGAATTATTTTAACGCGTGACGTCGTTTTCAAATTAAAAATAAACTTTGAAGATAAAAATAGTATTTTTGTCCCAGAGTATATTCTGGGAGAAGCAAAAGTGGTTACTTTTATTACTATACCACCCAAATAAAAAGAAAAATATGAATGCGAGTATATAAGTTTTGATAATTGGAGAAATTTCAATTTTGAGGTTAAGATTGCGATGGCTTTTAAATTGATGGAATTGTTATCTCGGGATAAACCCACACACCCCAGTCCCTAAAAAGTATGTATTTTGTAAAAATAACTGTCTTTTCTAAAAGAGTGGGGTAAAAATATTACTAACGGTGCTAATTAATTTAGTTGGGGTTTTTGTTCAACTAATGCATTATCGTTATATCTCTCTTATTTGTCCCTATTGACAACTTGGCACCTTTTTCGATGAAAGTACACCATTTTTATTCGAAATATAAGTCAATTTCAATAGCTTCCTTAATGTTGTACTAGTTACGTAACCCCGTGAATTCTTTTGCTGCAAGTACCTATAATAAATTACTATTGATGTAGAAACGAATTCAAATTAAATATTTTTTATGCTTCACTTTCCTTTTCACCGATCTATTTACCATATATGAAAAACTCATCGTATTGGAAAACTAATTAGATTAGATCATTTTTCAAGTCGGCCCACACTTATTTGTTCACTCTCGAACACGGACCACACTCACTAATTGACACACCCCTGTAACTTTTGAATGGGAGGTGATATAAACTTCAAAGAAATGTATATATCACACAACTAAAAGTAGATATCATTTGCAATTTTTAAATTTTTGCACTTAACGAGTATTATAAGAGTCTGGAAAAGCTTTGGTGGTCTTCTATTATAACCAAATTATTTTTTAAGTTATTGTTATAACGCCTGCGGCGCTAAAATATTTTTAAAATTTAGAATAATAAAACTGTTTAAAAATTAATATGGACCATCAAGTTTGTAAAATTTTTCGACTGTGGCACTACACTGAAAGAAATTACATTGGGAAGGTGTAAAAAAATACACTCTATAAATGTGTAAATTTTACACCTTTATATAAATGTACATCAACATTGATGTGACACTACGCAAGTGAGGTGATTTTGACCTAGAGTGTGTATTTTTACATCCATGCCTTCTGCAACAATACACTCGGAGCTCAAGAAAGTGTATTTTTATAAACATACCTTTAGCTACAATAAACCCGAAGTGTAAGAATCACACTTCTGATGTACAAGCCAGCCAATCGCGGGCGTTAAGCTAGTCACGTGACTCGAGAAGCCAGAATTCCTGCTTCGTCGAGTCTGGTGGCTGTCGACCATTATAATTGTTTACGTTTGTAAGAGCGTACGTATAATTTTGTGTGTGCTAGATTTTTCAAAGAAATAATTGGTAAGTGTTGATTAAAAGTAAATATTTAAAAAGTGGGATTAATACAATATCCTTAAAACATACATTTTATATTTTACTTATTTAGGCGGTAACACTGGCCCGCAAATTTTGAGTTGTTAAGACTTGTGTATGTTTTCTGTTTCTATTTTATATTGGTACTTTTTGTAGCGCTGATTACGAATATACGTTTTATTTTTCTGTTGCGTAGTTTTTCCATAAAACACTATTCATAAATAGAAATAATAACAAAATGATTATTCTATTTTTTTTAATAAATTGAAGGGTTTTAGGTAAAAAGTATATTTACGCGTTGGTGTAAACTTTACACACTGGATGTAAAAATATAATACATACCGCATTTATATTAACGCTTAGAGTGTAAATTCACATCAGCAGTAGCTGCAAGTAAATTACCCATGCAAGTGGATGTAAAAATTTATCTCAGTGTAGGGCTTTCTTACGTTTTTTTTTTATTTACGACTGTGGAACTTAAGCGTAAAAAATTTCACCTACGGCGATGGAGCTGTCTTGCATTTTTCTAAAATTATCAGTAATAATACTGTTTAATAATTAAAAAAAATCGCCTGTGGCACTAGACTTTTCTTACGTTTTTGTAGAACTTAAGAGTGAAATTCGGGTCAGCTGCGCTAGATTTTCTTGTATTGTTTGTGAAATTTTAAATTTAATTAAATCCAAAAGACTGGTTTAAAAATAAAATAGACCATCGAATTTGTAAAAATTTTCGCCTAGGGCTTTCCTACGTTTTTTCTTAATTTAGGAATATACAATTTTAGTTTTTGGATTCCCCCCCTCTCCAAGGACCATTACCTCCGCCACTGAGTATTGTAGTATCACCGACAATACCTACATATTAAAAAAAAAACAAAATAATCTGAAATAAGTTTCGCCATCATTCCGTATTAGAGCATTCAGGCAGGTCAGAAAACACATTTATCTGAACTCAAGCAAGCAAGTCATGACAAGGAAAAATAATTTGTTGCATAAAAACTGCAATCTCATAAGATATAAAACTATAATAGTGCGATATATACTTTCATTTTCATTTTGTGCACGCAAATTAATGATTACACAGTAATTAATGTGTATATGCACACATATACACAGAAAAAAAGGATATCTTGAATCAAAGCAAAACGATCTTGAACCAAGGCCGCCATGGCTTTCGATATGTTCAACGCCATGACTGTCTTGGATCAAGTCCGCCGTGATCTTGGCATTTAAGGTCCTAGATTTAAGGACATTTCCTTAAATCAAAGCCACTCAAACATTTATTTAAGATCATATTATCTTAAACCAAGTATGTAATTATCTTGATTTAAGATCATATTATCTTGATTTAAGATCATATTATCTTTATTTAAGATCATATTATCTTGCACCAAGTCTTGGTTTAAGATAATATAATCTTGAATGAAGAGAATTATAATCTTGATTTAAGATTATGATTCTCCTGATTCAAGATCATATTGATCCCACAGTCAGGTTCCAGGGTTAATTCCCACACATGTATAATATTATTTCTCACGCCTATGAAATATCCTTGACACAAGGATTTTTCTACCAAGAGAATAGTTAAAGGAAACTAAAGTCACAGATAATCATAAACCGAGGATACATGATCTTAAAAGAATATTATTACTTCGATTTAAGATAATATAAATCCAAGATAATTTATTATCTTCTGCCAAGATAACCTTTTTTTCTGTGTATATGCACACATATATTTTTCTCAATTTCATTTGTTAACGTTCTATATGTATAATTATTAAATAATTCAGGTCAAAATTTTTCTATTGTATTTTTTTCGCTATTTGTTTGACAGTTTTGCAACTTTTTGTTAATGATATTAATTAAAAAGAAAATTTCCGGAAATTATCCAATTTAGAGACTTTAATGCTAAGTCAGAACATGAACCATGTAATAATCTGAAGTCCGTCAGATGAGGTACCCGTTCGTCGATTATATGTATAATAATAAGTAATAAAATTTTATCACTAAATAGTAAAATTTCTAGGTTATGGGGCCCCTGGACTCATTACAGGGGAAAATTCGTCTACATTGATAATAGATATTCGAATTCATAAAAATTTTCACCTGTGGCAATAAAATTTTCTTATGTTTTTGTAAAGTTCCCAATTACAAAACTGTTGTTAAAGTAAAACATAACATTGTTCTGTTATTTTTTACTGTAACAACTTGTCATTAATATTATTAATAATATTAATTACAATTAATATTTTTTTTATAACAAATGTTGCTTGGGGTTCCAAATAGGCAAAAACGTTTAGTATTTACTACGATAACACATTTCCAGTGCACCCACTAGAACTGTCAACCCTCAGTGAATAAATCAGTTTATCAATTTGTTTTCAGAAATGGCGATTCCAAAGGCTACTTGGTTTTGCGCGGTTAATTAAGACCCAGCAAACATTTTAGTTTATTATTGATATAAAAATGTTAAATAATAAGAATAAATGCGCTAGTAGTGAGAAAAATAATATATAAAGCACGGTAGAGAAGACTATTATAGCCTGGCACTCTTAAATTTAATACGCTCGGCTATAAAAAATGTCTTCTCTACCTTGGTATATAATTAATATTATTAATTTGCCATTCCACTTTTTTAATTTCTTAGATTTTACAGTCGAGATGTTTTTCTAGTCTTTCCTTATTTTTTTTTTTTTTTTGATTTTTTTCCTTTCTTTTTTTTTCGTTTGTTTCCTTTCTGCTGTTCGCTGTTTTTTCTCTATTTTCTAAATCTTTCTATTTACATCCCTTTTTTTCTTCTGTATTCAGCTTCGATTTTTAATAATTAACAATTGTATGTTTGAGTACCTAATAGGTAGGTACCTTGTGTAGATTAAGGGTAGCCCACTCAGTTTTCCTATATGTGGTGAGACCAATAAGCTAGCTATCAACCCTAACTACCAGTTCGGGGCTCTTATACCAAAAACACAATTTTTCAGCATAGGAAGTATTGCCAAATGGGATAAAATTTGTAGGAAAATATATTTTTTTTAAATACGCATTTCCATGATATAATCAGGGAGGTTGAAGCCTCCTATCCAGAAAAAGTAGTAAAGGGAGCCAAAACGAGCTTTTTTTAATGTATATAATGCGTGTTCGTGGCCTTTAAATTCGTAAAAATTACTTTACTTTCATTTTTGTGAAATTTGGAATTGTAAAACTGTTTTAAAATTTAAGTTTGTAAAAAAATACCTGCGGGACTAGGGCTTTCTTGCATTTTTGTGAAATTTTGAATAACAAAACTGATTAAAAATTAAACTTTTTTGTTATGTTTTTTTTTTAACAATTTTTGTTTGAATTTAGATTTTTAATTTTTACAATTTTTAAAAATTATATCATTGTATATTCTGACAAACTGGTTTCTTTTATAATGGATGAAATAAAATAATTTGGTTAAAAATCCGTTTATATTTTGTAATCGTCAATTTTCCCATGACGACAAAGTGCCATAATTTAGTCAATAAATTTCGTAAAGTTAATTACAAAAAAATTGCACGAACTTTACATTATTATTTTAAAAATTATCTCATTAGAAATAAATAATTAAAAAATATAAAACATGTAATAGAAAAACCATTAGAATAATCGCCAGTAAAGGTCATCCTATGAAATACCTAAAAATTTAATGGAAGCTTTCTTGGATATCATAGAGCCCTTCTTCAGAGTCTAAACATATTTTTTTATATGAATTAAGTTTAAATTAAAAAAAATAATATAATTATTGTTACTATTTACTGGTAACACTGGTCGACAAAAAAACATATCTTTCCATTTTGTCTGATATATTTACAAATTCAACAAATGGAGGTCAAATTCGTGTTCAACATCAAAAAGTACATCGACAATGATATATCAGACAAAATGGAAAGATATGTTTTTTTTGTCAAGCAGTGTAATTATCAGATGAAATAAATATTTTCATTTTAGCCAATTACTTTCCCGTAGGGCTTTTTTAAGAAAGTTCTGCATTAGTTAAAATATTTTAAATTTTTTTGTTATTATTTTTTAGGTTTTTCGACGTTTAATATATATCTAAGCTGATTTCCATTTCTGTCTGCCGAAATATTCGGGCAAATTTGGTACAACGATAATTTTAATAAAAATCGGAATAAATACAAACATTTATCGAAAAATAAACTTATTTAACCTAATTGCTCTTATTAATACTAGCATACATGCAAAACCTCGACACTCTAGCTTAAATGGTAGCAGAGTTATTAATTAAAAACCTAATTTTTAGTTCAATTTTAAAGGGTCGTAACTCTTAAAGATCGTTCCTGGACCTATGCTCCTATGCTGTTTTTTTATGTTTTGTAATGTAGAATCATCCCCTATTTAATAAAAAAAAAGACTACAAACACCGTGTATAACGGTAGCTCTCAATAATTTAAAACAATATTCTTTTGTATCAAATATTTTCGAGTATTTCGATTTTTTGTGCAAATCTGTATGATAATAAATAAAAACAATTTGTGTCCTTGAAATCATTGTAAGAATTGAACGCTTTTTGAACTTCACACTCTGAAAAATTATTTATAATTGTAAATAATGGCAAATAAATCATATTATTATTAAAATAAAAGCAAACTCTGCATAATATGTATATTATTTAATATAATTATAGATCTAATGATTATAAAAATACCTAGAAAAATACAGAATTGAAGAATAATTACACTACCCAGCAAATCACCGTACGATAATCGGCATAAATAATTATTGGCCCATTGCTGGCTTGCCGATTATCGGCTAGCCTGTAAAGGACCGATCTGTGGCCGACGATACAACGCCAATTTAAAATATGATCTTGCGTAGAAGGAGAAGAAGTCAAGACGCATGCGCAAGTTTTGCGCGGGTGGTGTTCTTAGGGCAGTTTAAGTTGAAGTTTGGAGCGCTCGGAGCATAGTTCTATCTCTTTTAAAACAAGTAATTAGAAAGAGATAGAACTATGCTCCGAGAGCTTCAACTCAAACTGGCCTCTTGTGTTGTGATTTTGCTGCGTCAGTGATAAAGTTCATTAATGAAAATTTTCTGTGGCATGTGTTTATTTACAATTCTTAATAATGATTTTTGAAGATAAAAATTAAGTAATTACATTTTTTTTATTAAATATAAAATTAACAATTAATTCACTTGCATTTAAGTTGCATTTAAGATCCCAGGGCGGGAAAGAAGCTCGTTAAGGTTCCGTAGGTACTAAAATATAAAAACTTATTCAGAATAATATTCTAAAACGATCGATATTATCGTTCTTTTTGTCCCCGGTAATGGCTACCACGATCCGACCCTTACATATGAACGTTCCTTTGTTCATTTAAATATAATAAGAAATTTGTATACAAATTTACGCTATACGTATACGTACATATTCTAAGATGCAAAAATGAAAAAAAAATAATATTAATTTACAACATTTAAATACAATAAACTAACCATATGTATAACTATTTTACATGTATTATTATTAATTTATTATATTTAATTTTTGCCTCTTAGAATATGTGCGCTAAAAATTTCTTGTTTTTTTTTTAATATCAACCAGAAATTAAAATTCAGGGTATAGAATCAAATAGTGCAATGTCCAGTCATGTAAATTTTACTTCAGAAGCAAAAAAAAAAAAAGAAATAAAACACTCGGTCGGCAAATTTGTATTGTTTTGTATAGTTTGCTATATATCAAATTATACAAAACAATACAAATTTTCCTATCGAGTGTGTTTTAATTCGTTTTTTTTTGCTTCTGAAGTAAAATTCATATGAGTGGACATTTGACACTATTTGATTCTATACCCCTCAATTATCGGTAGTCTGCCGGCTAGCCATTACCGGCCCTTTATCGGCTTGCCATTACCGGCCAGTTATCGGCTTGTGCGACACTTCCATTACCGGGCCGGTAATGGCATGTCGTCAACGGACCGATAACTCTTTATCGGCTTACGGCATTGTGCCGTTGCCGGCCCATTGCTGGTGTGTTTGCTGGGTAGTACTAAGAATGCCGATGTATGAAATAATCGCCGACAAGTAAAAAATTTTGACTACGGTTTTTCATATTTCTCGATGTTTAAGTCGAAATCAATAAAAAAAAGTCTATATAGAAGGGTATGTCTATCTGTAATCTCAATAAATCCATTTCTAGAAAAGAGTTAGCCTACTTTCAAAGCCTATAAAAATTTTATATATATTTACATGTACATTTTGCTGGAATATAACGTTTTGGAGATATAGACTTACAAATTTAATAAATTATGCAAAACGCAGTTGTTTCGATAAAATGCTTGCAACTGTTCATCTACATTACAATGAAAAAATACAATTTTTTTAAATTATCGCGAGTAATATTGGGAGGAGAACTAATTAATTTACGTCATAAATACGTTTTAATGGACAGCAGTCCAATACGTTAGGAAACATAAATTTGGGTCTTCAATACCAACCCAAAAAAAAAATTCCCTTAAAATATTATATTTTGATTTTATCACAGTCCAACAAAAAATGTGCATGATACTCAAAATTATTAAAGAATACATAAAACAGTTTATTAAACACAAAAACAAATACAAAATCTTCACACACAACAGCGTATTATCAATGACTGTCAAATTAAGTAGTAGGTCATAAGTTCCCTAGGAAACTTTAGACCTACTGTACACATAGCTGTGTTATAAAAAAAATAGTTTTTTACTTAAAAAGAAACAAATATCTTACCTTCATGTAATTTAAAATATAATCTAAAATGTTATTTTTACCTAAAATATGCATATTTTATTTCAAAACAATAATAATTATACTTATATCTCTTTCTGTAGAACTTCTCTCCTTATCTAATCTAAATAGGCGGGAGTCTATTGAGAACAAACAGAATTTTTATAGCATCAAATTAAAAATACATAATAAACGTTTTAAGTTAAAAGTAAAAATTACCATATTCTTTTAATCTTTTAATAAGTAGAATTCTAGTTTTACTTAGTTAAAGTATTAATTAGCTATAATCTTATCATACATACTAAAAGTTAAAAACATTTAAATAGTGAACAGTAAGCGTTAGGTGTTTACAATTATAAAGATTTGGTATCTATTATTTGTTGTATTTTTTTTGTTAATTTTTGAAAAAAAAATTGAAAAAATTTAAAAAAATGTTTGAAAAATAAAACAAAAAAAAATTAAAATTGGTTTTGTAATTTTTTTATTCTAAACATATTTTGTTTTCCATATTTTTTCCATATGACTAACCGTTTTGCTTTTATATGCTTAAAAATATGGTTTGTGGCCCTTTTGTTTAGGGTTAGATGCGGCAAGTGAAATTTTTAGACAATTTGGAATAAAATTTAGAGGGCGTCCATAAAAACCCGTTTTATATTACACAAGAATTTTTCATGTTTTTTCGCCGATTTTCTACAACAATTTTTTGAGTGTTTCAAAAATGAACTAAAGTAATTTTTTATGTTTATTCTGAAAGTCTTATTTTTAAAAACTAATCTGACACCAAAAAGCACCTTTTGTTTAAATTAATATCTGTAGATGAGTATACTCGTAATTTTTATGATTTAATTTACCTTTATCTAGTCATTAAAGCAAATAAACTTGGAAGAATTTCATTTATTTTACTTTCGATTTAAGTAGTAAAATGTTAAAACTTATTAGTTTTAATTAAAGCTATAAATACATAGATATAATGCGTATGTTTTCTTTTGTTTGTATTATTTGTTGTATTCTAATTCACTCTTTACAAGTAACAAATAATTCAGTGTTCTCTCCTCTCTTTTGAAATTTAGGATCAATGTACCTATGTCCATAAATGCTATTTTTTCCTTAGTTAATGAATTATTTTTTTATAAATTATTGGCTGAGAAGAATAATAAACAATTGCAAAATTTAGTATACTTGAGATTCATCCACCTACATCTCATTACAATAATTACTTAATTTTGCTTGATCAAAGATCGGACAGCCGGTCGACCCGATCTAAATCCACTTGATTTTTAATCTGTACACAGATATCTAATATAGAATAATGAAATAATCATTATTGATTGTAATCGATGCATTCATTGTACTGGTATTATATGATTTTTACGCAACATAAAAGTTATTGTTTTTGTTCTTAACCTTATAAAAGGTTATCGGTAACTAAAACGGGAATTATCACCAATTTTATTTACATAAATTAAAATATTTATCGAAATGTGCAAAATGAAAAGTATCATTGATTTAATTCAAAGTCTTCAGACTGGGAGAGGTATGAGTAGTTATCTAAATGTAGCAATAGATGGCGCACAAGTCTACATCAATCTAATGACTATATTCCATTTGCGAATAAAGTCTAAAAGAAGAGGGCCAGAAGCCCGAAACTGTCAATCTACCAATATCACTCTGTACGATGATTAAAAAATAGATTGATGGAATAATAAATATACCTAGGTATGTTAAAATATTTTTCTTTTACAATTTAATTTTCAATCTTTAAACTCGATATACCCTCGTATGTAATTTTCATGAAATAATGGCGATCTTGAGATAGTTTCCATTTCGCTTATCAAACGAAGATCGGCCAGCCTGTCCACCTGACCTGAATTCACTTCACTCCCATTGAAAGAACCGATTGATTCGAGCTAACTTATTATAATGCTGTTATATAAATTGAGACCAATATCGACGGTCTGAATTCACTTTCATTGTAGGTGTCAGCATGAAACGACAAGATTTTGTCTAGTGTTCAAAGCAGTCTAGATTTGATTTGAAAGGGGGTTATACAACGTAACGGTCACAATACGTGTCACCTAGATTTAGTGCCTTTCTGTGCAAAACCTGGTTGTAATTTGTTTTACTGACGTCATATATTAGTAACAATGCTACACGGTAAAAAATCAGAGGCTGTTAGGTTTTAATGTTTTTTGTAAATTTTTAATTTTTACCCTGACAATTTATTATGTGGGGTACACAAAAGGGTACGTGAAAGGGACAAAATAACTTTTCAAATCGAAAAAACTAAATTAGGGCAAATTTTTAGAATTGCAAAAATTCTCAGTTTATGATAACATAGCCACACAAAAAAAGTCATATACCTTTTTTGAAAGCATTTTATTCCTATGTATTTTGAGGTTTTTAGTTTCTGTGGCCACACCTGTAGCCACAAAAAAAGGTCAAAAATTTTTTTGGAGACCATTTTGAGGAGCTGAACCCGAATTTGAGGTCAAAACAGCACACAACAAATTTTTAACAAAAAAATATTAAACAAAATTTTAAACAAAATAATGAACATTTAAAGTCATGTTAATAGTGCAGGTCGCTTGCAAAACAACGTTGTACTACGATATTGAGACTTGAAATTTTTTTTTCTGAAAAAATTAAAAAATATACAGTACAATAGAGAATTTTATTTGCTTTAAAATGATGTATCACACGACCCCCCTTTTCATTAAAAAAAAAATCCCTCTGCCCTAAAATGTGAGCTGAAGGTATCGAATATATGCTAAAAGAAAGTTGTCTAATTTAAGATGGTTTTCGCAGAACTGTATTATGTCTTTTAGTTTTTGAGAAAATCGCTGCGTAAATAGAGTTGGAACACCCGGTATGTACCTATTTTCCATATATAAATATATGGTAATACAGAAGTATTTATATTACATTAAAAACTCGAAAATTTACATTGTTATTCGTTAATATGGAAATAAATTTATCAGGAATTTTACGATCGTTAAGGAAAGTAAGCATTGTGTGTGAAAATTAAGCTTTTTCTTGACGCACTAAAATTTATATTGCAATATTTTTATACTATTCGCAGCACCTGAGCTAGAATAGTATTATACGTTAGTTTCGAATTTTCAAAAAAAAATCATCAAATCGTCCTAGACAAAAAAAAATTTGGCATTAAATTTTTTTCATAAGCAACTTATTTTCAAATGTCCGTCCGATGTCACGATTTTTGTGAACACGATAACTTAAGAACGAATAATCCGATCGACTTAAAATTTTCAGGAAAATGTTCTTTGATCCCCATTGGTTTTGAAAGTAATCCCTCACAAACAAAAAAGTTATGGGCTGTTAAACTTTTAAAAACATCAAAAAAAGCAGAAAGAAAATTTTGATTAACGTAAGTTTTTCAGGAAAAATTACTTTTATTATAATCGTCAAGTCTACCAATTTTAAAAGTAATCCCCCTAAATCAAAAAGTTATGGGGGGGGGGGTTAAACTTTTTAAAAAAATAAGAAAATTATTATTTTTATTAGTTTTTTTATTTTTCGTTTTTTCACAAAAAGAAAACAAAAAAAAATTAAAATTTTAATTTTTTTTAGTTTTTTTTTTCGAGGGGTAAACCGCAGAACAAATTAGAGGAAATCAGGAGGAAATCTTTGAAGGTTACGAGGAGATTTTCCTCCTAAAGGTTTACCCCTCGTTTTTTTTTTGAAAATTAAGTTTTAAAATTTTTTTTAAATTCTTTTTATTTTTCGTTTTTCGCAAAAAGAAAATAAAAAAAAAACTAAAAAATTTTGAAAAATTTTATTTTTTTTTTATTTCTTTTATTTTTTTTATAGATAGATCTTTTTTAAAAAAATGGTAATTTTACCTTTATTTTATTTTTTTTAATGTGAATAAAAATATGAATAGTGTATATGTCAATGTCAAAAATTTTGTCCAAAATGAAAATGATTTTTAAATGGTTTATTTATTGAAGAATTTAAATATTTTTATATTAATACGACGATGAAGAAGTTGCTGTTCTATTCGGCATGTTTTTAAGTATTTTTCAAAATTTTCGTGGTACAGTTTGACACAAAGGACGTTTACTTACTTTTGCTGAAATGGTGGTGGAAAGATGGTATAAAACATAGACCGAAGGAATTATAAGGAATGGTTTAATTAAGTTTGAAGAACCTACAAAATTTTTACTTTATAAACTGTCTATTATGATATAAACTACCTATTAGTAGGTCTCAAAACGACAATTAACAAATAAATAAATAAATAAATAAATAAATAGTTTATAATGGAAAGCGTAGCATTACATATATTCACGGCTTGTTTTCCTTTACTACTTTTTTATTAAGCAATTATAAAATAATTGTGACTTTATATGGAATAAAAAACCGTAGCAGTTTTAGCAAATTTAAACTTTTCTGATTCTGTGCTTACCCTGATCCAAATAGATTATTCTGCAAAACCTTTTTAAGATTATCTAGTTAAGATATGGTGGGTTTACTACAAAAATATATTATTATAGTCGGAGAGCTGATGACCATTTTTATTTCATTATTTCCTCCCGGCTATATTTTATATATGTCTTAAAGTACATTCAGATTAAGCTATTTTCAACTTGCTAGACTACGAATCCGGTTCCTTTGGGTGCTAGAAGCTCCAAAAGCTATGACAGTGAGCTAACAAAAAATCTATTTTTAACTTGCCGTGTCATATACATTTCATTTAGGGCCACTTGCACCAACGATGGTTTAACTTTAAACTTGGATTAAATTGAGGGTCAACCAATCAGAACGCAGCATTTTTAACTTAAACTCGGTTTAGTCGAGATAATCCCAGATCAAAAGTTGGTGCAAGTGGCCCTTAATACATTCAAATTAAACTATTTTCATAGTTATACACAATAATTCTAGGGCCAAGGGGAGAGAACAGTCTTTAAAAAGTGCCTTTAAACTAAGTGATACCTAATTTTTTAAAGAAATGAGAATTTATGAAATGACATTTTGATAAAATGAAAATTAAAGAGAGTTTGACATATGTCAGATAAAATTTTTAAAGTCTTTTTTAAACTCTTAGCCTAGTGAATAATTGTGTAAAACTGTGAAAATAGACTAATCTAAATGTAATAAATGTAGTTTGACTCGGTAAGGTAAAAATATATTTTTCGGGGACCTCATTTCACCACCTTTTCGAGGCTTTTAGCATTCAAAGGTACCCGATCCAGGACCTGGCAATTTGCAAGTAACTTAATTTGAATGTACTTAAGACATAATATATTATATAAAATACAGGTGGGAGCAAATAATGAAATAAAAATGGTCACCAGCTCTTAGACTATTCTACCTTGCTAAGCTGAAAGATCCTATCTGTGTATGTTAAACGTATGTAGATAGGACCTTTCAGCTTAGCACGGCAGTATTATAATAATGCAGTGTATGCGAAAAATCCGAAAAAATAATAAGAATTCATAGAAACGCGTGTGTCAAATTATAAATCGCTAGAAGAAAATAATAAACTAATGCCTCATATAACACCCAGGTAGCAAGGGATGTTATATTACAAGAAATTAACATCACTTTTGGGTGTATTTTTAAACTAAATCATAACATCACATAATATTGAAAAATAACATGTATTTAACATCACATTTGCAACGTTACACGTGTGACGTGACAACCATGTTATTTAATAACAAATATTTAGCAACGCTGGTTCGAAAGTCAATTAAAGCCGGTGGTTCCCTCTACTACTAGCCCACACAAGTCCTGGACTTAGGGGATGCTTAATTAAGTAGAATAGTACGAGGTTAAAAACAAACAAACAAACATAAAATATATAGCATGTCACATATTAACGTGGCTTTCACGTGAATGTCATGTTATTTTGCTTCTCACCGACGTTCGAAGCAAAAAAATCGATATAAGATTATGTTGATAGAGTAAATTATTATAAGGAAATTGTATACACATTATACGATTTCCAATGGATAGGGGGCTGTGCCGGGCTTCTCAAGACCACGGACACGGATTATATTCTCCGCTTAATCTGCAATTTCGTATTTAGAATCTATCTGTTTCAATCTGTGATTGTTTCAATTACTGATTGATTTTAAATCCGATTTTTTTATAGGGTTATAGCGTTTTTAATGGTTTTAATTTAGAAAAAGCTAATGTCCTAAAATATTATTTAAATATTAAAGTACCAGTAACGGCATCCATAAGATATTAGATATAACAGGAATGTGGATTTATGATGTCACAAACACGTTGTTTTCGGGATGTCATTGTGTGATGTTATTAGGGGCGGACTTAGGACATCCCCACCATGCTACATTCTTGTTAAATGAGACTACAATCTTAACATCACATGTCACATATTAACGTGACTTTCACGTGAATGTCATGTTATTTTGCTACCTGGGCACAGACCCACAAAAATTTAATAACGCTAATTACTCTTAACCAGACTATATTTCTCTTTCGTATGTTAAGGGCATATCCACAGCCTCGCATAAGAATATGATACATAACAATGCGATGCCGTGATTGGCTTGATAGGCCGCCATGTATCTTGTAAGCCAATCACGGTATCGCATTCTTATGTTTTATGTTCTTATACAAGCTTCTGAATAGGCCTTAAGGCGCTGAGAACGAATTTGACAATGATAAATCTTGCTAACTCTCAAACAATATTTTTGGATCTCAGTTACTGATCAGAATGTACTGAATGTAATAAAAAAGATAATTTTGATTTATTTGGATATAGCCAATTAAATTATTTGGTTGCGAGTAATAAATTTAATTTGAGTCAAATAAATATTTAGTTCATGTAAATAAATATTTTAATTTCAAAATAATTTATTAATGGGAACAGAATAGTTTATTTGACATAAATAAAGTTTATTTGTCACAACCAAATAATTCAATTGGCCATATCCAACCAAATATTTTGTACACACAAATAATCTGTTTTATCAGAGTATAGTCTGGTTAAGAGTAATTGAATATATTTGTGTAAGCCTGTGTAATCAATATGGGTTTTACACTATGATGATAAATTTATAATTGTACAGATCCATTTTTTACGATGCGATTATTTCGCGTCTAAACTTCACCGGTTGTACCAACATACATTCATTCAGAATTCCTTCATTATCCAACTATACAGTTGATAGTTCATGGGATACCAACTTTGTATAGTTAAATAATAAATGAAACAGAATATATTATGAATAAATGTATGTTGGTATAACTGGTGAAGTTATATACGAGAAAATATCGTATCGTAAAAAATCGACCTATACACGTTTCGTTCGTTTTTTTTTTACTTCAACAGGGATAGTCGATATTTTTTAAATTATTTTTTAATATAAACGTATTCCTATGATAAAACTATCGAATTCCATTAAAATGTACTTAGAATAATTTAAAGGAAAGTGATAAGTTTAATAACCAGCAGTGAGTAATTTCTTAACTTTATTTAATGATCCGTACCTTTTCCAAATTTGAATATTTCTTTCTGTATTAGTTACAGATGATTAAATAGCTATGCAAAATTAATTTTCTATACACTCCGCACCAATATAGATAGAAGAGTGGGAGCCATTTAAAACCTCATAAACTTACACTCGCACTGTTTTACACAAAAAGTCCAAACCAGCCGCCTCGTATGAGCGAGAGTACTGTCTCATAAAAAAACAAAATTAATCATTGGCTGCGTTCAATGGAAACAGCAAAACTAATCAAAAGTCATCAAATGATAAGTTTTGCTAGCAAACCGCTGAACGGCTAATATCTGTAACTTGTCACAACCACCATTTGAGGTTAGAAATACGCGCTATTAAAAAATCAATCAAAAGTAATCATCTCAAAACGTTGATGAGGAATGATTGCCGCGACATCTGTCAATCGAAGCTCATCATAGCGTTCAGTAGTGATTTTACAGCTATCGATGAGTTTCGATGAGTTTTGCTGCTTCCATTGAACGCAGCCATTTTTGTGAAACATTTGTTACATTTTGGGGCCCCTCCCCATCCCGTCATGGAAAAAAGTTATAATTTATTTTTGTGTAATTTTTGACCTTGTAGGCGGTTTGTAAAATTTTCTTTTATTGCGAAAAATAACGTTATATCCAGAAACAATTTTTTTACATTGTGAGGGACAAAGGAAGTTATGAAAAAAAATATATAATAAAAATTTTTGTGTATTTTTTATTTTCCCTTTTAGGTGGCTTTTAAATTTTTCCTATATTAATATAGAAAAAATACAAAACAATACCTATATAGTGTATAATAAAAAAGTTATGGCAACATCAACTTTAAACCCCTTCTTACCCCCATTCCCTCAACCGATTTTGCTTAAATATGAACTATTTTAAGATAATATAAAATACATCTGCATACCGAATTTCAAGTCTCTAGCTCGAAGCGTTCTTAAGTTATCGTGGATAGCACGTAAAAGATTGAGTTTTGAGAGCTGACTGAAACCACTTTTAAATAAGGGTCAGCGAGCTTTTACATTTTTAAATTCATTTTTAGCGCTCAAAAATACATAAAAAATATAGTCTGGTAAAAAAAGATATTTTTTTTTGTGGGACGGTTTTCTTTCCAAATTTTGAGATATAAAAACGAAGAGCATACACTATGAAATGCGAAGCAAAAGTTTGTTTTCAAATTTCCTGATTTAGCGCAATAATAAAATAAACCATTTTTTCTTCGAAGTTATGAAAAGAAAACTTTTTAATTATAGGTATTTCTAGTTTTAAAATGAAATTCTTTTGAGCACAAGTGTCTAAAATTGAGTGCAGTACGAGTGCCTAAAAGTCTTTTAGTAAAACTTTTACTGTAAAAGAAGGTTATTAAAGTTTAACTGTTACTTAAAAGAATATTAAAATGGACTGGTATTTTTTTTTATTTTACTTTATTAGTAAAAAATTCTAGGCTGGGATTTTTGGTAGGTAAAAATTGGGGCCAAAAAAATGTCTTAGTCATAGTTCTCATAATATTGGTAGTACTGGATTTTTTTTGTACATTGCGATGCTGCTTTTGTTCCTCTTTGAGATAGGTACACCAATTTGAAAAATCGTTTAAAGTGCCGATTAAAAATATTCTTTATAAATTTCTAAATTACGCTTGTCCCATGAATACTAAATCTCCGGCATTTAATAATATATTATGCTAAAATATGCAAATATTTTTTTGTATTTTTTTTTTTCGAATAGAAATATTTAAAGGTATTTAAAAAAAAGTTAATATAATTTTTTTAAATAGCTTAAACTATTTCTATTCGAAAAAAATTTACCAAAAAATATTTGCATTATTTTAGCATAATATGTTATCGTTTATTAAAATAGAAATTTACATAATAATTAATTTTTACGAAATAGTTCAAATTTAGTAATATCTAGAAATAGTTAAAATTCATAAAAAGACGCATTTTACTAACCTTTGTTTGTGTTATCTGCTAATTAACTACAGACAGAAATGTTATCTTTCGAATATTTTTGTGTTAACTTTTAAACGCATTAACGTAGAAACTTTAAATTTGGAGGAAAACTTTCCTCATTTTGACCAAGTTACTCCACTTCTATTTAGAGCACAATCTGACCAGATCTTTCCCTCTATATGAAAAAGAAAAAACTGTTTAACGATATATAAAATTAGATATATCGTGTATACTAGGGTGCCCACCACCTTCGGAATTGTTTGGGTCCCACCTCTCAAAATTATTCCTTTAGGTGAAAAAACAACCCTGATTTATTTCTAGATTTTTAAGAAATATTTAGAGGTCGCACCCGGCGCTTTTTTGAGTAGAAAATCATGTGAAGGGTTTTTATTTTTTTAAGGATATAAAAACATTGATATTGGACATTTATGAAACAAAAAAGGTTTCCCGGATAATAAAGAAATATTCTCAATTTTTATACGCTCTACATAAATAAAAAGCGCTTTTCTATGGGGTGAAAATACTAAAAATTGACACTTGTGGTTAATAAAGGCTAGAAAAAAATGCACTAAGCGATTTTTCCAGAGTTCTTTTTTTTAAAGGTATTCTTCAATATGTGGGAATTCAGTTATTATGTTTACTTTTTTGAAAAAAAGTACAGGGTCTCCAAAAAATAATTAAATATATCAATAAAAGCTAAAAAATGCATTAATTTGCAATAAAAATATCAATTTTGTAGCAAATAAATGCAAAATGTTTTAAAAATGCCTTGTAATACGTTATACATACTATATAAAAAAAAACAAACTAAATAAAATTATTTTTCTAAAAAGGTGTAGGGCGGAAACCCTTAATTTATTTTTAAAAATCTGAAATATAAATCCGCATCACCCAGTTATATAAATAAAGACATTTCAAAGCAATTTGTACATATTATTATACTTTTTTGCCAATGATCTTTTATCGAAATAAAGTGATTTTTTTGCATTTTATGATTTATGATTTTTTTTTTTGAGATCCTGTTCTTTTTCCCAAATAAATAAATATGGGGCTTTTTCTTGATTGATACTTATCGATGAAATTCTAAAAAAAATGACACATGAGAAAAATTTCTAAGTAACCTTTTTTGCAGCATAAATTAGCTTCATACGTCAATTTTTACCATGTTTATACACTAGTAAAGCCATTTTTTTATCATATATAAGGTTTTTTTTTTTTGAATATTCCCTTATTATTCAAAAATAATTTCCCTTCCCAAAATCGCCTAATTTTAACGTTTTTATATTTAAATAAAAATAAAAACACACACACACATTGAAAAAAAATGAGGGTTGGTTTCTGACCTAAAAGAATATTTATAGGGGATGGGACCCTAAAAAAGTCCATTTTTTAAAGTACATACATACAGACAGAAAAACTGACTTATTTTTTTGACTCATGCATAGTCATCGTGTACTCGAGTGCACTTTTTGCTAAAATTTTACTTCGGAAGTAATAATTATACAGAAAAAAATAGCGCAGTTAAAAAGTTAAAAAAAATGTGTTTATTGTGAAAAAAAAAAGGAGTAAACTTGCATGAATTTTTGCAGGAAATGTACTGTATATTTAATTTAAACTTAAAGTTTTTGTACTCTTTTTAAAGAAAGATGTAATTTTACAGGCCTTGAGGATATCACGTAGAATCAGTAGAAAACGGATTTAATTTATTTTACAGGTGATATATAAAATTTCAGTAGTAGGTACTAAATTGGTGCAGTAAGTAAAAGTTAAATAGCTACCTGTAACCTTACAGAATATATTATGTAAAATTAAAGGACTTCTTAAAATTTTACTGCGTAAAATTATCTAATCTACATATTTTTACATGATTTTAGAACTTAGTTTTTTATAAAATTACCTAGAACTGTAAAATTACAAAAAATGTATACAAAACTACTTAAAATTAACTAAATTTACAAAACTTTTCCTGTTAAATTTATTAGAAATTTTTTTGGTAAAATTACCGTTAAATTTCTGAAAACCTAAGACATATTAACAATCAATTATTTTTACCGCTGATAAACGTAAAATTTACTGGTAATTACTGTAAAAAATATTAGATATTCGTAAATTTTTACTGGATTTCACGAAAAAATTTACTGGTAATTACTGTAAAAAACTCACGAAAATTGTTCAGTAAAAACCACCAGTCCGAGGGCCACAAAATTTTAAATTAAAAAAAAAACTTGTTTTTTAGGTAAATAAACACTGAAAATAAGTTTCACTATTATGTAGAAGCTGTTAAGTCACTTAGAACTTGAAAAAAAAAACTTTTTTTAAATTTTTTTGCTGTTTTTAAAAATTTTCTATTTTAAATAAAAAGAAAAGAAATATTTTTTGAAAAAAAAAATATTGAGAAAGAAAAAAAATATATTTTTTTTATCGTGTTCCAAGTGACTTTCTAATGAACCACTCATTAACACCATCGAAAAGTCCAGTTAGTAAAATAGAGTTTAAAGTGTATAATTACTCTAAAAATCAGATTTACTTTCCTCAAGGAAAGTCTTGCGTTAGTAAAAAGAATTTGAAAAAATTTTATTGCTTTTTTATGTTTCTGGACGTTTTATATCCAAAAAATATGATTTCCGTAAAAAAAAATCTGTCTGTCGGTCGGTTGGTCTGTTTCCGGGAAATTTGTGACAACGATAACTCAATAATATTTTTTTTTTATTTTAGTTTTTTGATTTTTTTTTTAAATTTTTATTGCTTTTTTTACGTTTCTGGACGTTTTATATCCAACAAATACGATTTCCGTCAAACAAAAAAAATCTGTGTGTCGGTCGGTCTGTCGGTCTGTGTGTCCGGGAAATTTGTGACCACGATAACTCAACAACGTTTCGGGCTAAAGAATTAAAATTTGGACCATAGATTGATCATCCAAAGTCCAAGGCTGGTATTATTTTTGGTAAAAATCAGGGTAAGGGGGTAAAATGGGGTAAAAAAAATTTTTTTTTCAAAAACATTTTTTTGTCAATTTATTTTTCGTTTTACAAAAAAATAAACTTTTTTTGAAACAAAAAAAAAATTTTGTTTGAAATTTTTTTTTTAATTTTTTTTTGTTTTATTTATTTATTTTTGTTTTTGTTTTTGATTTTAATGAACCTAGGCCTTTAGGAGAAAGTATTATTTTGTTGGCAGCAGTATTTAAAACTCTAATATTTGCGAGCTCTAGTAATTACTAATAATTTTAATAAGACGAAAATTCATGATTAAATATGCATTTTTTTTTCAGGAACTAAAATATTTTACCATTACCCACGGAAAAAATATTTCGGTCATTATGCCATAGATTTCAATTGCAATTTTTGCCGAAAATCTTTCTTCATGGCCCTGTCGCACTATTTAATTATTTAAATAAACACTAAAAACACCTACACATCAAGTTGTCAAAAACTGTCCTGCAGTATCCTTTTAACAGTTATCCTTTTATTAACGAGTAATCCTTTTAATAATGGGTTAATCCTTTTTCGAAAAACACAATCCACAAAACACCTACCTTTTTTCTTCCCTCCAATTCTGACAGCATGGCTAGCTGCGATACAGGCGCACAGAACGACCGCCAAACTTATCGGCCTCATCCTTGGGCCAGTCAAAAAAGCACTAAAAAATCCCAAAATATCCAAAAAAAAAGTGTCTCTGTAACAGCACAAACACAACTGCACTACTTTGTAACAACTACGCGACTTGCGTCTAGTGAATTAGTTGCAGGCTTTTTAAAACCTTGCAGTGGCCACCACTCTGTTCTTGCAGTACTGAAGAGAATGTGACTGGCGCCCCCATGCGGAGGGACGTTGGTACTGCGATACGGCGTCCTCTGAAGCTATTCAGTGAGCGTCAAGGTCGTTCCTTTTTGTATACTCTTAACGGTTCTCAAGATAGTTTTATAATTTCAAAAAAATCGTCACAAATTACCCCATGTCCATACTTTTATATACACGTATTTTTACAAAAACAATCCATCTGTGTGTCTGTCCGAGTACGTACACAAATTTAATTTTCAAGATAAATTAAGAAAGGATCGGTACGAAAATTTCAGAAAATATCAATTTTTAAAAGAGGAAAAATCCTTTTGGTTTTGAAAAGTATACCTTAAAAAATAAGTTATAGGTGAGGTGCAACTTTTCAAAAAAAAAAATTAAAAAACTATAATTTTATTAATGCAATTATAATAATTAAATTATATTATTATATTATATTATATAATAGCTAATATATATTATATTTTATATAATAGCTAATATATAATAGCTAAATTATTTAATAGAGGGCCTTAACGTGACGTTTTTTTAAAAGAAAACATTAAGCACTTTAATCATGCCAAGTTAAAAAAAAAACATTCAAAAGCAAAGAAGTTACCTGCCCCTACTGTTAAAAATATTTTTTTTTCGTAAAAGCTAAAACAAAAAAAATAATTAAAATATTAAAACTAAAACGAAAAACTAAAAATTAAAAAAAAATGGTTTAAAAAAAGTTATTACCCCACCCTAATATTTACGAAAAAATCTTGGATAAAAAACCTATGGTACAAATTTAAAGTATTTAGCTCAAAGCGTTAAGTTATCGTGACCACAAATTTCTCGGACAGACCAAAAGACAGACAAAAAATTTTTCTTTGTGAAAATTAACTTTTTATATAACCCATCAAGAAACGTTAAAAAAAGCAATAATACATTTTATAAGTGGTATTACTAACGCAAAACTTTCTTTGGGAAAAGTAACTGTATTGCGGGTTGCGTTGTGGCCATTGCCGCATAGGTTCTAGGACTAAGAAGACTTTCGTTGGACTTTACTAATTTATAACTGTAGAATGTAAAAATAAAGTATAAAATTTTAATAAATTACATAAAATTAAATCATTCTATTTATACCTAAAATAACAATATGTAAAATAATTATAATTATAATAATTTATTATAATATATTATTTTATTTTTCCATGGGCACTCGGATAAGTTATATGAACTGTAAACATAATATGTACAAACAAATAATATAAAAAAACTATTTTAATATAATATATTTTACATGTTATGTAATAATATTATGATAATATAATATTATAATAATATTGTCATCTATTGCCACCCTCCAGTACTCTCGAGTTGGAAAAATCTACTTGCCAGTTGGGAAAATCCACCCGCCACACACAGGTAAAAAATTACAAAAAAAAGGAAACAAATCATGAAGCGTCGAATGTTGAATTTTTATAGACCTTATAGTGTCATCTATATGTTTTGAATATATATTTTTTTAAATGTTTGCGGCCTTGCGTAAAAAATTAAATTTAAGTGTCACACTGCATACAAGGTGGGTCATTTAAACGGTTATCGGTTATCTCAGAAACCGTATAAGATAGGTTTTTGAAATTTGGTACTAACCTTCAATATCAACCGGGACACCTTTTTATCAAAGCAGATTTTTTTTTCATCCACACCCTTAGGCGAGAGGGGGTAACTTAAAAAGTTTAAATGGAATTGGGGTGTTTTTTATTCAGATTCAAACTCAGTATAAAAATTACATAATTGACCGAAAAAGTTTTTTTTTCAACCTCAAATTAGGTTGTTAAAAAAACTAAAATAAAAAAAAAATAATATATAAAACGTTTTAATAAAACTATCCTATATTTTCACACCTTAGGTATACCGGGTGAGTTTCAATCCATGTACACCCCGGAAAGTGGGATTATTTTGCCCGATCAAAGCAAATTTTGTGTAGCTTATATTTCTTAACAAGAGCTACATAATGACGTACAAATTATTTTGTTGCACCTCCGGTTTCGCCGGAAACTAAGTCAAAAAATTTTTTATTTATTATAAAATGTCCTAATCCGGCAAAAGTGGAAGTGAAAAAAAAGTACGCCATTTCGTAGCTCTAACAATAGCGCACCAAAAATTTAGATGTGTGCATGGGGGTTGTAAAATTTAAAGTAAAAAAAATTACAAAATTTTGGTTTTTACATAAAATTTATATTTTTCCCACATATAGCAAACAAATTAGATTTTATTTATAAAAAAATAAATCTTGGATGTTAATAAAAAAAAAATTAAAAAAACCTACTAAAAAAATAAAAAGGTTTTAAATTATTTTTTTGATATAAATATTGTTTTCTGGATTCAAAAATGCAAAAATATACAGGGGGTGTAATTTAAAAAAATAATTTAACTTAGTTTCCGGCGAAACCGGAAGTGCAAAAAAATTTTGTGCTCTATTTTGTAGCCCTTGTTAAAAAATATAAGTAATAGAAAATTTGCTTTGATCGGATCGAAAACAATCCCATTTTAAGGGGTGTACATGGATTGAAACTCACCCGGTATAGGTCAGCGCCGAAGGTGAATGTTTTTAGAATTTTCAAGGTCACGCATTCCAAACGACTCAAATCTTCTGTTGTGCCTTAAAAATTTAGGGAGAGAGAATGCTCAGTATTGCATAATGTACATTTTGAGCTGGCTGTACCTTGTGACCCAAGGGGATGTTATCCTATAAGTTTTGCGCTTAAGGCCTCTACAGGGTAGCGGATCGTGTGTATTGCATACAATTTCCACATGGTAGTTACGCCATTAGGGTATACGCAGTGACACTGTTACCCAGCAACATTTCACTAATAGAACACTAACGTCATGAATAAGGTAATTAGGTTATAGTATACAACAATAAATAGTTGTATATGCGCCAACCACTATATATTGCATAAAATACAACAACCAAAAAGTAAACGTGTTCGGTATTTACAAATGAGTGCAGTTGTTTGATTTACAACAACAAACTGTCAAGCCATCAGGTTTTACTTTGTCGGGCGAAGAGCGAGGTACGCCTGGCTTGCAAATCTGCAGGTTCGAATTTCCGGTCCTCCCTACGTCACGATCCTCGCTTCAGTACGCAGGCAATTCACCTTACCCGTCTGGCTAGCAGAGCCTGGTATGCATCGGCTCTCTAATGGTTTGCAAATTTGATGTAATATGTTTTAAATTCACATATTAATTACTTTTA
>OY294044.1:57498884-57543089 GCA_958510825.1 Brachypterus glaber | reverse complement strand
GTTGCTGGAAATCATATTTTTTTGTGCTGCACCCACAATTCTCATTTGCGAATAATTTTTTTTGTACAATGATTAACAATAATAAGAGAGTCATTCTGTAAAAATTTGAAGCAAATCGCTCGTGGCACTTGGCGACTGCGGCGATCGTTGCTGGAGACCATAATTTTTATTTTTTTCTGCTGCACCCACAATTCTCATTTGCGAATAATTATTTTTTGTACAATGATTAACAATAATAAGAGAGTCATTCTGTAAAAATTTGAAGCAAATCGCTCGTGGCACTTGGCCGCAGGAGCGATCGTTGCTGGAGACCATAATTTTTATTTTTTTCTGCTGCACCCACAATTCTCATTTGCGAATAATTATTTTTTGTACAATGATTAACAATAATAAGAGGGTCATTCTGTAAAAATTTGAAGCTTGTGGCACTTGGCCGCAGGAGCGATTGTTGCTGGAGACCATAATTTTTAATTTTTTCTGCTGCACCCACAATTCTCATTTGCGAATAATTATTTTTTGTACAATGATTAACAATTATAAGAGGGTCATGCTGTAAGAATTTTAAGCAAATCGCTCGTGGCACTTGGACGCAGGAGCGATCGTTGCTGGAGACCATAATTTTTATTTTTTTCTGCTGCACCCACAATTCTCATTTGCGAATAATTATTTTTTGTACAATGATTAACAATGATAAGAGGGTTATCCTGTAAAAATTTGAAGCAAATCGCTCGTGGCACTTGGACGCAGGAGCGATCGTTGCTGGAGACCATAATTTTTATTTTTTTCTGCTGCACCCACAATTCTCATTTGCGAATAATTATTTTTTGTACAATGATTAACAATGATAAGAGCGTCATCCTGTAAAAATTTGAAGCAAATCGCTCGTGGCACTTGGCCGCAGGAGCGATCGTTGCTGGAGACCATAATTTTTAATTTTTTCTGCTGCACCCACAATTCTCATTTGCGTATAATAATTTTTTGTACAATGATTAACAATAATGAGAGGGTCATGCTGTAAGAATTTGAAGCAAATCGCTCGTGGCACTTGGCCGCAGGAGCGATCGTTGCTGGAGATCATAATTTTTTATTTTTTTTCTGCTGCACCCACAATTCTTATTTGCGAATAATTATTTTTTGTACAATGATTAACAATAATAAGAGGGACATTCTGTAAAAATTTGAAGCAAATCGCTCGTGGCACTTGGCCGCAGGAGCGATCGTTGCTGGAGACCATAATTTTTAATTTTTTCTGCTGCACCCACAATTATCATTTGCGAATAATAATTTTTTGTACAATGATTAACAATAATGAGAGGGTCATGCTGTAAGAATTTGAAGCAAATCGCTCGTGGCACTTGGCCGCAGGAGCGATCGTTGCTGGAGATCATAATTTTTTATTTTTTTTCTGCTGCACTCACAATTCTTATTTGCGAATAATTATTTTTTGTACAATGATTAACAATAATAAGAGGGACATTCTGTAAAAATTTGAAGCAAATCGCTCGTGGCACTTGGACGCAGGAGCGATCGTTGCTGGAGACCATAATTTTTATTTTTTTCTGCTGCACCCACAATTCTCATTTGCGAATAATTATTTTTTGTACAATGATTAACAATAATAAGAGAGTCATTCTGTAAAAATTTGAAGCAAATCGCTCGTGGCACTTGGCCGCAGGAGCGATCGTTGCTGGAGACCATAATTTTTATTTTTTTCTGCTGCACCCACAATTCTCATTTGCGAATAATTATTTTTTGTACAATGATTAACAATAATAAGAGGGTCATTCTGTAAAAATTTGAAGCTTGTGGCACTTGGCCGCAGGAGCGATTGTTGCTGGAGACCATAATTTTTAATTTTTTCTGCTGCACCCACAATTCTCATTTGCGAATAATTATTTTTTGTACAATGATTAACAATTATAAGAGGGTCATGCTGTAAGAATTTGAAGCAAATCGCTCGTGGAACTTGGACGCAGGAGCGATCGTTGCTGGAGACCATAATTTTTATTTTTTTCTGCTGCACCCACAATTCTCATTTGCGAATAATTATTTTTTGTACAATGATTAACAATGATAAGAGGGTTATCCAGTAAAAATTTGAAGCAAATCGCTCGTGGCACTTGGACGCAGGAGCGATCGTTGCTGGAGACCATAATTTTTATTTTTTTCTGCTGCACCCACAATTCTCATTTGCGAATAATTATTTTTTGTACAATGATTAACAATGATAAGAGCGTCATCCTGTAAAAATTTGAAGCAAATCGCTCGTGGCACTTGGCCGCAGGAGCGATCGTTGCTGGAGACCATAATTTTTAATTTTTTCTGCTGCACCCACAATTCTCATTTGCGAATAATTATTTTTTGTACAATGATTAACAATGATAAGAGGGTCATGCTGTAAAAATTTGAAGCAAATCGCTCGTGGCACTTGGCCGCAGGAGCAATCGTTGCTGGAGATCATAATTTTTTATTTTTTTTCTGCTGCACCCACAATTCTCATTTGCGAATAATTATTTTTTGTACAATGATTAAAAATAATAAGAGGGTCATCCTGTAAAAATTTGAAGCAAATCGCTCGTGGCAGTTTGGCAATTGTTTCTGGAGTTAATTTTTTTTAACTAAATATTTATACTGATTTTATTTCGCTGCACCCCTGCGTTTTTTTTTACTAGGGTGATCATTGTAGATAACCCTAACCTTATATTTAATAAGAATAATGAGTCAAATTTGCCTTTGCATTAAAATAAAACTGATGTGCCGCTTCATAGTTTCGTTGCTAACTTTCGTTGCTAACTTCACACGCGTGTTAAAACCGCCTATAAATATCGTAATGTACGGCTGGTTTTAAATTTTAGCAATCGGTTCAATTGCTATTAAATTTTAGTGTCTATAGTGTCGGTTAACCGATTACATCATCTTAAACGACAACCGATTTTGACAAAGGAGTTGTCCCTAGATTCGTCTCTGAATCACGAGTGACTAAATCAAAACGGCGAATTATGGATGCCATTTTGTTTGTCCAAAAAAGATAAAAATCAATAAATTCCGTTGTGTGAGGTATTAAATTAAAGGTTTGGAAAAGGCGAATCCAAAAATTAAAATGTCGAGTTTTGGCGCCATAATATGCGTTATGACTTATTATTTTTCTTTTTTTTTAACTAAAAGGCGACCAAAACTCGAAATTTTAATTTTTGAAATCGTCTTTTTAAAACCTTTCATACCACGCACGATGGATTTTTTTGAGTTTATCTTTTTCGGACAAACAAAATGGCATCCATAATTCGCCATTATTTTCGTCACTCATGATTCTGAGACGAATCTAGCGACACCTCGTTTGTCAAAATCAGTTTTCACTTTATGATGTGACAAAGAATCCCATGTACAAAAACAGACACGCGTGAACAACTTTACTTTGCTTGCGTGCACAGTCGGGTAAAAACTTACGCCGTATGACAATTACTTTTTAATATGTTGTTAGTTCTTCATTATATTAAAATATTGGACGGTTCTGACTGTATAAATTTTAGCAATCAAGAAAAATTAAAAAAATTAATAAATTGAAATAATACCAAAGCACTTATCTAAAAAAACTGGTATTATATGAAGAAAATTGTGAATATAATAGTTATTTATTGTACTAGTGGGTAAAGTAAGATATTGCCCATGAGAAAATTAACCTGCGAGGCGTCAGCTAAGCAGGTTAATTTTCGAGAGGGCAATATCGGTTTACCCATGAGTGCCATACAAGGTTTTATCCAATAAATAGCTTAGAAATTCATATTTTTATTAAAAATTTTAATGACATTTACAAGAAAATTATTTGACAAGTGACAATTGAGTGGGTAAAATAAATAATTATCCACTCAATAAAGTAAAAGCCACGCGGGGGTTATTATTGAGTTTATCTATTTAAAATAAAGCTGGTAATTGTCTCATTATCTGTATGTATTGGATAAATAACTATTTTTAGTAGGTCCAGTAAACTTTACTATACCTAGGTACTAGGGTGACCCACCAAATTTTCAAATTGAAAATTTTGGAGGTCTCAACCCTTAAACTTGTTCATTGGGGTAAGAGTATCATCCCTGAATTTTCTCAGAATTTTTGAAAGAAATCTATAGGTCGCTCACAGCCATTTTTTAAAAAGATATGTTTTTTAGCTTTTTTATTTTTTTTTTAAGTCCGAAGGATTTTTTAACACGGCACATTATAAAGGGATAGTACATGGATAACCTCAAAAAAAATCAGAATGTTTTCTTTCAAAATGGCGGAGCTGTTCGAAAATGAGCAACATTGCTTCATTTTAGGCGTAATGACAGGCACAATTTTTTTTCATTATCTTAAAATATTGTAGATATAGCCCATAGGTCTCCACATAAAAACATCCATAATTTTTTTAACTGGATATACGGGATATCCAGAAAAAAATAGAATATATATTTTTTCGCGTTTTTGAAAGATAAATTCGGTTTTTAGCAGTTTAATTCAATTTTTTCGTTCGACAAAAAGTTTTTTTTTATCTCTATACAAATTCTGATGTATACAAACATAACATTTGTAGTAATTTTTTTATTGGATGTATATATTTAAAAAAAAATTATATTATAAAAAAAATACTACAGAAATTACCTTGAAAATTACAACTAAATTGCCTAAAAACCGAATTTATCTCTCAAAAATGTATATTATTATTTTGCTGGATACCCCGTATATCCAATTAAAAAATACATAGTGGTTTTTATGTGGGAACATATTGGGCTACACGTCACAATATTTTAAGACAATGAAAAAAAATTTTTTGTGCCTGTCATTACGCCTAAAATGAAGCAGTGTAGTGCATTTTCGAACTTAAAAGGGCAGAGCTCCGCCAATTTGAAAGAAAAATTTCTGATTTTTTTTTGAGGTTATCCATTTACTATCCCTTTATACCTTTTCCTGTTAAAAAAATTTAAATAAAAAATCCTTCCGACTTTTTTTCAAAAATTCTGACAAAAATCCCCAATGAACAAATTTAAGGGGTGATTTTCAATATGAAATTTTCGTGGGTCACCCTACTAGGTACCTACTAATTAAAGCTGAAAGTTTTATGCTACGCAGGAAAATGGAACTTTCTGAAGCTCGAATGATATATATAGAAATCGAAATATTTATTTGTACTACTGTCATCGTTAGATTGATATACATTGTCAGATAAACATAATAAATAAAAACACAAATAGACAAATATAAAAATAAATAAATAAATAAGTTGACATTAATCTATAGTTATATCTTCTAAGTACTCTTTGACTGTGTAATAACTTTTATTTGCAAGAAACGCTTTTACCCTATTTTTAAATATATTTGGACTACGAATTTGTCTCAAGTAAAGGGGTAGTTTGTTATACAGGGTGATACCGCTATAGGTTGGAGAGGATCTGAACAATGCAGATTTATGCTTCGGAATAGTCAAAGTTTACTTCACAACGCCATGCTTTAACTCCGAGTTTTCCTTGGTTAGAAGCAGTGTTTTAAACATATAGATGCATGGAAGGGTCAATATATTATATTTAGTAAATATTGGCTTGCAAAACCGCCTAGATTTTAGATCAAACATTAGCCTAATAATGCGCTTCTGCAAAATAAATGATCTGTTAGTAGTAGAAGCATTACCCCACAGAACCACATTATAAGTTAAATGACTAAAAACCAATGCATAGTATATATTAATAAGACCCTGAATGTCCAACATGGACTTGACTCGAGAGACAAAAATGATTTTTTTAATTTTTTACAAACTAGATCTATATGACTGCTCCATCTCATATTACTGTCTAGAAGGATTCCTAGGAACTTTGCATTATTTTTTGGGCTTATAACGGTATTTTCCACAAATATATCTAATACTCTTCTTTCATTTCAACACGAGCTCCATTATAAAAATAAAGACATTCTGTCTTATCCAGATTTAGTATAAGCATATTTTTTCTACACCATTTATTAAACTTCCCTATTACAGTAGCAATAAGTAAGTTTAAATCTGTAAAAGTTCTTGCTGAAAGGATTAAAGCCGTATCGTCCGCAAACATGCTAAGTATTTTAGCTTGTATATGTAGGGGCAAATCGTTAACAAATAATAAAATATTGCTGAGCTAATATCAAAGTAACTTGAAGAAGAATTATAATATTTTACAAACATTTTCCTATATCTGAGATAATCCATAATCCAACTTAGAATACAACCTCTAAATAAATAAGAGGTGCCTTAATTTCTGATCATTTAATAAAATAAATGCGATGCATTTCGGTTTTTAAAAAACCATCTTCGGGCATATAACATCTATAAAAAGTATAAAAGATAATAAGAAAAAGCTACAAAAAATATAAAATGTGGAAAAATTTGTGAAAATTGAGCTTACCTAATTAAAAGGGTTTAAACCCAAAAACAAATAAACACCAGTAATTTAATAAATGATCAGAAATTAAGGCAACTCTTATTTATTTACAATGACTATTTCTGAGACGAGAAAATTTACAAACTTTACAACCTCTAAAGCCTAACTCGTACAACTTGGTTTCGACAAACTAAAGCTTCAAAGAGTCGAACGCATGGGAGAGGTCGAACAGAAGTCCGCCAACAAATTCTCCATTATCTAAAAGTTATTTTTAATTAGCACATCTCTAAAAAGGCAATCAAAAGTTTAATATTTAATGAATGTATGTGAAGGTTTATTTATCATCCTCTCTAGATGCTTTAAAAAGTGATTTATAAATAATATATAATACAATATTGTGAATTTAAGAGTAAAAGTATAAAGCCATTGTTTAAAAATAATAATTCTTTATTCTATAGGTTGATTATAGTTATTTAAAACAAATATGTATGTATTAAATTTTAAATTAATTAACAACTAATTAATAAAAAAAGAAATTAAGGTTAATAATAATTCTCACCAGTTTCCAATTTACTAAAATTGTCAGAAACCGTCCCAGACAAAAAATAAACTTTTTTCACTACTAGCTTTAGAACATACCATTATTTATCATGAAATCGATTTTCTTCACCTATAGCAATAATAATTTTTTCTTTCCTAGTAGGAGTAAATTTTATATTGATTTCTGTCACTTTGGATGTTGAGTTATTTATGCAATTTTTACTAATTAAACCCAGGAAAATAGCTTTAAATAACTTTTTTATTTGTTAAATATAAATAATTACAATTATTATTAACTAATACAATAAAAAATTAGTTAAATATTATGAAAAGATAAAAAAAAAATAAATTTTTAAACGTCAGTTCAAAGTATTTATTTGAGCAAATGTCATTTTTATTTTTATTTTATTTTATTTTATTTATTTATTAACGGGAAAACCCCAATACATAAGAAGTACAAAATATAGTATAATTATAAATGCATACATATAAAACTTGTGATACAAAAATAATATCAAAAATTAAGGTTATTTAGAGAAGTTTTAAAAGATTTTAAAGACAAATCAAAAAAATTCAAATAATTATTATTGTTATTAGCCAACAACATAGCTCTATCCAAAGGCGTATGAGACCCGTAGTTAGTTCTATGAAAGGGTATATTAAACGTTGGAGAACTTCGTCTAAGATTTCTTGTAGGTATAAAGAACTGAATTTTATGCAACATTTCTGGACAAATAAGTAAATTATTAATAAGTTTAAATAACAAACATAAATCTGATTTACGTCTTCTATGACAAAGTAATTCAATATTCAATGCTTCGTATACATGAGATAAATTATGGTCATAAATTGGAATATTTAGTTTATTAGCACAAAATCGTAATACTTTACGTTGAACAGACTCAATCTCATCTATAGCAATATTATACTGAGGGGACCAAATTACGGAGGCAAATTCAAGATGAGATCTAACAAGGGAATTGTAGACAGTTATAATAGACTTAACAGAAAAATCTTTACAATTTCTGTTAACAAAGCCTAACATTTTGTTAGCCTTTTGAACAATTGAGTTAATAGGACAGTTAAAATCCAGTTTACGATCTAGGCTACTGGATTTTTATGAAAATTTCAAGAAATATCATTTCTCTTAATAACTTATTTTATTATTCGAATAAAAATAGTTAAATAGTGATAGTAGTGAAAAAACTACGGTAGAGAAGACTATTATAGCCTCGCACTCTTAAATCCCTTGCTGCCACGTAGCTCGGCTATAAAAAATGTCTTCTCTACCTTGGTATATAATTACTATTAATTCCCATTATCTGACCTAAAATGAGCTGTCAAAACTATTTACTTCCCAAGGAAAGTCTTGAGTTAGTAAAAAATAAAAAATTTTTATTGATTTTTTTACGTTTCTGAACGTTTTATATTCAAAAAACATGATATCCGTCAAAATATTTATTGTCTGTCGGTCTGTCGGTCTGTGTGTCCGGGAAATTTGTGACCACGATAACTCAAGAACGCTTCGGGCTAAAGACTTCAAATATGGACCACAGTTGATTATCCAAATTTCTAGGCTGAGATTGTTTTTAGTAAAAATCGGATTGGGGTAAAAGGCTAAAATGGGGTAAAAACTATTTCTTTCAATTTATTTTTGGTTTTACGTAAAAAAAAACTTTTTGAAAAAAAAATTTAAATTTTTTTTATTTTTTTTTATTTTTTCTTTTTATTTTTGTTTTTGATTTTGATGTTTTTTTTTTATTTAATGAGCCCATGTATATAGGGAAAAAAGTATTATTTTGTTGGCAGCACTATTTTTTTAAATATCGTTTTACTGAAACAAATGAAAATCGTTTCTTTTTTTTACCAACAGCTACATAGATTTTAAATTTGGTATTTATTAAAAAGTACACTTTAAGCCGGAGTTAAACCAGTACATGAGCCAGTACAATAATTATGTCACATTCATGATCAATGTGTAATATATGTAAGGACAGAAATTTTTAATTTTAAACAAAATTATAAAAATATTAATTTATTATTCCATCAATCTATTTTCTAATCATCGTACAGAGAGATATTGGTAGACTGACAGTTTCGGGCTGCTGGCCCTCTTCAGTACCAAGAGTCAACTCTGCACGCTGATTAAGAAAACGTTTTTAGACTTTACTCGCAAAAGGAATATAGCCATTAGGTTGATGTAGACTTGTGCGCCATCTATTTCTAGATGTAGACAACTACTCTTGGTACTGAAGAGGGCCAGCAGCCCGAAACTGTCAGTCTACCAATATCTCTCTGTACGATGATTAGAAAATAGATTGACGGAATAATAAATTAATATTTTTATAATTTTGTTTAAAATTAAAAATTTCTGTCCTTACTAATTTTACGTCTAACCACCCGTTAGTGGTACTAGTGCTTGAGACACACAAGTCTTCAACTTGCTACCATTCAAAGTCTCCAGATAAGGAGGGGTATGAGTAGTTGTCTACATCTAGAAATAGATGGCGCACAAGTCTACATCAATCTAATGGCTATATTCCTTTTGCGAGTAAAGTCTAAAAACGTTTTCTTAATCAGCGTGCAGAGTTGACTCTTGGTACTGAAGAGGGCCAGCAGCCCGAAACTGTCAGTCTACCAATATCTCTCTGTACGATGATTAGAAAATAGATTGATGGAATAATAAGTGTAATATATGTTTGAAGTAAAAAAAAATATTTTGTATCACTGCACTTATAAATAAAAAAAATATATATATTACCTTATTTATAATTTTAATAATGGATATAATTATTTAATGATCAATTAATTTTATTATTATTAATTATTAGTATCAACTGCAGGTTTGGTTCCAAATGCGAAAAAACACCTTTGTATGCATTATCGTCATAATATAGCACAACAGGCCTATAGGCTCAGAGCTTGTTGAACAATCCTTCTCCATCTTTTCCTATCTCTAGCTAACACTTTTTATCCTCTCCAACATTTGACCAAGGCATTAACTGGGGAACCCTTTGAAATATCTTGACATTACCTTTTACGTGGGGTCAACGTGTACACGTCAAAGCACACTTTAAACAGCCGGTACATTCCTCAAAGTATATCCAATACTAGGTAGAAAAACTTCCCTATCTATTAAACTTCTTTCTGCCATAAAACCCTTAAGCCAATACTTCTATACCAAGCGCCAGCTTTGAATGAAATCTCCCTTAACAAAACCCTTTTATCCAAACCTAAGTCCCTCCAAAAAAAAGTACTCGGAATATGCCTTAAAGGGGCAAGGTTTATGAGGAACGCTTTCGTATAAGGGGTCCGCCTTTGTGAAGCTTCGACGAAATTAAGCGAGTCGCACCCGAACTGGTATGATCTTCGCCTTTTACCACACATTCGCAACTGTATCACTGCAGGTTTTCCAGTACAGTTAACTAAACAAACTAGTTATGACGATAATTATAGTCCAGTCAAATAATAAATGTAAATTGCCATAAATTTACACGGGCTGATATTTTAAATGTAGTAGTGGTAACAGAACACTCCTGTTAGTTTTTCAACGGGTGATATGCGTCAGGGGTGTTCGCTATCATGAATTTTAGGGGTGAGTTGCTTAATATGCATCTTACGATAAAAGTGCATATAACTAATTTTGTTAAGAAGGAAATTTCCAACAATTTTTGTTTGAATCATTTTTTTAATATAGTAATAACAATCGAGTTAATTTAAAAATAGCCATGTTGGAGGTGAAATTGGTTTTTTTCCATTTTTCAGCCAAATTATTCATCGGGCGATAAAAGTGGTTATAAGCAAACTTGTAGCTCTTGAAATTCTCTTTCATATGTAATAAGTTTTCATAGGTACTTTGGTATGGTTTCAGAAGGCACAACTCGACTTTCAGCGCCCACTGTAACCGGTACAAAATACTTATGAAAATGCATAATATTATGCATTTTCATAAGTATATAAAACTTATAGAGAATTTCAAGAGCTACAAGTTCGCTTATAACCATCCTACCCTCAGATAAATAATTTGGCCAAAAATTCGAAAAAAAAAAAAACAATTTCGCCCCGAACATGGCCATTTTTGAATATTTATTACTCGATTCTTATTAAATATTATATTAAAAAAATTATCCGAACAAAAATTGTTGGAAATTTTCTCCTTAACAAAATTGGTTATATGCATTTTTATCTTAAGATGTATATTATGCGAGATAACCGCACTCACCCTCAATATTCAAGATAGCGGACTCCCCTTACGCAAATCACCCGGTGAAAAACTAACAGGAGTGTTTTGTTACTATCCACTACAACCTTTTAAAATATCAGCCAGTGTACATTTATTGCAATTTAACATGGGAATTTCTCGTTATTTGACTGGGATATTATGACTTGACCGTTATCAGGTGATGGAATAAGACGTTCCGTTTTTCTTTTATCACCTACATCGTGTGAACGTTATTAGTCCGACAAAGGAAACACAGGTAGGTCTTAAAATGTTAATTAAAAAGAATTTATAAAATACATTGTTATAATTGTTTGCAAACATATAGATATAAATGGTGACAGGGCATAGTAGGATTTATTCTTATATGATTTATTAGAAAATAATAGTAATAATTATTGCTGTATCATAACAATATCTTGAAAGGCGGGTTCATATAAATATTAATATGTCCATAATATATCGTCGGCTTACAAGTAAAAGGCACTAAGTCACTTTTTTGCAAAAAATGGGATTTAAATGACACTGTAATTAATTTTTGATGATCTATGTATGGGTAAACCGAACTAACTTCTAGGTGGACTGCCAAGGGAGTTACCCACTATACAAAACGCACCAATTTGATTTTGATTAAAATTTTATCTGGCAATAGGCACTAAGTCACTTAGTGCACTTAGTGCGTTTTACTTGTAGATTATTTCAAATGTTTCTGTACTAAGCGACTTTCTAAAAAGAGTTAATTTATAAAAATATGATTGCTTGAATCATTTATATGATACAATATCGCGTTATTTATTGTACTGACAAACGCATTCAAATTTTGCTATGTTAAAGTTGATGGAATAGAGACAGAACAGAGAAACAGAACTTTACCTGTAAAGTGACAACGCTTTTTACGTGTACTTTCGATGTGTAGGTAATAATTTAATTTTCATTTGCATTGGTTTTTTTGTTATCAGATAATATTTCAAAACTAAATTTAAAGCCTTTACACTATGTTCAAAGTCTCGGTGCATTTCTGAGGTGTTGCACCGTGAAGTGTTTTATCATTAGGTAATAATGTTTCATTATAATTATTGACTTTAGGAGATGCTTCTTTGCCGGCACAGCCGATGGCCTCTGAAAACTGTCTTAGTTCTGGCATAGTAAGCAGTTTCATATAATTAATACTAATTAATTATAATAATAAATATTATTATTAATAATTGTTTGCTAGTCGTATCCTTATGTTAAAATTATTGTGTTTGTCGTGAGATATAGGATATTTGAGGGAAAAAAAGAACCAAATTTGTAGGTTGCCTACGTTTCGTGACCTTTATTGTCACTTCTTCAGGGCAATCTCAGTGATTAACGTCTTTTTTAATGGGCCCCATTTTAGAGGTTATAATTTCAAAAATAAAATAAAATAACATCCTGGGAAAATGGGCACGGAAAATATGTGTATGGAAAACACAACTTCGACTCACAAGCAACAAACAAAAATGTAGTTTTTTACACAAACCATTTGTTTTCTTGTTTTCTGTTTGTGAGTCGAAGTTGTGATTTCCATACACATATTTTCCGTGCCCATTTTCCCAGGATGTTATTTTATTTTATTTTTGAAATTATAACCTCTAAAATGGGGCCCATTAAAAAAGACGTTAATCACTGAGATTGCCCTGAAGAAGTGACAATAAAGGTCACGAAACGTAGGCAACCTACAAATTTGGTTCTTTTTTTCCCTCAAATATCCTATATCTCACCACAAACACAATAATTATTATTAATTTTGGAAACGTTCTTTAAACAATCAAAACGTCCAAACCCTTCTTTTAAAAATCTAGTTTTTGAAAATTTATGTAAACATCTTGTTTTCTAGTTTATAGTTATACATTACGTTTAATTAATAGAGGGGTTTTAATTTTAAATAGTTTTTTATATTATTTTATTGACTTAGTGCTCTTTACTTGTAAGCCGACGTCGTGGGCCTACAAGTAAAAGGCACTAAGTCCATGTCTTTTTTCAAATTTAGTTGAATTAAACTACTTCAATTTTTCTTTATTTAACTGCAAATGGGACATTATTATGTCCAAACATGTCATTGAAATTTGCGGTAGTTTTTTTCCAAAAACAATTATTACAAAAATTAAAAAACAACAATGAAAGTTAAATTTGTCAATATCTCAAAACCATGTTTTTGGACTTAGTGCTCTTTACTTGTAAGCCGACGATATTCTATATGTTGTAAATGATCGAGTATTCATACCTAACATTGTAAGTAAAACAAATGACTCTTCTAGGAACATTGATCCTGGATCAATAACATAAAAGTATACAAATTATGTACTACACAATATCTGCCTTGCTAAGCTGAAAGGTCCTATCTGTATATGTTAAACCTATGTAGATAAGAGCTTTTTGAATGAAATTCAACCGCTCAAGTACGGTGTGTGCACCATTTATACCCGCCAGACCCGTCATTTTCAACAGGGCGGTTTTGTTTGTATTGATTTTATCTCTCACTAAGTGTGCTTGATATAGTACTTTCCATTACTGTCGACTTATTGATTAAGTAATGTCAACTTACCTAGTTGGTAGTGAGAAAATGTTTTTTTTTTTTTTGAAAATCATTTTTTTTTTTTTGGGAAAAAGCAATATACCATTTACTGTGAATAATAAATAATAATAAATGCGTAGCGTTACATATCTTCACGGCTTGTTTGCTTGTTTGTATTTTATTCCTCCTTTTTTACCTGATTTTGGCCGGAAAATCGCATTTTTTTTTCATTTATTCAGAAATGGGGTCATTAATTTTAAGAGGTTTTCTACATCATAAAATATGACAAAAAGTTCCTATAAAAATATGTCTAAAAATGCTAAGCTACTTTGAAAGTGGCTAAAAAATTCGGTTTTTATTTAAAGTCCAAAGTCAGGAACCCTTTGAGGTTTTGCATGTGAACTATTCTTAATAAGGCTCATCTTCGTATGTTATTTTAATGTACTTATTTTAACCGGGGGTATGCGAAACGGGGAGGCCTTATCAGTTTTTTGTCCCAAACTTTTTCCCTGTAACTTTTTTGAATTTTATTTTTGGAATATGATACATCAGGTCAAAATACATTAAAAGGGTACTCTTGTTATAATACTGTAGGATTAACCGTTTTCGACCAAAATGCATTTAAAGGTGAAATAAAACCTTTTTTATCCATTTTTAAATTGCAAATTATGGTTCTGTCAATAGTTGAGTCACCTACTGCAGTTCTGACTAGCGCGGTACTGCGCTAGGCTCGTTCATAAAATACAACCTATAAAAACTGTCAATACATTTTATAAAAAGAATATTTTGTTGTATTTTTTGGTAATAACAATAATTATGAATAGTAATATATTCATATTTATTAATTAGTTTTAGGTATGAAATTTCGTTGTTAAAGTGAAATACTGAAAAACAAAATATTACAGCGATTCTCACTAGAATTCTCTACAGTAGCAAATTCCTGATATAACTGTAATATGATTGGACAGAAATAAACACGTGGTCAGAAATATTGTTAAATGATCGGGTTGATAAAAACGTTAAAAAATAATGCGCGTGGATTTTTTTTTTTTCGGAATTTTAACTAATATCGACATTGGCAAACTAAAGGACGTAATTTTTTACAAGACTGCCTTTGGTTTTCGTGTTTGGGGTGGAGCTATCGCTGGAACCATTTGCCATGTTATTTTTGAGTTTTCAACTTCAGCGAGTGCTGCACATTTATTTATCACGGCAAAAATAGTATATTAAAGGACTAGTTTCATAACATACGTTTTTAGCGCACGAATACAAGTTTAGAAAACGAGCCGCTTGTGGCGAGTTTTCTAAAGTACTAGTGCGCTAAAAACGTGTTATGAAACGAGTGCTTTATACAATTTTTTCTATTTTGCTCTTAAATTTAAAAAAAAACTTACATTTAAATTGATGACTGATTTAGGGATTTTTGTTTTGGATTGGCATTAGATACAGTTTACACCATGTTTAAAATTCTAAGAGCAAATGATATTTTCATGTATTTTATAGTCATCTCTTCTCTTTTTTACTGCAATTAACCAAGCCACAATTTTAACATGGTAAAAATAACCTAAACACAATTTTTTTTTAGAAAATTCAACTTTAAAGCGATATTGACATTTGCACGGAAACCGTCAAGCGATAGGCCAGGTCTGTTGCCAACCCAAAAGAACAAAAAGTACAGACCTCTTATGGGCCTATAAGAACTCGCAAAATGCGTGTGATTATGAGCTTTAAAAAGTCGCAAAATAGAAAAAAAAAATTTAACATTTAGAATTGCCTATACTATACTTTGTAAAAAGTTTTGTACATAAAAATAACAGAGGTCGTCTGAAAAAAAAATCCAAAAAAGTCCAAAGCTCGTCAATTTTTTGCCTCAAAAATCAGAACAACCTCTTAAGTTAATACACTCTAAAATAGCAACACTCACAAAAAGTAAAAATTCGATCATAATTTAAAAGTGGCATTATATGTATAATAAAGGTATAATGAAAAAATCACTGCAATGCTATTACATTTCAGACTTTTACTTTTAAAGTTGGCACCTGTGTTCTTATACTGCTAACAAAAGATTAATTACTTGAATTGTTATCATGATATTTACAGTCGGGTCAAGATATATGGCAAACAATAAAAGTTATGATTTGTTACAACGCCCCGTGGATAACTACGAGGTGTTTTTAAAAAGTAAATACTTTAAAATTGAAGCTTAACAGGTTGAGCGCCACGACAGACACCGGTGCACCGGTGACTACTTAAAGTAGTCCAAGTTCATGTGAACTTAGAGACTCGTGCCCGCTACATACAGTGCGGTCCAAAAGTCACCGCCCCTTTTAACTGTTGAACGAGTTGATATATCGACTTAAAATTTAGAGCTCTTAAATAAGACAACTTAAACTATCTTTTAGCATATATTTGATATTTTCAGCTCTTAAAATGTGGGCAGGGGGGCATGGGGGACATTTTTTTAAATGGAAAGGGGTGATACATCATTTTAAAGCTTATTAATTGAACGTGTCTCCGAAGTCAAATATCTAGGTCATATAATCTTTATCTTTCGAAATTCTAGAGAAATTAAAAGTATACACACCTTAACACTTCTGTATAATGCATTTGTAAGATCCAAGCTTGAGTATGGTTCAGTAATTTGGAACCCTTGTCATGAAATACATATAAATGCTGTAGAAAAGGTTCAAAAGCGTTTCTTTAAATATTTGTATCTTAAAACACATAACGATACCCCCAAGCAACAAAGCCGTAACTCATATATTGTCATTTTTCATGACAGCTAAATTTCTAAAATATATTTTTTTGTTATTTAAGGGTGGGAAATGATTGAAGTGGAAAAGGAAGGCATGTGATACATCATTTAAAAGCTTATAAAATTCTCTATTAAACTGTATAAGTATTTATTGTTTATTTATTGTTTGTTTCTGATAATATTCGAGTTTAGAATTTCTTGCTTTAGTGTTTTTATGTAAACTTTTGGTTAAAATGGCCTGTGGAGCAATCTGAGTAGTACCACCATGTGTGTCTTTTTTCAAGGGATTTACTTATGAGAATAACTCAAAATAGGTCTAACTTGAGTTACAACCTTGTTGCATGGGAGTGTCGATAATGTTTATCCTCCTTTTTATACATCTTATAAAACGCTTTTGCAAAGCTTTGGGTTCGTTGAGCTTTCTAAGCATAGATTCTATTATAACATCTCGTTTTTATATAAATTACCACATAACATTATTGATTGTCCAAGTTTGCTTAGTATGTTCAATTTTCATGTTCCTTTGCTCAGAACTCATCGTAGAACTTTATTTTACTTAGAAACGCCACGTACCAACATACTTAAAACCTATTATACGTAATGTGCTCTAGTTTGGAGCAGATTGAGGGGCTAATTGATATATTTAACGATAGCTTAAGTAGTATTAAATCAATATGTTATTCTTTTGGTTAATTGGTTATTCTCTTTTTAATTTTGAAATTTAATTTATATTTTTCTCTTTTCATTTTTTAATTTTAACTTAGTTTTAATATAACTTTTATACTTTTTTTATATCTGTTATTGTTTTTGTAGTTAACTTTGTAATTGGGATTTTCCCTGTAAAGTTAAATAAATAAATAAATAAATAAATAAATAAATAAATAAATAAATAAATAAATAAATAAATAAATAAATAAATAAATAAATAAATAAATAAATAAATAAATAAATAAATAAATAAATAAATAAATAAATAAATAAATAAATAAATAAATATAAGTCTTTTCGAATAATGCATAGGTACAACAGTGCATCTGAAATGTTTACACAGGCTCGCGTAGATACTCTGGATGCATTAGGGCATGTCCACAGGCTCGCATAAGATCGTAATACAATGCGATGCTGTGATTGGCCTGATGTGCAGCCATTTATCTTGTAAGTCAATCACGGCACCGTATTCTTATGTTTTATGTTCTTATGCAAGCTTCTGGATAGGCCTTTACGCCGTAAAACAATTGCCAGCTATGTTGGCCGTCTGACGTCTAACGCCAACAGCCTTCTCAGGCCTCTAGTTCAATTTATTATTTTTTGGAGTTCTCCAGTTATTGTTAACTGGCGCCGCCTCTGCTTCAGATAATTTGATACTTATACCTTAAGTTTTTTTTTCTCATACTTTTTACATGTACAGTTGGTACCAACAAAACTGGAAAAGTGGGTTAAGTAAAATTTCATGTTTTCCATAAAATTTAGTTGTGTGAATGTGGATTATTTAAATGGGGTTATGCCTGTTTGAAAAATAAGGTTAGTTTAACCATGTCAAAAATCATATGTTATTCTATGCATTTGTGTTTAGTAAATACTATTTGGATTTTGAAGCGTATCTCTATTGTTAATTACTGTATTTCTGCTCTAAAATATCCCTATTCTAAAATGTCTATTATAAAATCCCCTTATCAATATATTTTGTATTTTTATCTAATAAACTTGTTTTAAATTCCTTTATTTTTAAAAAACACTACTAGTATATTGGTCTCCTACAACTAGGTATTCCTCATAGTTCCTTAATTTAAAAATTATAATTATGGGTTTTACACCAGTATTATTCGAGTATTCTTGTTTTTCTGCTTTATCTCTCCCAATTTTAAAAAAATACACCAACATTTTTTGACTTTGACATTGATGTGGCAATAACAATATTGACACTAAATTTATTAACAAGTAAACAAATATTAGTCAAATGAAAGATAGTTCACAATGTAATTTTTTTGACAACCCCACTTTTCCAGTTTTGTTGGTACCAACTGTACCTACAAATGTATATTTTATTTTTATATGTTTTTTTTGACGGTAATAAATGCATTATTATTTAATGCATTAAATACTATGAACACATGGTTTTACCATATTATGATAAAAAATTTAATTAATATGTAAAATAGGAAATTTCAATATCTAATACCTATGAAATATACCATACATATTATTAACATACCTTATATTTTAAAACATAATTATTATTTGTGCCTAATTGGTTCCTACGTAATTATAATAACACTAAAACTACTTTTAATTACATAGCTCGTGCATTATTTAAAACGATTCCCGAAAACATAAAAATTTTACCACGCAATTTGCAATAGCGAAAGGGGACAGGGAAAGCGTGACCCATCCCTTTTTAAAAAGTGGTTAAATTTTAATTAATTATTTAAAAGTTGATAAATGTGTTGTCCTTAGTTGGACAACTCTCTTCTAGTAGGTAAATTGTTTTTTAGAGGTGACTCGCCTCTAAAAAACAACACCTCAGGTGAGGGAAACAGTCATTGGTTTGATCGTATTCAGAGAAAAAAACTTTTTTAAACTGAAACGAACGAAACGAATAACATCCAATATTAAAACCGTAAAGTGGGAACGAAAATTTTTCGACCTTTTCATAAAAAACAAATTTTGATAGTTTTTTACAAAAATATTGATTACCCTTTTAAGGATAAAAAGAAAGGTTTTAATCCCTTTAACAGTAACTAGTACAAAGTATCAGAAAGAAAAAAAAGTATTAAGTATTATATACTTACTATAATAAACTTAGTAATAAACTCATAAATAAATAAAATAATGATAAATATTTTAATGATCGAACTTAGTTCTTGTTAACTTATTCAGCATAATATGCCACATTATGGCTCATCCAGTCGCGACTAGTCGTTGCCAAGTAAGTTCTTGGTCAACTATGATACCTAAAACGTTAGTATGTCTGGCTATCAAATCTAAATCCAATTTTAATTTTTAAGAAGCTAAAGACACATTTTATTTTATTATATTTGTTCTCAATAAACTGTGCTGTATACATTTATATTTAATATCGTTTAAGATATGGCTATGTTATAATAAATATGCAATAATAATTATATATAATTGTATATATTATATCTACATAACTCAGATAGCCCAACATTGTTTCTATATATCACCTTTCACATGGTAAGTTACGTTTATTGCAATGACAATTGGTTTCTTAGAAATCATTAATAAAGATCTTATATTAAATACTTATAATATATAAATATAAATTAATTTTTTTTATTAAATTTACCTAATATATTTTGTTATAACTTATAAATATAATTATATAAGTTAAAGGTTGATTAACCCAAACACTAAACTAAATAGCAAGAGGAATATACCATTGTATTTGCTAGCTCAATGGAGATTTCTCCCGTTAGATTAGACAGGGACAAAAGTTCTACCCGAAAAGGATAGAAGACATACATACACTCCCACTTACACCCAACCAAACAAATTCTGTATTTGTTCTTTGTTGAACAAATACAATATTTACTTGGTCGGGCGAAAAGTGCAACTATATTTTTATTAAAGAAATTACTGGAGCCATCTAAATTTTAGTAGAATTATCTTATTCTACAGATTCACATTAGCTATGTTCGTTCGTGCCGCTCACTGCTACACTTTCCGGCCAACCAAATAAATACTGTATTTGTTGTATGAAAAACAAATACAGTATTTATTTGGTTGGCTGGAAAGTGTAGCAAAAATGAGATAGAGATAGGGTAGACGTCTTTTGTTTCATAATTCTAGTTGTAGAGAGCTCCATTTCTGTCCAAAACAACCGACAAAATATAGGGGTGTTATCAACGAACTAATAACTCTTCTCTCTAGAATAGGCATTTCATTCGTAAAAACTGACAAAAACGTAGCCAACATATACATTCGTCTGTCTTACTCGCACAGCTTTGTTCTAACAGAGAGGTGTTATCAACGAACTAATAATTCTTCTCTCTAGAATAGGCATTTCATTCGTAAAAACTGACAAAAACGTAGCCAACATATACATTTGTCTGTCTTACTCGCACAGCTTTGTTCTAACAGAGAGGTGTTTACAACGAACTAATAACTCTTCTCTCTAGAATAGGCATTTCATTCGTAAAAACTGACAAAAACGTAGCCAACATATACATTCGTCTGTCTTACTCGCACAGCTTTGTTCTAACAGAGAGGTGTTATCAACGAACTAACAACTCTTCTCTCTAGAATAGGCATTTCATTCGTAAAAACTGACAAAAACGTAGCCAACATATACATTCGTCTGTCTTACTCGCACAGCTTTGTTCTAACAGAGACAGCAATAACACTTACTGGTTATTGACATTTTTCAGGCCTGAATATACTAACTATTTATTTACAAACAAACCGATATGTTGGCGATACTTTATATTAACGGTATGCGTATTCTAGAGAAAAGAGTTATTACGATACCCCCAAGCAACAAAGCCGTAACTCATATATTGTCATTTTTCACGACAGCTAAATTTCAAAAATATTTTTTTTTTGTATTTAAGGGTGGGCAAATGATTAAAGTGGAAAAGGTAGTGATACATCATTTGAAAACTTATAAAATTTTCTATTTAACTGTAGAAGTATTTATTTTTTATTTATTGTTTGTTTCTGATAATATTGAAGTTTTGAATTTCTTACTTTTGGTCTTTTTAGGTAAACTTTTGGTTAAAATGACCTGTGGAGAAATCTAAGTAGCACCACCATGTGTATCTTTTTTCAAGGCGTTTACCTATGAGTATAACTCAAAATGGGTCTAACTTGAGTTACATCCTTGTTGGATGGGGGTGTCGATTAGTTCGTTGGGTGTTATTTAAAAAAATAAAGTTAGGTTAGGTTTAAAGGGTGAATTTTATTTTTTGCTACTTTTTATAGACATTAGTAGTTTATAGTAGTTTATAGTAGTTTTTGCAGAACCAGATTATCTCTTTTAGTTTTTGAGAAAATCGGTGGGTAAATAAAGGTGGGCCACCCTGTATATTAAAATGTCCTCTTTCGCGTGACTGTTCACATATAAACGTTATGCTATTTTTAATAAATTCGCCTATAATTTGTTATGTAATGGTCGCTATTACTATTGTTAAATAATAAATAAATAGTACAATAAACTTAATTGGTATTATACCTATACGTATCGAAAGTAAACCATTATTGAACCGTAAAATTAAGATAAATCTCAATACAAAGGAACATTAAACTATTAAATTTTTAGTTTTTTTTTTGTTTTTGGCTCAAAAAGCTTTCATTGTGGTAAAATACAATTAAAAAAAAGAGTTTTATTTATTAACTGAGTGCTTTATTTAGCTTTTTTTCAAAATTTTTAACCTCCGGACGAGGGGCGATCCGAGATTTTTGTCGTAGGGGTGTGGAGGTAATTTGCTAAAATAAAGCTCATCACCTTTAAAAATTGTCGACTCGTCTGAGATTTGCCAACCACCAAAACATTTTTTAAACTAAACTGATGACTAAAAAAAAGCTCATCACCTTTGCGACACGTCTACAATTTGCCGACTACCAAAAAATTTTTTCCACCTAAACAAAACTAATTACTAAAAAAGGTGGTTACGTATAACTGAAAAGGAAAAGTGTAATCTTGTCGTGCCAACTCTTTTAATTTGCCTACTCATCTTCTTCAAATGAGATAATTGGGGGTCAAATTATACTGAGTAATAGGCTAAAATAAAAATTAAAAAAAAAATGGAAAATTTCTCAATAAATATCTCGCTAACAAGAAATTTATCAACATTCTTTGGACATTAATATTTAAATTTGTCGTGTAGTCTTCATATAATTTTTAAAAAAATTCGCCTGCGGCACTAGGGCTTTCTTTTACTTTTTTTATTGAATCGTGAAATTCGTAAAAATTTTCTTGAATTTTTTTGGAATTTAGAATTTTAAAAGTGTTTAAAAATAAAAATAGGCTATCAACTTTGTAAACATTTTCGCCGGCAGCGCTAGGGCTTTCTTTCTTTCGGGCCTGCCTTAAGGGTTATGTGATAAATTGTTTTAGTTATAACTATTAAAAGCCCTATTTACCAATGTATTTTTTATTTTTTTTTTTCTTAAATAAATAATTTTATCAGTAGTAAACCTTAACCTTTGACTACTAGTAGTCAAAGTTTAAGGCTTCTGTTAATAGCAAATCATAAATATAACAACAGGCCATTACCAGTTTTTCCCAAAAAATTCACATAATATATTTTTTCAATTTTGGCGAAGGCGCATTATATTGTTATTATATTAACCCAGAGAACCAAAATAGCTCGAAACTAGTGCACTAAATGCGAGCTATTTTTATGGTCTAGAAACATCCTTAACATGTCCCCAAATGCACACAAGTAGCATAATATAGTTCGCATTTTTATTCCTATTTCTATATCCATTGAGAAACCTAAAATAGCATGCTATTTTCGAGATATAATAGATCGAAAATATCGACCTAAAATAGCTCCTGAATAGCATGCTATTTTTAATCCAAATAAGGTCAAAAATAGCATGCTATTTATGACCTAAATTAGCTAGAAAATAATATGCTATTTTCTACCTAGTTTAGAAGTATATTTTGATCTATATTTTTAATAGAAATAAAACAGGTGATATACGTAAAAAAAGGTTATTATTTTTAAACAGAAGGATCAGAATAGATACAATATATTTGTTTGGATGTTTGGTTTGAATCAGAACAGGTACAAAATATTTCTTTGTGGTTCAGACTTGTATCACAACACACTTTAGATAATTTTTGTTGAAAATTTAAATTTTCACATTCATGTTCTTCCTCACTGCCATTAGTTTCGCTTTCACTCTTGTTTGCACAAATTTTCAACAGTAATATCACAAGAGGTAATGAAATTTTCGATAATTTTATTATGTTAAGAAATTCTTGATCCTTACTCATATTGGAGTTGATTTAAATAAACCATAGAAAAAATGTTATCTCTCCAAAATATAAATATATAATAATATTTTGGAGAGATAAAATTTTTTCTATGGTTTAATTTTATTATGGTCCCATAAAATTACTTTTGAGCAAAATTATTTCATTAGGCCATAATAAAATTTTCTGAAAATTTCACTGCGCGCTAAAAACAATTGCTATAAACTCTGACGCAAACGAAAGAGCTTCTGTCAAAAGTTGCGTTGTGGTTTTTTAAGATAAATTACTGTTCAAATTTAATATTTAATTTAAAAAGTGACAAAATAAGCTTATTAATTGTTTGAATTAGCTAAGAAAAATGGAAAAGTATGGATTTGCACTTTTCAAATTCTTAGAGGAAGGTATTTTTTCCTAAAGAAAAAGAAAAAGTGATTTTGATAATTTCACACGTGAAATTATCAGTGTATAACGAATTTGATTGGTTGAAAGTCAAAAAATAAAGGGATTAGATTGGTCTATTATACGTTTGTAAAATAGTCAATATAATTTTAACTCTCGTTTTCGCTATTATTCACTATTTCACTACTTCTGCTTTCACCACAACAGCTCTCTTCTACCACTCCTGTATTTTTCTCAAACTTTACTTCATTCACTAAAGTCACTTTTACTTTTGTTCTGTACTTGTTTACTTCTTAAAGAAGCTAAATAATCAAATTTTCCTTTTTTTTTCGACGAATTTTGAAAGACCTGAGACGAATTTACAATTTTTAAATTTTAAATCCTGAACACTTTATAAATACTAAACGCCTGTTAAGAAAAAAGAAATAAAATAGTTCATTTATAGCATATTCTCAATTAAACCAATATAAACTATATATGTTCGACATAAAGTTGGTCATTATTAGGTCGTCCATAATTTTATCAAATAAAGGCGTATATTATCGACCTAAAATAGTTTATTAATTTACCGTCTAAAACTAGGGAGCATTTAGTATTAAAAATGGGTCCTATAATAATAAGACCTTAAATTAAAATAAAATAGCATACATATTTCGATATAATTTTAAGTGCTTTTAGACGTACATGTAGCGTCCATTTTTCAATCAACTTTGGAGAAATATTTTGAACTTCTCAACAGTTTCTTCCTTTTTTTTTTTTGCTATATGAAAGCAAATTTAGGATGCTATATACTAGATTCTTAAGCTGGTTTTCTGGGTAATACTTACCGAAAATTAAAGTTAAAAAAATTGTCTAATAAACTATTCAGCTATAAACTAAGCTAATATCTTAAATTGAAAAGTATAAGATTAGTTATTAAACCTTGGACACAAGTATTACATTTGTTTTAATTTTACATTCACGCAGTTAAAGGTTACAGTGTAATGATACCCATTCTTCTAAAAATTTTCTAGAGCATAAAAGTAATCTTGTTTGTCTATTGTGATTAACTAAACACCAGTCACTTAATTATTAAAAACAACATTTAAAATTGATTAAAATCAACACATGAACACAATAATTAATTTCACGTTTGGCTTTGGGTATTATCTTAACAAAAAAAAAATTGAAAAAATAGTCCAGTCAAATAACGAGAAATTCCTATGTTAAATTGCAATAAATGTACACGGGCTGATATTTTAAAGGGTAGTTGTGGATAGTAACAGAACACTCCTGTTAGTTTTTCACCTGGTGATTTGCGTAAGGTGTGTCCGCTATCTTGAATTTTAGGGACGAGTGCTGTTATCTCGCTAAATATGAATCTTACGATAAAAATGCATATAACCATTTTTGTTAAGGAAAACAATTTCAACAATTTTTATTGGGATCATGTTTTTATTATATTAATAACAATCGAGTTATAAATATTCCAAAATAGCCATGTTGATTTGACGTTCATTTTTATTGATATCACGTCAATATTTGGTTTAGTGAGCTTTTAATTGTCAATAAAATGGATTTGTTTTTGAAAGGAAATATTCAAGATTCAGTATTTTATAGTTAAATTGGTCATTGACCAGTGGTCACTGGCCATTGATCAGTGGTTAATATAAAAAATAGTGCTGGCAACAAAATAATACTTTCCCCTATAGGCCTAGCTTCTATATGCCCAAGATTTTTTTTTGAATATTTAACTTTTTTTAATTAAAATAATATACCATTTCCTTGTATAAACAAAATATTATAAGAAATTTTTTTCATATTTTATACAGTTTTCCTAAAAAATGGTATCCTTTTAAAAGGACGATGGCCATAAATAGGATAGTAAACATAGTACAGAAAAATAACTGTAACAAGTGTCCTTTTAAAAGGAAAACAATTTCAACAATTTTTATTGGGATAATTTTTTTATTATATTAATAACAATCGAGTTATAAATATTCCAAAATAGCCATGTTGATTTGACATTCATTTTTATTGATAACACGTCAATATTTGGTTCAGTGAGCTTTTAATTGTCAATAAAATGGATTTGTTTAGTTTTGAAAGGAAATATTCAAGATTCAGTATTTTATAGTTAAACTGGTCAAATTTTTTTCTACTACTTAGAAAATCTTTGTTTTAAATTTTAAGTCTCTGTGTCAAAGCGTTCTTGAAATATCATAGTGTAAAGTTATTTTGCAAGCGAGTGTAACTTAAATTAAGCTGGAGTGCGGTAAAATTATTATGCAACAAAGCAAGCTACTCTTTTTTAAATTTTCTGTAAACTTTTAGGCCATTTAGAGAACATCTTTTGAGATTTGTAGAAAAATATATCGCCTTGTAAATTTTAAAACATGGTATCTGAAAAATGGGAACTTGCCAGATAGTAGAAATTATTCTTTTTTATGGAATTAGTAGGGTAGTAATTTAATAATTGACTAATTTATATGAATAAGAACTTATTCTTGTTTATATGTAATTAATAAAGTTATAAATAAATACCTTATTAATTGTTTAAAAAAGGTTAATTTGTTATACCTGTTATACATTTTTCGAATACGATGTTTCGGAATTTACAAGGCGATATATAGATTTGTCCACTTTTGATTATAAACTCATATTTTGCCAAACCAAATCAATCGGATCTGTTCAGTTTAGGTCCACGAGTTAAGAAATCTTACAGTCAAAATCTCAATTTTCACAAAAACTAGATAATATTATGTCTAGTTTTGCAGTTAAAATCCTCAATATACCTATTTGAATTTTTAAGCGGCACTCCCTATAACTTTTTTGTTGCTTAAATAGTTTTTTTCTTTGGTTAAATTCTCTTTTAAAAAAGGTAATTTTCCTGAAAAAAATACCTTAATAGCACGTTTCCTTCAATTTTTTTTATAATTATATCAGGTGGTTGACTCAAGATTCTGTGCAAAAACCTTGTGCGAAATTGATTAAAAATGATTGAAGAAGAATACATGGTTTATACACCTACAAATCTTTCCAAAATTGAAAATGCTACATTACACAAGTTACCATCGAAATAGCAAAAAGTGTACGATTTAGCCTACGAAAAAAATTTAAAATGAGCTAAGGAAGGTTTAAGTTTATTTCGAAAGGGTTTTATTGGCCTATTGTAATAAAAAAAATATTTTTATTTATTACTGAATAAATTAAATTCAAAAATTAATATTTAAAATATATATATATATAGGATGCTTGAAGAAAAAATAGTATGATTCACTCAGAGGAAAAGTGCTTTTTTACTCGTCTTTAGTTTCCGGACTCCGCTTCGCGTTTTTCGTAAATTCTACAGACTAGTAAAAAAAAGCTTCACTTTTCCTCTTAGTAAAACAATATATTATTATTTCATATTTAACAGCAACAGCAAGAAATATTAAAAAAGTTATTGAACAGCATATTTAATAAAATGAAAGCTGTTTTGTTTTAATAAAACGCAATTTTTAAAATTAGCCTAACACAACGCCCTACTTCTTGCCCCCTAAAGGGTTAACTCTATTGGAGTAGAAAATTGGTATCACCGGAGTAGGCAAAAAGGAGCTGATAGGTATAGTTGCCAGGCTTGACCTTACAACCCATACTACCTTTTTTTATTGCATAGGTACTTACGTTATATTTTATAAGCAAAGAAATACCAAATACGTATCAATTTATAAACCGCCTATCGTTAATTGATATACATATACTTTATAATCCAGGAAAAATGGTATAATTATTGCCACAAATTTACTTATTTATATTTATTTTATTAATTTGTTATGAACATAGTTACGTGTACTTGTAATTTCCTTTTAATAAAATAAATGTGAATGCATTAAATACCTATAAATGGATTTAATCACCACAAAAAGCCTAATATGTGGATAAACCTATAAAAATTAATATTTTAGGTCATTTTTACAACCTTGAAGTAAATTCGCACGGCTTTGATTTCTAAGATAAGAAAACATATTGCTTTTGTCTATCTTTAACAGATTTACGAAGACATTGATTTTGTATAAATACACAACTTTTCCTTAGATATTAATAAATAATTATTTTATATGTAATTCTTCCTCGTTTTCTTTATAGGAGGATAATGTATTTATAACAAAGAACTTTTACCTCAAGAAGGAACATGATGAAATCTACCGTATGCTTTGTTTGAAGCGTGAACCAACTACGGTGAGGGGCTGGTGGGGAGTGACTATTATTTACACTTAGTACGCGTAAAGAGAAAGAAAGAATGTGTAAACTTACAGTCTAATGTCGTAAAATGACTGACAGGGGTACAGTGTTGCCGATTGGAAACATATACTTTGGATATTTTATTGTAAATTTTAAGAAACATTAGTTCTGTATGAGTTTTATATGAACTAGTAGTTTAATTTTAATAGATTTAAATATACGATATTATAAAACATAATAATAGTATACACAATAAAGTTTTTTACATTTTTAATTTAAGTATAATGATTTGAATTCATGAAACTACCCAACATCGCTACTGGGTAGCCTGAAAGTCGACTAGCCACATCTACATTTTACACCACAAAGCTGTATCGCGTTTCTGTTAGTAAATAAACGAACAAAAAGATGACACCTTCATAAACATTGGTCTGAAATTACTTCTTGAGGTAAAAGTTCTTTGATTTATAAGCATATTCTCTTAAGAGAGGAAGGCCGTATTGATAACACAAGTCTACAAAATAAAAAAAATCTCTGTCCTAAGGTTCTAACCCATCATTTCCTATGTTTTTTAATGCGCTGAAACCGATTTCGTCATAAAAAAAAGGATTCATCACGTAGTTTTTTCACAAATCGCATATAAAGTGTATAAATTTCAATAATTATACATTTGTGATTTGTGGAAAAACTGCGCGATAAATCACATAATTTAATTGGCCATATCTAACCAATAATTTAGTTGACACAAATAAACTGCTTTATGAATGTATGTTTTTTAATGCGCTGATCGGTTTCAGCGCAGGTTATTCATAAAAAATTTTCATCATAAATTTCATTAATTTGTTAATTTTTTAATATGTTTTGAATAACAAATTGTTTTAAACAATCGAGTTCAAAAATAGCCATATTGGAGGTGAAATTGGGTTTTTCCATTTTTCAGCCGAATTATTCATTGGACGATAAAAGTGGTTATGAGCAAACTTGTAGCTCTTGAAATTCTCTATAGGTTTCATATATTATAAAGGTACTGTTGTACGGTTACAGAGGGCGCAACTCGACTTTCAGCGCCCACTGTAATCGTAAAAAAATACTTATGAAAATGAATAATATACAAAATTAGAGACTTTTATGCTCCGATAAATAATTTGGCTGAAAAATCGAAAAAAACAATTTCACCCCCAACATGGCAATTTTTAAGTATTTATAACTCGGTTGTTATTAATATATTAAAAAAATTATTCAAACAAAAACTGTTGAAAATTTGCTCCTTAACAAAATTGGTTATATGTATTTTTGTCGGATGATGCATATTTAGCGAGATAACTCCTAAAATTCAAAATAGCGGACACCCCTTACGCAAATCACCCGGTGAAAAACTAACTTCTAGGTGGACTAGCAAGGCAGTTACCCACTATACAAAACGCACCAATTTGATTTTGATTAAAATTTTATCTGGCAATAGGCACTAAGTCACTTAGTGAACTTAGTGCGTTTTACTTGTAGATTATTTCAAATGTTTCTGCACTAAGCGACTTTCTAAAAAGAGTTAATTTATAAAAATATGATTGCTTGAATCATTTATATGATACAATATCGCGTTATTTATTTTACTGACAAACGCATTCAAATTTTTCTATGTTAAAGTTGATGGAATAGAGACAGAACAGAGAACCAGAACTTTACCTGTAAAATGACAATGCTTCTTACGTGTACGTTCGATGTGTAGGTAATAATTTAATTTTCATTTGCATTGGTTTTTTTATTATCAGATAATATTTCAAAACTAAATTTGAAGCCTTCACACTAAGTTCAAAGTCTCGGTGCATATCTGAGGGGTGTTTTCCGAACTTGCAGCAAACTTTAGTTTTCTTTGTATTCTTATTATTTATGTAATAACCAACAATTTAAGAGCAAAATTAAAAAAAAATCTACATAAATAACAAGAATACAAAAAAAAAACTAAAGTTCGCGGCAAGTTCGGAAAACAGCCCTTAGAATTGCACCGTGAAGTGATTTATCATTAATAATGATTCATTATAATTATTGACTTTAGGAGATGCTTCTTTGCCGGCACAGCCGATGGCCTCTGAAAACTTAGTTCTGGCATAGTAAGCAGTTTCATATAATTAATATTAATTAATTATTATTATTATTAATTTTGGAAACGTTCTTTAAACAATCAAAAAGTCCAAACCCTTCTTTTAAAAATCTAGTTTTTGAAAATTTATGTCAACATCTTGTTTTCTACTTTATAGTTATACATTACGTTTAATTAATAGAAGGGTTTTAATTTTAAATAGTTGTTTTTTATATTATTTTATTGACTTTTACGTGTAAGCCGACGTCGTGGGCCTACAAGTAAAAGGCACTAAGTCCATGTCTTTTTTCAAATTTAGTTGAATTAAACTACTTCAAAACATGTCATTGCAATTTGCGGTAGTTTTTTTCCAAAAACAATTATTACAAAAATTAAAAAAACAACAATGAAAGTTAAATTTGTCAATATCTCAAAACCATGTTTTTGGACTTAGTGCTCTTTACTTGTAAGCCGACGATATAGCATATTTTGCTTTAATTTTCTTCACTCGGGAAGAATAAAGATCAACTTACAGAAATTCAAATTGATTTCTATATCGGATTAGCTTAATTACAACAATTCATCAAGTGCGTTAAATTGTTCTATCGGGATATTGTTATGCATGATAAATTTTCACTCTCGATTTTTCAAATTTCTCTTTTTGCCGGCAAAAATTTTATTATGCGGTCTGCATTTCATATCCTATGTCATCGGGTAACTATAAATGACGGTGTTAAAAGTTCAAGCACACTCGCCATATTTCACTCTTTCAATTTCTCTCTTTTTTGTTAGTGGTAATCATCTGGTCCTTATACACAGAGGATTTTTTTTAATAAGAAATAATTAATTAATTAATATCACAGGCAAACAAAATTTCAACATTTGAAAGTTGATTTGGATCTGACAACTGATTTTGGGTAATTTAGTCTAGTGTTGCCGCCTAAAGCGATAGTTATCGCCAATAAACACCTCTCGTATCGCAACTACGATGCGATAGTTCAAAAATTATCGTCTCGCACAAACGATAACGAGAGGCCTCTCGTTATCGCCTAGCTCTCGCCTACCTCTCGCGATAACGATACTTATCGTTCCAGCGTAAAAGTTGAATATTTCAGCCATCTAATATTAGTTAAAGGAATTTGACACAAACGTCATTATTTAATTTTTGAATTTAATAATGCAAATATATTCTTTAATAGGCATTATGCATTATACATTAGCACATAATAAAAGGCTTTTATCTTTTAAAATCATATCCAAGGCAGGAACCTCTTCAACATTGTTCTATTTTTATAGCAGATACAAAAACATGAACTCCAGGCATATGTACTAAGTACCTAACTAGGACTATAGTAAGTACAGTAGTATTTGACTAATACGAGGGGTAATTTAAAAGAAGGCAAAAATTTCAGATCTGGTGTTTGTAGGATTTGAGTGCTAAACATCAATTTTAACAGCTTTCCCATGTTTACTTTCTCATAAAGAAAAAGGAAAAAAATAATATAAAATTACATCTGCATCCCAAATTTTAAATCTCTAGCTCAAAGCTTTCTTAAGTCTTAAGATAGACCGACAAACATATTGTTTTGATTATTTTGATTTTTCTCGACCTTTCAGGAAAACATAAGATGATTTAGGCAAAAAAAATGTTTAATTTGTTTTCTATGACAATACTTTCTTTATGAGAAAGTAAACATGGGAAAGCAAAATATATAAACAATGTTAAAATTGATGTTTAGCACTTAAATCCTACAAACACCAGATCTGGAATTTTTGCCTCCTTTTAAATTACCCCTCGTATTAGTCAAATACTACCGTACTTACTATAGTCCTAGTTAGGTACTTAGTGCATCTGCCTAGAGTTCATGTTTTTGTATCTGCTATAAAAATAGGACAATGTTGAAGAGGTTCCTGCCTTGGATACGATTTTAAAAGATAACAGCCTTTTATTATGTGCTAATGTATGATGCATAATGTCTATTAAAAAATATATTCGCATTTTAAAAATCATTAAATTCAAAAATTAAATAATGACGTTTGTGTCAAATATTTTTATCTGATTTTGGGTGGCTTCAACATTCGACTGTCTTTGACTGTACGATAGTTATCGCTCTCGCGTTGGTCTCGTTACGGGCGAGTGGCCTCTAGTTATCGTTACAACGATACGATATTTTTTCACCTCTCGCTATCGTTCTGTCCAACGATAACGAGACGATAGCGAGACGATAGGCCTTAGGTGGCAACACTAATTTAGTCATGTTGATTTCGAATATAACCGTTTTTTGTCAATCACGCAGTTGGCCAAGAAAAAAAAAACGAACAAAATTCTGAATTTTTACATACGACAATTTTTGATACCGCTTATTTTGAATAAAATAACATTTTCAAAATAAAAAATTCCGGGTGGTACAAAATTTTATTTTTAATTAGATCTTTCTAAAAATGTGTTAAATTGCTTCTTTTGATTATTTTGATGTAAACCAATGTTTATAACATAAAAATTCTACACTTCATGTTAAAGAATAAGATTTATGCCATGGCTTAGGGAACGTTCAAGTATTACGTAACGCAAATTATAGCAAAATTCATACACTTTATACCTCGGTTCTCGCATTATTCAAGGCTGTAGAGATTTCATATTTTGGCTACCCCTCCTAATAGGGGGTGTGTTAGGGAGGGTAGCCAAAAGATTAAATCTCTATAATCTATTATAACGCGAGAACCGGGGTATGAAGTGTATGAATTTTGGTACAATTTGCGTTACGTAATACTCGAACGTTCCCTTCTAGCTGAAAAAATTATACGTGATGGAAACAGAAAAAATGCTTGTTTGCCAGAAAATAAAAAAAATAATCCAATCACAAAATCCTTGTTGGTCTGTGTAATTAATTAATTACATGTTATGTATAACTAAAAAGCAGAAAAATATATATTTATACAAATTTTTAAAAACTAAATTTAAAAATTAGGGTTTTGGAATTTTTGATCGTTTCAAAAACGTTCCAAAATCCTTCTTTAAAAATATAGTTCTACGGTAATAATGTTTTTAAAAACAAACATTTAATATTCAGAAAGTGAGTTATCTCGCATTTATTTTCACTACAAGGATGACTTATTTTGATAAAACATGTAACAGAGGTCTACGGTAATGACGATTTTGACATGATATGAGCATGTAACCCAATTTTAGTTTCAAATTAGATCACGTGAGTAAAAAGGGTTATTTAAATTTTAGGGGTAGGGGGTTGGGGGTAAAAAAAAATTGACCAATAAAATCCCAAATTAAAGCGTAAAACATGGTCTACGGTAATAATGTTTTTAAAAACAAACATTTAATATTCAGAAAGTGAGTTATCTCGCATTTATTTTCGCTACAAGGATGACTTATTTTGATAAAACATGTAACATAGGTCTACGGTAATGACGATTTTGACTTAAAAATAATTAAATAGCTCATTTCTACTTTCAAAAAACTCGTAATATTTACATTTATATGAAACACATTTAAAGAACACTACGCGTAGTATAAAGGTATACGTTTTGTGTAAATGATCTAAAAAACTGAAAAAAAATTGTGTTTACTTTTTTTAACGCAAAAGCAAAAACGTACCTATAGAAGATAAAAATAGTATATTGATTTACTAAGAGGAAAAGTGAAGCTTCTTTTTGTAGTCTGTAGAATTTACGGACGACCCGAATCGGAGTCCGGAAACTACAGACGAGTAAAAAAAGCACTTTTCTTCTGAGTGAAACATACTATTTTTTCTTCAAGCATCCTATATATATATTTTAAATATTAATTTTTGAATTTGATTTATTCAGTAATAAAGTATGATTTTTTTATTAAAATAGGACAATAAAACCCTTTCGAAATAAACTTAAACCTTCCTTAGCTCATTCGAATTTTTTTCGTAGGCTAAATCGTACAATTTTCGCGATTTCGATGGTAACTTGTCTAATGCAGCATTTGCAATTTCGGAGAGATTTGTAGGTGTATAAACCATATATTCTTCTTCAATCATTTTTAATCAATTTCAAACAAGGTTTTTGCACAGAATAATAAACAAACAAGTTTGAAGTATGTCTGTCATCAAAGTCAAAGAGTGCTGCCGCCAGTGGTGGTTTTGCTAACTAACTTTTTTTTATGGCGTACAATGAACTCATTTTTTTACTGTAAAAAAATAGATCACTTCTTACTAGTGTGTTCAGTTATAAAATATGAACATTTTAGTACGCTTGAAGAAAAATATTTTTTTTTGAAAATACAGGCTTTCTCTTTCCCATTTTAATTAAATCAGAACAAAAAGATTATACCTCTTCTAAACAATGAAAGCAATATGAGAAATATTTGTTAAACATTCTAAATTAAAAAGTGATGAATGATTTTATTGATTTCAGGTAAAAATACTAGATCAATTTATATTTTAGAAAGTAGAAATAATTGAAATGATCTTAAATATTGGTAAATAAAGCAATTTACATTACATTTATGAAACACGAATAAGTTTGTTATTCTGTTCAGTCTCAATACTAGAAGAGTATTATACGATACACGTTTACATACCGGGTGATCCAAGTTGTGGGATATAGGCCAAAAAGAAAACAACGCCAAGGCTTTGTTAACTAAACCGACAGTTTCGTTTATTCTTTGTAAAGATCCTCAGGGTGGATTTAAGCGTAAAACGCATATACTTTTTGAATGGTAACATGTAGTCAAATTCCCGATCTTTTTCTGTTAAGAAGAGAGATTGAGATTGAGAGTTATAAATCCCGGTAGTTAGCGATATGTGTAAACGTGGAGGTTTTAAAATTCCATAATCGTTAAAAAAAATCATCCAGATATAAAAATTCTATAAAAACAAACTTTTTATCGAATATTTTTATAAAAAATCTAAATATATCTTGTGAAAACGCAATATACTATCCACTGTGAAGAGTATACTATGTAATGCGAAGCATTACATATCTTCACGGCTTGTTTTTATCCTTGTTCTTGAAAACTAGAAAATCCATACAAGATTGTTCTGCATTTAACAAAGTATTGTTTCTTTAAACAAATGCATTTTATGTACGGTTCTACTGCACTGATTTTTTGGTTCAAGTGCATGAAACTTTTAAAACTCATATTTATAAACAACATACTATAGTAATATAATGACGGTATACTTATTCCATAATATAAATAAGTACTAATTAGTATAATAACGTACAAGTATAGTATATTCTATAACTAGTATGGAATAGACAATATTCCGCGCGAGCGGAAAGTTTGTCATACGAGCCTGCAGGCCAGTATGACGGTCCCGCGAGCGCGGAATGACTATTCTATACGTGTAATAGACTATACTTTTTCTTCGACTGCAAATATGAAACACTAAGGCTTTAAACTGCGGACAAGGTTAAAAACAATGTTTTTTGTGACTCGACATTGTAAATGCAATGCAAAACACATATTTTTAAATAAATCAATTAATTTTATTTAATAATTTTATCAAATCAGTACTTAAAAAAGATTTTTATTTGATTTTAGCACATATTTACAAATTATAATGCATAAATTGAAGGTTATGTCAGATTATTGTAGCAGATATCAGGTTTAAATATTTCACAATAGATGGATCAGTTTTAATTTTTTGAACTAAATTGATAAAAAACTGGTCAAATATTAAGAAAAACTAATAAACTTTATTTAATTTTAACGCAAAACTTTAAATTGCATTAAATTATTCAATATTTCATGGTAAAATATAAGAACGATCTCGAATCGAACTTCGCCATTTTGATGTATATTTATATCAAATAAAGACGTTTATTATTATTATTATTATTATTATTATTATATATATATATATTTGCTAATTTTGCTACAGTTTTCTTTACTTTTATAAACAAGAGATGGCACTACATGTGATCATTCTAACGCTTGATACGGAATATTCATACCTTATCTAGAGCTAGAATGGATTCATTCTGTGTTTGAAAAATGTGTGTATTTCCTTACATTCTAAAGCAGTCGTAGAAAAATACATTACATTATAGTATAGTATACATAGGGAGCGGTGGTAGCTCAGTCGAGAAGACTTGTAACCAAGAGGTCCGAGGTTCGATTCTCGGTCAGAGAACAAAATTTTAAAATAAAAATTCCACCGTAACTAAGTGCTTCGAATGGCAAATAAAGCCATCGGTCCCCCCGGGTTAGTAGGCATCGCTACTAACTACCTAAAACAGGGTTAAAGTTGAAACAGACGCCGGAAGTACCCACTTCGTTGGGTCTCCCCGGCAATAATGCCATACGCTAAATAATTTACACATAGGTCGACAAAATAGGGATATCTAAAATAAACTTATATAAGATTTTTTTATCGTCATTCGTGCTTTGTTTTTGTGATTGTCACCTCCGTTGTTTTTTCTCAGATGCTAGCTTAATTTTGAAAAGATATTTGTACTGTAATAATACAAATATACTATCGGAATACACTCTAATAGTGCTCTGCTAGCCATTGGTGGTCTTCAAAGAAGACTTAACATTTTCTTCCAAAGATTATCCGGGATTTGACTGTCGAAGGATTTATGTTCTCCAACAGGCTTGGCAAGGGGGTATAACGGGTATAAATTTTAGGCTTTAGGAAGACCCGGGCTGAACCCGAATGACTATTTCCATGAATTTTTGATTAAGCGATGAGGATTTTTTTCTCGTCTTTTTTTTTTCGGGTGTATTTTTTAATTTTTTGTCTTTAATTTCTCTTAAATTTCCAACTGTACCTATATGTATATAGACTCTTCGTCATCGTCTCTGCAAATTTCCGAACTACGCAACATGGTAGGGTATCCCACCCCCAATGGAGCGCCATGGCGACGTCCTGAGATCATTAATTCTAAATTTTTCGTAACTGAGGGGTAGAATTTTTTAATTGAAATTGTTGATTTAAAATAAATTATTGGTATCAAAATTAGAAATTTATTTAATTCAATTTTAGTGTAATAATAAAATTATATACTTAACAACCTTGCTAACTTAGTCATATAATAGCATCTAGATTTATTTTTCTCTCATTTTTAATTATTATTATCAACTCGTAAAAGTGTGAAAACTATTAAATTTCTAATTATTTTTAAATTATTATATTGTAAAATGATTTATAAAGGATTCTATGTAAAAAAATTGTAAATAGGTAAAATATTTATTTTATACATTTATTTTATAGGTACGGGGTGGTTTAGAAATAAGTCAAAAGTCCAAACGTTTTAACACTTTCACTGGGCTTTCTGTTGAGAGTCGGCCCCGTCCTTAGCACAGCGCGCACGACTCTCATAGGAGCCAGGCCAGGGAGGTAAATAAAGGTGTCAGCGTGTGGTGTAGCATATTATTATTATTAATAATAATAGAAAGATAAAGGCAGAGGATTGCTCCTATAAAGCCCAAAATTACAAAAATTATACATAGGAGAAGAAATAAATAAATAAATAAATAAAGTTAACAAAGTTAAAGTGTAAAAATAAGAAAAATCTAAAGACTAACAAATAATTAAAAAAACTCGATCAAAATACATAATAAAAAGATTTCTAGACTTTTATAGACTTCTATATTCTAGACTCTATTCATAGTAATATGCATGATCTTTACAAAAGATACCTTAGCACCAGATTAAAGTCAAAGTGTTAAGGGTATAAACCACCTCTATACTAAATTATAGTAAATAAGCTAAAAAATTTACGGTTTCACCGCACTTACTTTCTTGAGAAAAAGTTTTAAGATTATTTTGTTGCTATTTTTGTATCAGTCTACATTTATTTTCGGTAATTATAAAAAAGAAACTACAAAAGTAAATAAGACACCTTTGTCAAAATTGGGTTCAAGTATTACGTAACGCTCCTAGGGGGGGGTCATATTGGAGTGTTACGCCTAAGTTAATGGTATAGGAAAATAGCGTTACAGGGGGGGGGGGTTCCCTAACATACAAAATTTGAGCAAAATCGTTAAAAAAAATCAAAATTTTCGATTTTTGTTTATCAGTATACTAAATTAATTAATTAACCCCCTGCCCAATGCCCTAAAAACCATAAGTTCTAAATTTGGTTTAAATATGCCAAACGGTATGGCCTGTAGGCCTTTGGATGGACGGATATCGAAAACTCGGCTTTTTGAGTGACTTAAATTGAGTCTTCATTTTTTTTAGAAGGCTTTTTTGAGAAGGGTCAAAACTCGCGTCTTTACTGCGTATTTTCAGCACGTCTTCCTGCTAGCACGCCATTTTCGAATCTCTTCGATTCTGCGCAATGCAGTTGATACCACAACAGCTTTTGTAGCGCGCGAAATTCAAACTAAAAACTCTGAACTAAACACTCTGTACCATATAATTATTTATTTTGTTCTGTTAATTTATTACAATAATAAAACACACTAACAAAAATTTATTCTAATAAATGTATGCATACAATATGACTCTAGCGGGAAAACGACCGCGGTGCGAGTGTTCTCGGACCAAGAGCTCGCAATTCGGTCATAACTAGAGATCGGACGTCAAAATCCATAGCCGGGTACAACAAATTAATAATTTTATAAAAAGGTTTTATAAGCTATCAAACTACTACATTTACAAAGAAAAGTATATAAATATTATGAAATATTGTCCCCACCAAACGTGTTTATTTAAGTAAAAGAAAATTAAAGAAAACATTACAGATCCGAAAATTATGAATTATTTGGACTTTTAAATAATCCAAATTTTATTTAATAGTATTGTGTATTACTTTTATCAAGTTAAAAAAAAATCTGCCTGGTCAATCCCTCTCTATTCGCAATAACGGCTCACGTGACGTTTATAACTTGTGAATTTTTTTTTTTAATTTCTTCGAAATTATTTTTACTAAAATGTTTTGTTTTTCATATTATAAATAAAATATAAACAAAATACAAAATTAGAGAACTAAAACATATAGTGTTTGTGGACAAAACAAACTACCGACGAAACCTTTTTGTGTTTTATCAAGCGTACATGGTACGTTATTTTATTGGTTAGAATCACGCGCATGCGGAAACAAGGTTTATATTGCAAGTAAATTGAGTCATTTCGTTTGACTTAGCAATGTGAATTAATTTCTTTTTTTGCTCTTTCGTTTTTAATACACCTATTGGACCTAATCTAATATTCATTTGTCACCGTTCATTTCATTAGTTAAATCCCTTAATAAAATGTTCGTAAAACCATTAATTATTACGGTTAAATGGTGGATTGAAGATTATCCAGAACTAGAGTTCGACGGCAATATTTTACACTGCAAATTTTGTAAAAATGACTTAACCTGGGAAAGAAAAACTAATATTTTAAGACATGTGAATATAAAAACTTATAAAGGAGATGAGGAGCAAGGACAATTTAATATTTAAAGTACCTAAGTAAAAAAATACAAAATTAATTTTAATCAAAAGTTATACAAGTCACGTGACCTTTATATTGCGAATAAAAAACGATTGGCCAGGGAGATTTTTTTTTGACTTGGTAAAAGTAATACCCAGCCACCATGCCACAATACTATAAAATTAAATTTGGATTATTAAAGAGCCCAACTAAATCGTAAATTTCAGAATTATAATTTTTTTAAATGTTCTTTTACTTAAATAAAACGTTACGGGATTTTCATATTTATATATAATTTTCTTGGGACTTTTGTAATGTAATATAATGTATTAGTTTGGCAACATATTAAACATTTTTATAAAATTAATATGAGTTTGTTAACTTATTGTACCCGGCTATGCATTTTGACGTCACGACTCGCTAAAATCCGATGTCTAGTTATAACAATTTGGATTTGGATTTTCAGCTAAAATAAAGAAAGGAGGGGAAAATATGACTAGTGGCAAACGACCGCGGTGCTAGTGTTCTTCGGTTAATAGCTCTCACAATAATATACACATTTATTATTCCATCAATCTATTTTCTAATCATCGTACAGAGTGATATTGGTAGACTGACAGTTTCGGGCTGCTGGCCCTCTTCAGTACCAATATCAATATCACTCTGTACGATGATTAGAAAATAGATTGATGGAATAATAAATTAATATTTTTATAATTTTGTTTAAAATTAAAAATTTCTGTCCTTACTAATATACACATTATTCAAATAAGAAAAATTCTAACCACTTTATAGTTATAGAATAAAAACTTTTTGCAAAAAAAATGAACCGCCTTCTATGTCTCTAAAAAGTAAAAAGTAAAAAGTAAAAAATACTTAAGTCGGTGCCAATTTCACCATTCCCTAAATTAAGTACTTGGCAAGCTGGTGACGTCACAACGCACTGTTAGTGCGTTATGACGTCATTATCTTAAAGATAAATAAAAGTAATATTTTTATTTCAGTGCCCAAGAGACCAACCAACCTTTTTTTAAACGAAATACTAAAGAAAATCTTGTTAAAGCGTTAAGTAATAATCAAATAACGCCTTAAGGTAAAATCACAAAATTTATCATTTTCTCTTTGTATTTTAATATTGCAGGTCCAGAGAATCAAGTTTAGCAGCATTTAAAATTTTTTCATTGTGCCGTAATATTTGAGTGACCCCTTAATTAATATTTGAGTGACCCCTTAATCAAGTTATCCGAGTTATCGGATTTATCTAGAAATTTGGTTGGTAGTAAAACCAAATTAAGCCATTTTTAAGTGAGATTGCGTTAAAAATGATTAGATTTATCTTAATTATCTGGCATACCCGACATTATCCGAGCGCCAAATTGAAACGGGACCACCATATGAATGTCCTCTTTAAGTTTCAAAATGTTTCATTAAATTCCGTTCGTTCGTTCCAAAGTCATACGGGAAAAAACATAAAAAAAAGTCACACGTGGAATTGATAACCTCCTCCTTTTTGGAAGTCGGTTAAAAAAGACGCAATTTTTCTTAAGACAGCTCTTTCGTAAAATATGAAAAATCGAGATCGGCCCCTTCGAAATAAAAGGGGCGATATGTGAAATTTTAAAAGTGCGGAAATGTCCTGTACTGAGAGTGAAGGTAGTGAAATGAAAACCAAAAACTGTAAAAAGAAAGGAAAGAAAGACATAGAGTTTATCGTTTAAATTATTTAAAACCATTCCCCGTGTTTAACTGTCGGCAATAATTTTGTTAATTAGGTAAAATATCGTAAAAGTTTCATCAAAATATACAGTGCGAATTAAAAAATATAATAATAATAATAATAATAATAATAATAATAAATATTTATTTCAAAAATGACGATACAAATACACAAATATGCTATACAATTGAATAAACATATTCACATAGATGACCGTGAACATGAAAGACGTCTAAATAAGAAAAGCAAGTAATTCAAATTACATACAATATTTAACAAGTTAAAATTAATATAATAAAAAAACTTAAATAAAATAACAATCACATTTAGAAATATGTAAGTAAAAAGCACAACTTAAGTCTGTTATGTTGTCAAAATATCAAAATACTCAGTGATATTATAGGGTTCTAAATCCATTAAAATTGTTAAAATGCGTTTTTTATAAATATTAAAGTTTGTTATAGATTTTATATTATCCGGTAGTTTGTTAAACACTGCAATACTTGAGTAAAGTGAACCTTTTTCAAACTGAGCCAGTCTGTGTCTGGGAAAGTTATAATTCAAATTTCTACTGCAATATTTTTTGTAGTTTTGAAACAGAGATTTGTTTTTGAATATAAAAACTAACAACTCATATACATATAAACCCGTTACGGTTAATATGTTGTTAAGAGTCCTAAATAAATCCTGCACATAGGCACACTGACCCCAGAAAATTATTCCATATTTTAGAATGGATTGAAAATTGTGAAAAATAAACTGTTTTCAAGGTATCAAAATTCACATATGGCCTTAACACTTTCAATGAGTATTGTGCAGAGTTTAATTTTTTGGTTAACTGTTCTAAGTGCAAGTTCCACTGTAAATTTTGATCCAATACCAAACCCAAGAATTTAGAATTATCAATGGTGTTTATTAATTCATCATCAAATTGAATAACTTATGGAGTCACAAAATTTGATCTTAAAGTTTTAAACATTATCAAGTTAGTTTTTTCTTTGTTTAAAAGCAGTCTGTTTTTAAGAAGCCAATCCAAAATATTTTTAATACATTCTTGGAGTAAATAAGATAATTCTTGATAATTTTTTGCCTTCACTAATAAATTAGTGTCATCGGCAAAATTTATCAAGCTGCAGTTCAAGAAATTTATTGCAGTACTGATGTCATTCATGAAAATTAAAAATAATACAGGACCAATTATGCTTCCTTATACATGGCATAAGTAATATTACCCATATAGCACCCGTCGTCCAATGTGACGCCCATAATTTTTTAAACTATACAGGGTGTCCAAACTTATACTCCCCACATACTTTTCTCCGAAACTGTAAGAATAAAAAAAAAACTAATATACACGTATTTTATGGTTTGACGAAAGGAAGAACCTAAAAATATTTTCATGTATACAGGGTGTTTCGTGGAGGCTGGCAACGTAAACTTTTATTTTTTTTTAACGGAATGACCCATATTTTATTGCAGAAATTTATTCGGCATAACGTTTGCTTAATTTTGATACCATTTAGTATGGATCAAAAATTAATTGTTTTCGAGATATTAATTTTTTTTCTAAAAAAAGTCCATTTTTAGCTATCTGTAAACTCTGATATTACGTCGTTAAATTGAATCCAATAAATATAAAACTTGGCCAGGTTGTTAACTAAGGATGTATCTAAATAAGTTTGAAAGAAAATCCAAAATATGTTATACAGGGCGTTCAAAATTAAAAAGTCAAACATTAAAATTTTCAAACATAAAAAACTTTTTTTTTCAAATGGCACCCTGTATATTTTATAAGTGTGTTAAATGCAGAATTAAATTCTACATCAAAAACATATAAGGAATTTTTCGTCTAGGTTTAGCGGTTTTCGAGATATTTTAAATTTAAAGTGAAAATTTAAAAAAATATGAGTATTTACTTATAACTAAACCTGTTTAAGTAGAAAATCTATAAATTCGAGCGGCCTATTAACCAAGGAGGGACCCAGGTGACCAAGCAAAAAAGCAAGTCCTATGGACGCTGGATGGATGGTTCGAACGGAGACCTTATGGATGTCCACAGTTGTTTCATCTGGACTCTAAACGGATGTCCATGTGACGTCCATAAAGAAAAAATGGGCATCCTATACCGCATCCTATACAGCCGTCCATGAACATACGTCCATTGGACGTCCATAGTATCACTTTGTGCTATCTGGGTTAAAGCTTTAAACAGGTACTTTAATTACAAAAAAATATAAATAAAATATACTTTTTTGCACGATCGGGTAATTTGACGTGTTTACTTGCCTAACTATGAAAGCAGTAGGTTATGTTTACAAATTGCTGATCGGTAAGTAAATTACTTACCGATCGGGAGGCGGTAAGTAAATAATAATCTAATTTTTAATTTTTAAAGCTTTAAATTAGTTTTTATTAAAGTTAAATATAAAATTACATTGGAACAATAACTGTTAAACGCTAATGGACTATTTAGGTTTCTTCTTCGAACGAAATAATTATTTATTAATAAGCCCAACGGTAACTTTTCTATGTTTTCACATATTTTTTTCACTGCACCATCTAGCAATAGATGGCGAACAAGTATTTCAATCTAATGACTAATTCTTTTGCGAATAAAGTCAAAAACTGTTTTCTTAATCAACGTACATAGATGACTCTTGGTACTGAAGAGGGCTAGCAGCCCGAAACTGTCAGTCTACCAAATTGGTAGTACCAATATCATTTTGTGCGATAATTAGAAAATAGATTGATGGAATAATAAATGAATAATTTTATAATTCTGATAAAAATTAAAAAGTTCTGTCCTTCCTACGAAGAACGACTCAGAGTGCTCCGCCTGCCCACCTTGGAAAACCGCCGTAGACGAGGTGACCTAATAGAGTGCTACAAAATTTTACATAACCACTATTCCTGTAGTATTCAAATCTTTCACCATAACCCCAATGAAAGACTCCGAGGTCACTCTCTAAAACTTCAGAAAGACTTTTGCCGAAAGCTTCCAAGAACCCACTTTCTTAGTAATCGCGTGGTGAACTACTGAAATGCCCTCACAGAAGATATAGTTTCAGCACCCAGTGTCAACA
>OY294044.1:57404341-57498684 GCA_958510825.1 Brachypterus glaber | reverse complement strand
ATTACGCATTTATAACGTTTCGATGGACATCGAAGACTTAGTATGACATCACCATTAATTAATTACCATTAAGCACCATTAAGCACCATTAAGCACCATTAATTACTATTTCTATACCATTAATTACCATTACTATGGAATTACATTAATTTAAGTTGAAGTTTATTTTGGTATATTTGATAGACAAGTTCTCCGCATGGAGTGATGTTCTGTTGGAAACATGGTTCTGTAATTTTCGGCATAGATAAATTCTATGTAACCGTCTAGCAGACAATTTTATATTGGACATAATTTCAAAAGTATATTTTATCCCGGACAACATTTTTAATAATACATTTTATCCTGGAAGATGATTTTTCCAAAGTAGATGGGACAGCCTATATTTTTTTTTTCTTTCATTTGAGAAATGAATTCATCAGCATAGGGGAGACTTGTACAGATGGAGACGATGGAATCATACGACGATGGAATTCATACCTCATGGATTTTGCAGAAACCAGCTAAGTACTCATTCTTAAAACTTTTGAAAGCAATATTCTATATTTTTAAATTCTTTTATTTCAATATTCTTATAACTGTAAACTTTATCAGATCTGATATAGTATTGTTTAATACTATATGCCCTTCTGGCTTTTGTTCATTTTTAGGTACTTATTTTTTTAAAACATTTAATCATTTATTAATTATTAAATATCATACTTTTGATTAAATGATTTCTAATTTAAGCATGACTTTTATACACTGCAAGAAATGATTGCTGTTTACATACATTTCTTGGTGCTTGCTGAACTTCATGTTTTCTTTATACATTTAAGTCGAATGATTTCTGAATTTAGTAATTTTTATTAAGATTTCTTTAATTATATCTTAATATAATTACACTATTTTTTATATATATTAATACATTACTTGATGTGCTTTCATTAAGTTTATTTATAATAAATTTCTCAAATGAATTATCTTATTTTATTTAAGGGTTATATTTTCTCAAACTGAAAAGTATTTACACTAGGTTGTTACTTACCTAAAGGAGTAAAAGCTAAAGTAACTGGCGCCCCTAACAACATTAATCAATTCTTCCTATTTTTCCCTTGCCCATACCCATTGCTCCGCTGTCAAAACTAGCCGTTGGCAGTGAACGTATTAATTACGGTACAATATGGCTTACGCCATTGGGCTAACGCTATAAGGCTAACGCCATTAGGTTAACTCCATTAATCTTACGCCATTAGGCTAACGCCGTTAGGCTTACGCATTAGGCTAACGATATTAGGCTAACGCCATTAGGCTAACGTCATTAGGCTAACGCTGTTTGGCTTACGCCGTATATTTTTCCCAATTGGGGGGGGTGTGGAGGTCGTAAGTCAAGTTTCGATTTTTTCTGGGTCGCGGGGGATGCTTCATATAAAATTACAAGTTTCTAGCTGTTCTAGAAGTGTTATTAATATTTTTTCCCAATTGGAGGTTAGGGGAGTTGGAGGTCAAGTTTTACTCCACGCACTTATTAAATTTTTAGTTTCTATGTATTTTAGAAGTGTATTTAATAATTTTCCTCAATTAGGGGTCCGATGTTAAGTTTCGGATTTTTCTAGGGGTCATGGGGGTACATGTACCTACATTTCAAATTTTAAGTTACTATAGTAACTGTGTATGCATCCATAAATGTACCCTGGTAGAAAAGTACATAAATCTAACTTAACATAACATTAAATAAAATGACATTTTATGTTTAGTCTCAAACGTTATACAAAAACTTTGTAAAATATATATTTCTAACCTTAAAAACTAACGTTTGACAAAAACGTTATAAATATATAAATCTAACCTTAAAAACTAACGTTTGACAAAAAAGTTATAAAATACATAAATCTAACGTTAGTTTCCTAACCCAATTCTAACGTTTTTCTAACCTTATTCTAACATGATTTTTTTTTTAATTTTCATTATTAATACGTAAGCTATAGTAGAAAATACTCATTTAAGACAGCTATGTACCTAGGTTAAATAATTATTTATTATTTCTATAATAAATTTAATAAAATATCGAGCAAAAGTCAAAATTATAGTAAGTCTGGCAACGCTGTACTAGAATTGAACAAATATTTAAGTTTCTGAATGTATAAATAAATATTAACTAACTAAATATAAAGTTTTTCTGAAAGGTAAACGTATTTATCAAAGTATAACAGCATATACACGAAAAATATTTAGGGCCACCTAAAAAGATGGCTATTTTATAAAAAAATGTAACAAAATTTTGCTAAAATATATTATATTTATTTATATGAATAAATTGTCTCCAACTACCATTTTATGCAGGTAGAAATTTCTAAAGTTAGAAATTAAACGTACTTATAACGTATTTCTAACTTAAAAATCTAACGTTAGATTTACGTTGTAACTGACGTTAGATTCTAACGTTAAAAAGCGGGACATTTTCACATATATTTTAACGTACTTTTATACAGTTTTCTAAAATTAGAAAAACGTTATTCTAACGTTAAATTTCTACTATTAAGTATTAAGTATTAATTATTATTTATTAAACAATTCAGTATCACAGTTATACATTAAACAGTACAGAACAGTCCTTAAGCCTATGGGTTTGTGTGGACCATTATATATAATATAATAATATATATATATATATATATATATATATAATATATATATATTATATAATAAATGACTAGTCACAATTTCTTAAAGTAAAATACAATTCAAGTCGAATATAATCGATATAATCATAAGCGTACAATTAAGTACCATTTACAGCACATAATCTTAATCGTCTTGTAGATTTCAGGACGTCGTATCTCAAAGAGACAACTTTACAGGAATGAGAAATAACTCTTTTTCGCATTATTCATAGGTTGAAAATGTACTTTTTTAATATAAACTTATACATTTTTAATGATTAACTTACCTTAAGTCATTTTATTGTGTATAAAATAAATAAATACAAATAAAAACCTAATGTTTATAGATACGACATTTTGATGCTCAAAATTAATAATTTTTTTTTAAGATACGAGCTTTGAAACATTATTAGCGGAACTCACCTCTTGCATCGCATGCGCAGTGTTATTCAAACTGTCATTTTGCCAAGGTTGATTCAAACACCGATCAGCTGGGTATCTATTCTCGGGATCGAGAGAACGTGAACAATTTCGTAGGAAGGGAACTGATCACATCATATCAAAGTTCCCCAAAGTTAAAAAATGGTATTCTTGAACATTAGTGAGCGTGATGGGATCTCTGCAGCCGGCTGCAGCGTTGCCAAGTATTTTAGCGGATTTTAACCAATCAGATTATGCGCAACGAGTTTGCGTGCGCAGGCTGTAATTATTTTCATTATTTGTAAACAAGTTTCTGTGGTTTGAATAATTTTTATAATTAATATCTAAAAATTAATGTGTAAGAAATGAGAATAAACACAAAAAAACATCTGCGCCCACCAGCAGCCAACAAAAAAAAATACTTTAAAATTTTATTCAGGACAACCCTCTTGTCAATAGTGGCTGTTTAGCCCTGAATTCACTATAATTTTGTTGTTGGAAAGTCGGCCCTAGCCAACACTTCCCGTTATTCGTTCTGCATTTGATCTTCGCTTCTTGCAGATCTCCCAAAAGGGCAACAGCCCCCACAATTTCCAAATCGTCCATCGTTATATTATTATTATTATAATATAACAAAACGGTATTCAAATTAACAACACAAAACCAAAGCAAAAATAGGGTTATGTTCGAACGCGCGCGACTAACTTATATGTCAAAATTTCCGTGAACGACCGCTTCTCACGATCCCGAGTAGTAGAAGTAAAGTTCCTCAATTTTCGTGCGAAGTGAAGTTCAAGAATAAGTAGTTTTGCGTTTCGAGAGAAAGAATATGCAACCCACACTACCTTTCTCCCGGGAATGCGTTCTCTCGAGGCCGAGAATACATACCCTGATCGGTGGATTCATAGAACAAAATATATATGCAAAAGGTGCGTTCCAAGTCAGTTAACTAGATTTAAGAGATACGAGGTTTTAAATTTATTAATCTGTAGTCATCTAAGATACGACGTTACTATTTTGCTTATATTTTTGTTATTTAAAAAAAATAGCAGGTGAAACTTATTTTTTAGATGTAAATTAATAATATAAAGCGTTTAAATCCAAAATCTCAAAATCGAAAAAATTGAGATACGACGTCCTGAAATTTACATACCAGGTACAGTGCCAGTATAATTACTCATTCAAGTAATCTTATCTTTAAGCAAATATCAGCAAAAATTTTTTGTGTCCAGGGTTTTACATTTTTACAAAATATTAGATAAGTGCAGTGTTTTAGTTCTGTAGGTAAAAGATTAAACAATTTAGGACCTAGATAACAAAAATTTCTTTGTGTTGAAGTGAACTTAAATCTGGGTATCATAATATTTATACCTACCGATCTAGTGCCCAGTCCGCACAAATTCATGGCAGGTACATGCAGGTACATGGCAGGTACATAACCACTGTTCTATGTGATGTTGCAGCCATGTATTTTTATAGTCCATGTACAGTCCTTGGACTTTAACAATTCCGCCTCAAATTATGTATCAGGTACATAACATGTAACATATCAGCTACATACCAGTACATAACATATTATATAACATTTGCAATATGGATGAGAGGTATCAGCCATGTCGTTTTTTATACTCTTGATATGTAGCAGAAACATACCAAATACATCATAACTTATCCTTGCCATATGGATGAGAGGTCTTTAATACATTAAAATTATATGGGTGATATGTAACATGGATGTTATAATGTCCGTTTAAATTCCCCCGGCAAATATAAACTTCCAATTTCGAATAGGTAAATGATACACAAATATGAAATACATATTTGTGTGCCACTTACCTATTCGAAATCTAAAGTCGATATCTACAGGGTCCGGTCGAAGTCTTAATTTCGTTTATTTGCAAAAATAAAAATATATCTTAAACTGACACTCGGTTGTCCTGCTAGGTATACACACAAAAAAATTAAAACTACATATTACATATTCTGAATAAAATATATTTTAAAATAGGTAACTGTTTGTACATTTTTTTTAAAAACGTAAAATAAATAAACTATTCTGAATAAAAAATATATTAAAATTAAAAAAAAAAAACGTAATAATGCATTTTTCGAGGGGTAAATCTCATACGAACTCGCGTACACCAAATTTTGCATTACCCAAGATTTGGCAAGATTTCGCGGGAGTTGGCAAGATTTCGCGGGAGTTGGCAAGATTTCGCGGAGTTGGCAAGATTTCGCAGGATTTAAAATATTTTGGGGGATTTCGCAGAAGTCTAAAAAAAAACTAAATAATTTTACATTTTCAAGTATAATATACTTAGTATATATATATTATACGTTTTTGCGTAAATTACACAAAAAAAAATTCATTTAAAATCTCTAAGAATAAAATAAATACAGCGCCACACAAAAAAAATGGATCTTCGAAGGACTCGACTAGTCAATTCCTATATATTTTGAGCCGCTGAATGCGAATGTGAGGTCGAAATTATAAAGTTTTTAAAAAGACCTCAAAAAACCTAGCGAAAGAGTACAAAAAGGATTTTTTTTTGAGTTTATTTTGAAAATGGGACCCAATTTTTTAACTCCGACTCGGATTAAGCGGCAGACAGATAGACGAGTCTGTCGGAGATCAACTTTAGTTTGTGTAACTGTGATATTAATAAAACATTTTTTACAACTTTTTTCACCAATATGACCGCGTCCCACTGAAATATGACATAAGTAGTACTTCTGGTGTACCACACCTATAATATGATGCTTTTGTTTCGGCAGTTAAGAGTTACAATATTATGTTAACCTATGCTACTGAGAGTAGCCGGTGAGGGAACGTTCAAGTATTATGTAACGCAAATTGTGCCAAAATTCATACACTTCATACCCCGGCTCTCGCGTTATTATAGATTATAGAGATTTCATATTTTGCCTACCCCCCTAATAGGGGGTGTGTTAGGGGGGGTAGCCAAAATATGAAATCTCTACAGCCTTAAATAATGCGAAAACCGGGGTATGAAGTGTATGAATTTTGGTACAATTTGCGTTACATAATATTTGAACGTTCCCTGATGGTACCGTGTAAAAAATACCGAGAGTCGCCGGTGACTCTCATGATAGCCAACGTGTTAAATTATTTAAGATTTCGGGAATTTCGCAAGATTTCGCGAGGGTGGTACACAAGATTTCGCAGGAGATTTAGCTCGCAAAATACATTTAGAACAAGTTTTAGTTTTCTTCAGCCTTTTACATTAAGGATCCCAACTCCTTGAGGATAAATAAATAAAAAAAGTATATCTCTTTTTCATCAAAGTTGTCACATAGAACCTGATAATTCTCAGCAAACAGCTTACCCATAAATATAGATTAACATACCACAATGACTTCAAATGTTCTCCATTTATTTTATCTATCCGTTTTTATAGGTAATAGGTACCTTTTTTTGCAATTAATTGGGAAACATTTTTTGTGTTGGGATACATCATCCATCCCATGGGATGGAATCTCACTGACGTCATCATTTCCAATAAATGACACAACTGCATATTCCAATTTACTAAAAAAGTATAATCCATTATAATTTGAAATCTTATTTTGAGGTTAATTTTAAAAAAAGTATTACGATTATGTAGATTATAAAACTTGTATAAACTAATAATTAGTTTTATTACTAACCTATCATAAAACACTCTCCAAAAAATAGCTTTTGCAACACAAAAATTAACAACAACAACAAACACTATTCCGTTAATTATGACGCCATACTCTACTACTAGATTGCTTGGCGGGAACTTCAAAATTCTAATTTCTATTTCCAAGAAATCACAATGTGATGTCATCTCTGATTTCTGTATTTTACAAGATATTACATAATTATAATTATAGTTATACCATGAATGCGGATAGGCGTATTCAACGATTATGGGAATTTGTAGATTTCCAAAATAAGTTTAAAAAAGTAAATTTGATTTAACCAATAATAATAATAATAACTTATTTGTGAGTTTTATCCGAGTCGAACCAAACTGAAGTTTTAAACAAGCAATATTAAAAAAAATCATAAAAAATGAAAAAAAATTGTTTTTTTTTAAAGATCTTTTTTGAAAAACGAAAAATTATTGAAAAAAATATAAATTAAATTTTTCAAAAAAATTTTTCAAAAAAACTAAAATTTTTTTCAAAATTTTTAATATTTTTTGTTTTTGTAGAATTGATTTTTATAATAAAAGTAATTTTTCCTTAAAAAATTACGTTAATCGGAATATTTTTTCAGCTTTTTTCGATTTTTTTTTTAAACTTTATCCCTCCATAAATTTTTTGTTTTTGGTGGGATTACTTTTAAAAATAATAGGGATCTTCACCTCGGATTTTTCCTGAAAATTTCAAGTCGACCGGATTATTATTATTATTAACCTGTACATACGGTCACCATATTATGGTTAATTCATAACATTTTATGTATCTGGTATGTTCTCATACCATATATATGATATATAACATGCAATATTGCATGTTATGTATCATACATATGTATGTTACATCTTATGTAATATGGCACATGTAACTTAAAAAATCTTTCTGTTATAGGGCATGTTATGTAGCATACATATGTATGTTACGTCTCATGTAATATGGCACTTGTTACCTAAACAATCTTTCTTTGTGATGTTGCATCCATGTATGTGCGGACTGGGTGTTGACCTTACGCATAGAGGGAGACTTATGCATATACTTTCATGTTGAAATTATATATAATTCCCTGATTTTTAAAATTTTGCTTTCATTAAATATTTCAACAATTGGAGTCATTCTAGGTTTATTTAACAGCACTTTGATAACATATTTTTGGGTTATAACGTGGGGTTCAAGTATAGTTTTGCATGCAGATCCCCAGGCTATAATACCATAATTAAGGATTGGCTGAACAATTGCGTTATATACCATTTTTAACATTTTTATACCTAAAATGTTTCTCAAAGAATAAAACTTATAAATTGTTTTCCGAATTTTATTTATGTTACCCTTAATGTGTTCGTCCCTCCTTAGCATGTTGTCCATATAAAGGCCCAGATACTTCGTAATATTTTTTTGGGAAATAACGCGTTCGCATTGACAGTTTAATAATTGATTATTTAGACAACATAGACTATAAATTTTTAAAGTAGTTTTTGGTGCTGAATTTACGGAGCTTTTGGCAAAGGCTACGTAATGAGTTTTTGAAAAGTTTAATGTTAGCAGATTGTTGTCAAGCCAGAGTCTGAGTTTACTGAGGGCTAATTCTAACTTTTTTAGTACTACTTCCCATTTTGTTCCCTTGATTAATACCACAGAGTCATCAGCGTAACAGATAACCGTCACATCGTCCTCGAGGGCTGTTATAAAGTCATTAAAATATATTAAAAATAATATAGGGCCAAGGACCGTCCCCTGTGGCACACCGAACTCTACCACTCTCCTATGGCTGTATATTCCATTAATTTTTACCATTTGTGTTCTATTAATAAGATAAGACTCCAATAAGTTTAAGGATGTACCTCTTATACCCATATCATAAAGTTTAGTGAGAAGAATTCGGTGTGACACAGTGTCGAAGGCCTTAGCCAGATCCAGGAACGCAGCAACTACCTTGTGTCCATTATTTAAAGAATCATTTATAAATTCGAGTACCTGACAAATAGCGTCATCCGTTCCCCTCCCATACTGTCGCTCCGACAACAACCTTCCTTTATTAATGAAGTCCATTAACCTAAGGTTAATACACTTTTCAACAATTTTACTTAAGGTGCTGGTAAGTGCGATAGGTCTGTAGTTTTCCTTGGTTGATTTATCCCCTCCCTTGAAAACCGGAACTATTACGGCCGCCTTAAATATTTCTGGATATGTTCCGGTTGAGAAGATGAGATTTATCAGATATTTGAGTGGACTAAGTAAAGTTTTGTAGTGTTGCTTGATAAGTTTTGCGGATATTTCATCTTCTCCACAGGCGCTATTCAATTTAAGACTGTTTATTTGTAGGATAAGTTCATTTTCTGTTATATTTTCTGTTATATTTCACATAGAGTTTAGATTGTTGATTCTACTTTTGAAACGGTAGTTGTTTCTTTTTATTTTCTTTGCGAGATTTTTCCCAACCTCAGTATAGTAGTCAACAAGAAGGTCAGCTAGGGTATAAATACACAGGTTTTTTCTCCTTTATTGTATAGATGCATCATGGAAATTATTCTTGAAAATTTACATGATGATATTTTGTCAATTCTGACAAATAAATAACGCTAAAAATTCTAGTCTACAAGTATAATTATTATCGTGGAATTGACAAATGTTAAGTTGCATATTTATGTTCTGAGGCGGTCAATTGTGCATGACCAAATTGTACTAGTCATTTCCAAGCGGGGATATTCTTTTTTTTTTCATATTTTAATCCTAGCGACCCCGGTGCGGGTACAACCGTTTTATGTTTTACTTTCACCGTCTATTTGTTTGTGATCAGGAGAAATGACGTACCTACTGCAGGTTCATAAACCTTGGCCAGGATTTTGTTAAGAGGTGTGACTGACCCTTAATTGTGACCTGTTAATAACAGGGTGTTATAATGGTTAATTTTATTTAGTCTGCATTATCAATATGCTGGTTTGGACTTTTAACGGGAGGATAAAGTCCCTGTTAAGTTTGAATGAACCAATCACATCCTGCAATTTCGATTATAGCTGTCAGATAATGCTAACAGGCATGATAAACTCGTATTAATGGTGCAGGTTGTTTGCAGAACAACTTTACACTACTATGTTTTAGGCATGCTTTGAAACAAAGATGTTTTATCACGTTGAAAATCTTTAGTCCAAAATTTAAGTCTCTGTTACAAAGCGTTCTTGACATATGATAGTGTTTTGCAAGCGACCTACACCATTAATACGACTGCATACGACGCCTCGCAGCGATTGCATTTTCCCAAATACCTACTTAAATAATAAAAAAAAAATAAATAAAAATATTTTTTTAAGATATTTTCTTAAAAACAAAAAAAAAATCCAAAAAAAAATTTAAAAAATTCAAAACTTTTTTTTATTTTCTTTTTGCGTAAAACAATTTTTTTTAATCAAAATCATAGTTTATAAATAAGAAAGTTATGTCGTTAAAATTAAATGGACTGGAAATATTTCATCCTTTTTGGGAATCATCATGATTTTTTTTTACTTTTTATAAAAATTTCTTTATGCGAAAAACGAAAGATTTAAATTAAAAAAAAAATTAAAAAAAAAACATTTAAAAAAAATCCAAATTGCAGTTTTTTTTATTTTTTTTTTTAAGTTTATCCCCCATAACTGTTTTGGTTTTGGAGGGATAACTTTTAAAATTGGTAGAATTGATCCTTATAATAAAAGTATTTTTTCCTGAAAAAGATACGTTAATCGGAATTTTCTTCCAGCTTTTTTCGATTTTTTTAAAAGTTTAACTCCCCAAAACTTTTTTGTTTTTGGGGGGATTACTTTCAAAAATAATAGGAATCTTCGCCTCGTAGAACCTGATTTTTCCTGAAAATTTTAAGTAGATCGGATTATTAATTCTTCTATCCAAGAATTTTTGGTCTAAGACGATTTTTAGTTTTTCCCTTTTAAATTTTTCTTTTTAATTCGAAAGTACCGTATAATACTATTCTAGCGCAGGCGCTGTGAATAGTATAATAATATAGGTTATAGTCTTTGTTTTTTCTTTATTTTATAATTCCTTTAGGGAACGAGTGTCCCTATCGTATGTCTTCCAAATCATCCCACCTTGGTCATTTAGACCTTTGTATATAAAAAAAGCTTTACCTCTGTCGCAAAGTTTTAGTGACTAAAAGAAGGGTCATCACCTTTAAAAAAGGTTTTATACGGAAAATTTTGAAATCTGACAAAATACGCCCCTCTGAAGTGCTGGCACCCTGCAAAGGGCCGTGCACAGGCCGGCTCTGTGTTTAGAAATTGTTTATATTTATATTAAAGTTTAACCATTTAGGAGAAACGCAGTATGTCGATTTTTATATAAGCGCCGCTTGTTAAGTCGTCATATAAATATGGAGATAATCGACTCGAGATACGGCGTTTTTCCTAAGCAGGATAGACTAGACCTATAGGAACTCCTCTTGGTTTGGCTAACTATTAAAATAAGTTTAGCTTTATTCGATTTTATTTATTTTTTGGAATGCTTTCTAAACTCGAAGTAGTTAAAAGTACCTACATACCTACTTATCCATACTATATAAATTTAAATATACTACTAAAATACTGCTAAAAAGACGCATTGATGTAGCACTACAAGGCATCTCGGAAAAGTCTAAGCCATAAATGTTTTATTTTTTACAACCAATCACAGGATGCGTCAAATTTTAACTCTCAAAATAAAAACAGTAAAAATTAAAAAAAAAAACATGATCTAGTACAAAACATAAAAAGAAATACCGCTAACGGGGTATACTTTGAACTGTGGGGGTAAACTTTGAACAAATTTTAACTTTTTTGTATCTAAATAACAGGGGGTATCAAAATTTTTAACTTTAAAATATTAATAAAGTTATTAAATTAATGTAAATAAACTTGTAAATTTGTTCAAACTTTAGCCCCCCCCCCCCCACTTCAAAGCTTACCCCGTTGATGGTAGCTAAGTAGGTACCCAATAAATAACCTTGATTTAATTGACTAAAAACAAATTTGATTGGACAAAGTAAAGGTAAAAGATATTAACATCATTTTATTGTAGTTATTGGAAATTGTATAAGAATGAGGGATTTAAAAATTTGGTTCTAGGTATTTCCAAAAAAATAAATTTCATAATTTATGAAGGAAAATTACCGAGGGGTTTTTATATTTTCATAGTAATAAGTTTAAATCTTTGCAAAAGGAGGTTCTTGACGTTAACCACAGCAGGGTAAGCACCATCAAGTTTGAAAGGAACAAATTTTAAAAATCCACGCAAAATCTTGTCTATACTATTGATTTGGTACCAAACCAAATTAAACTGGCGTACTCAAAATAATTTTTAAAAAATGATTTACGAAACCAACTCTACGGAAAGTTGAACATTGTATTTTTAAATTCAATATTAAAAGTCATCCTTGACTTCAAAAACTAGAAATGACAATATATTTAAGACTATATTTGGCCGTATTTAAGGGTAATTATTGAAAAACTCTTGTAATTAAATGCATACCAATAAATTTGTTTTTCATAATTAATGTCATAAGGGAACGTTTAAGTAAATGCTCCTAGGGGGGGGGGGTCATTTTGCGCGTTACGCCCATGTTAATGGCATAGAAAAATAGCTTTACAGTGGGGGGTGGGGGTCCAAAATGATCAAAATTTGCGTTACGTAATACTTGAACGTTCCATAATCAGATACGTTAATTTTCTTATATGTGCATTTTCTTTTGAAAAATTAATATTACCGGTTTTATTGCCACTCAGCCTATATCAATTTACACTTGTCCGTTAATTAATTTCTAATATTATTACTAATTTTACTCTGTAGAGTTTGTAGCTAACAAACTACATTCACATATATGAATATCATTAATATTTGCTCAAATGACATAATTAAATATAGACAGGAATTCGATTAGCAACTCTTGGTTAAAAAACTTCCGATAGGAAGAAATCCGAGTGAAATTTTCACTTTGGTTGTTTTATTTTTACATGTTAACATGTTGACACAGTTGTTATACTCAGATTGTTGTCACATAAAAAGAAACCAGATTTGTTATCAAAGGCAAAATGTTTAGCTTTACACCATCCATGATTAAATGGACTCCTTTTTATACATAATAATATGGATAATACTAAACATTCCCTAGTAGAAATTTAACGTTAGAATAACGTTTTTTTAATGTTAGAAAATTGTATAAAAGTACCTTATAAAATATGTGCAAATGTCCAGCTTTTTAACGTTAGAATCTAACGTTAGTTACAAACGTTAATCTAACGTTAGATTTTTAAGTTAGAAATACGTTATAAGTTCGTTTAATTTATAACTTTCGGAGGGGGCGTGTCCAACTAGGAAATTTCTACCTGCATCATAAAATGGCAGCTGGAGACAAATTTATTCATATAAATAAATCTTAATATATTTTAGCAATCATAATATTTTTAAACATAATTTCGTTACATTTATTTATAAAATAGCCATCTTTTTAGGTGGCCCTAAATATTTTTCGTTTAATATGATGTTATACTTCGATAAATACGTTTACCTCTCAGAAAAACTTTATATTTAGTTAGTTAATATTTATTTATACATTCAGAATCTTAAAATATTTTTTCAATTCTAGTACAGCGTTGCCAGACTTACTATAATTTTGAGTTTTGGGGGATATTTTTTTAAATTTATTATAGAAATAATAAATAATTATCAAACCTAGGCACATAGCTGTCTGAAATAAGTATTTTCTACTATAGCTTACGTATTAATAATGGAAATTAAAAAAATATTTAAAGTTAGAATAAGGTTAGAAAAAGGTTAGAATTTGGTTAGGAAATTAACGTTAGATTGATGTATTTTATAACGTTTTTGTCAAACGTTAGTTTTTAAGGTTAGATTTATATATTTTATAACGTTTTTGTCAATCGTTAGTTTTTAAGGTTAGTTTTATATATTTCACAATGTTTTTGTATAACGTTTGAGACTAAACATAAAAATGTCACTAATCTAATGTTATGTTGAGTTAAGTTTATGTACTTTTCTACCAGGGTTGGTTTAGTATTATCCAAGGAAAGCCCGAGACTAGGAGGGGTGTCATTAAATCTGTTAAAGTAAGAATCAAAGGCTTGATTCAAAGCTCTAATAGATAATAAATCAAAGGTTTATGTATTAAACTTGTAATTTAAGTAATAATAATATAATAATTAATATAATCCATTTGAAAAAAATTCGTAGCCAGTATTTTGATTCAAAAAAAGCTTTAGCATCTGTATTTACTTATTTAGAATCCTAAAAATAATATTTACAAAAAAAATGTTAATTTAAAATCAGTCATGTGAACTGACATCTAGTACTATAATTATTATAGTATTATTATAGTCTTCATGGATTTCCACAAAGTGTTTGACAACATTGGACTAGTACGTGTTTTGAAAGCACCGATATTGATTCCAGTCGAAGCTAATGGAAAGAAAACTTACAAAAATTGCAATTTTAAAATGCACTACGTCCTTTAATTAAAAGCATAAAAATAAAACGCAGGGTTAGGCAATGTGAAACATATAATATATACCTCGAAAATTGCACCAATATAAAACTATTGAGTAGTCTAGAGATGTGGAAAAATGATTCTGAAAATTCCTGTAATTAAATATTTCCGTTATAAAATATTTAAGTGAAAATTAATTCACAGGAATTCCTGTAATGAAATATTTAATTAAAAATATATATATATATATAGTATTTTATTGTTAGCTATAGCTAACCTTCGCACGGAGTACCACCAAACGAAAACCTACCCATTATTACTACTACTACAGTTTATTTTTTTAAGGTATAGTTATTTTAAATATGCCGCCAAATACACCACAAAGTCAGATTTACACTGAAGCATCTGACTTGTTTTGATAGTCAACATAACCAAAATTTATAATTTTTGTTTACTTACTTTGTTTTTATGATGTTTTCATGTAATAAAAGAGAATTGATAAAGCTGTTGCTAAAAACACTTTTGTATTCCTGTAGAAACAAAATTTGCTTATAAAATCTCTTTTATTCCAATAATTTAGAGAAATAAACCATTGTTTTGTTTTCGTTAATGCAACGTTAACGTTTTACGGTTGTGTAAATTGGGCCTAATCATTTCGCTTACGACGCATGCGTATCTTACGTTGCTATGGTAATTTCGAGATTGTTTACAAGCGGGAATAACTCTACCTTAAAAAAATAAACTTTAATACCTAGGCTGGGCAGCCCGAGACTAGTAAGATTTGTATCCCGTTAGGGTCCCCCAAGTTAAAATCGTTTTTCCCTCTCAAATATTTGACGACTAAAGAAAAAAAAAGCTCATCATCCCCAAAAAACATTTTTTACCCCTGCCCCAGAAATTTTGACGACTAATCACCCCCAAAAATTTTACCCCTGCCAGAAATGTTGATGACTAAAAAAATAAAAGCTAATCCCCCATCAAAACCTTTTTATAATTTTTTTAACCCTCCCAAAAATTAATAATAAAAAAAAGGTCCTCACCCGGCGAAGCCCGAAAGTATGAGGGCCTCTAAAGGTGGGGGACGGATGTAAGATTTTTCTCACCACCTGTCCAGTCCGACGCTGCTAATACCTATACGTAATTAATATAACTTTTCCGAAATATATTAACATATTATTACAAACTTACGCATTATATTTAATCTCTATTAATTGCAGGTTATGTAATATAATCTAATTAAGAAAGATTAATTAGTAGGTACCTTTTAATAATTATATAGTATGTATATACTATATATGTCTTATTACAGTTGTCTTGGGAGCGATAGTGAATTTCATAGGAAATGGAAAATGTCACTTATTTACACATGTTTATCTTTTTGTAAATTACCTATTTGTATTAAATTTTAATGTTAAATATCCGTTTTGATCCTGTCATGTTAAAAATATTATAGGTTCATATACCGCACTTTTAAGGGCCTATCCAGAAGCTTTTTTGCTTTTTTGCTTGCATAAGAACATAAAACAAGATACATGGCGGCACATCAAGCCAATCACGGCATCGCATTGTTATGTAGTATGTTGTTATGCGAGTCTGTGGATATACCCTTATAGCAATTACAATTAGGCATTGTAAATCATATAAAACGATCAATCTAGCAAGAACGCGTCTACATCATTACGCGGGCGGGACTATGACGGGCGCATTGGCTTTGCACAAGAGCTCTCGGTTAATGTTGTTAAGGGTATGTCCACAGACTCGCATAAAAACCTAGTACATAAGAATGCGATGCCGTGATTGGCTTAAAGTGACGCCATGTATCTTGTAAGCCAATCACGGTACCGCATTCTTATGTACTATGTTGTTATGCGAGCTTGTGGATATGCCTTAACCCATATTTAAATGAAAACTAAACGCATGGTATTTAAAGAGTGTCACTTTCAAAGTACCATCTCAAGCAATAAAAAGCAATTTAGAATATATATAGAATAGCCATCCTGTTTTTACTTTCCCCAAGGAAAGTCTTGTAAGTAAAAAAAAAATCGAAAAATTTTTATTGCTTTTTTTTACATTTCTGGACGTTTTATATCCAAAAAATACTACTTCCGTCAAAAAAAATTCTGTCTGTCGGTCGATACCTCAAGAACTCAAGAACGCTTCGGGCTAGAGGGCTAGAAGACTTCAAATTTGGATCATAAGTTGATTATCCAAAGTTCTAGGCTGGGATTGTTTTTGGTAAAAATTGGATTGGGGTGTAACAGAGGGGTCACCCTGTATATATTGAGTATTTATATTTTATTATTATTATTCTAAGAAAGTGAGAAACTTATTGTTCTAAACAGGAAGTTTGCTTTTACAGATGTTTATTTTATTTTTGGTACTCTTAAATTTTGCGCCATTGAGGCGTTTACATTAGAAGGGTGTACATTTTTATTAGACTAATGAATTGGTTAATTCGGTTTTCTTAATTAATAAGTATGGGAATATCTTTAATGATTTTGTTTTAGATACTGGCAATTATTAGGGACTTTTTGTACAAATGGTTTTTTCTACTTCGAAGCAGTGTCATGAAAATCAATATAAGTAGAAGTAGTTTTTTTAATCATTTCTCTTAATTAAATTTAAATTAATTTTCAGCAATTTAAAGTAACTTTGATAGTAAGCTCTTCAGATATATTTACGTAAGCTTTATGATTGGTATATCGGCATCTCTGGGAAGGGACATTTTGCCTGTTTTGAGTTATGGTCAAAAAGGGGATTCGTAAATATTTTATCCTTTTTTCACTCAATAGGAATAATAAAGTTGCCCTAACTAGGTAATTACTCAATAAAATGACCAACAGGGTTATATTATTAAAATGTTCTAAAAGGTACGTCGCTGCAGCAATAAAAAGTTACCATAATCCTACTTTAAAGTAACCATTTCTATTTGGTTATAATATAGATAACAACTACATTTTTAAAATTTATACATTACTAAACAGTATTACTGTTAAACAGATAACTTTTTAGTTACAATTATTAGTTATCGCGCGGTTATAATTATATCATTAAAAACACGTTATAGTTTTAATTTAATTGCCATATTTTATTTTAATAAGTAATCGCAGTATTGGAAAAATAATTATGCATAATTTCACTGCAAAGTAAGTAAATGGGGACCAATGTTTTATTCCCAAATGATAACAAATATATTTATAAAACATTTTACTAAAAAATATTTAATTTTGCGTTCATAACCTTAAAATAATTTTTTTCTACGGCTGCTTTAGAATGTAAGCAAATACACACACTTTTCAAACACAGAATGAATCCATTCTAGCTCTAGATACGGTATGACTATTCCGTATCAAGTGTTAGAATGAGCACATGTAGTGCCATCTCTTGTTTATAAAAGTAAAGAAAACTGTAGCAAAATTAGCAAAAATATATTTATTTTACATTAAAATATTGAATATTTTAATGCAATTTAAAGTTTTGAGTTAAAATTACATAAAGTTTATTAGTTTTTCTTAATATTTGACCAGTTTTTTATCAATTGAGTTCAAAAATTTAAAACTGCTCCATCTATTGTTAAATATTTAAACCTGATATCTGTCACAACAATCTGACATAACCTTCAATTGTTGCATTATAATTTGTAAATATGTGCTAAAATTAAATAAAAAGTACTGATTTGATAAAATTATTAAATAACATTAATTGCTTTATTTAAAAATATGTGTTTTGTTGCATTTACAATGTCGAGTCACAAAAAACATTGTTTTTAAGCTTGTCCGCAGTTTAAAGCCATACAGTGTTTCATATTTGCAGTCGAAGAAAAAGTATAGTCTACAACACGTATGGAATAGTCATTCCGCGCTCTCGCGACCGTCATACTCGCCTGCCGGCTCGTATGACAAACTTTCCGCTCGCGCGGAATATTGTCTATTCCATACTAGTTATAGAATATACTATTCTTACGACCTAGTGTACACGAAATAAAGAAAAATGCATGTTTACTATATATCCTCGTTTGGATATATTTCTATCGCACGAGTCCATAGCCCATATTTGAATGAAATGACAACTATGCACACTCATTTATCCAAACGAGTACACAGCTTTGATTTTGACAAAAGTGGTTTGACGTTTATAAAAGTTTGAAATGTCAAAATTAAATACAGGTAATTCTTTAAACTATACATTTTTAAAGAGTCTAGACTGTAGATCGAATCAAAAATGTTGTTTGCAACTCGTTTGCGACAAGTCCTTAGTGCACTCGAATGTTGTTTTGACCGCGTCATCAAAAAAACTTGTACTAAGGACTAAAGTCGCTTACTCGTTACGAAAACTACTATTCAACTATATCATTTATTTAAACAATAAAACTACATAATTTTCTTGGCCCATTAGTTTTTTAGAATTATTATTATTAATATTAACTGAAAGAATTCTTTCGTTACTATGTTCATATCAGAAGATTGTTTTACTTCCAAACCGAAATTGATGATTTTTTTATTTTTAATAAGTTAATATTTATATTAATACCTTCAACAAAAAAAAAAAACTATTTTGAAAAATGTCTATGCACATGAAGCAGTAACCAATAACTACCACACATTTACGTAGCAAGATAGTAATTGTTACCCTTATATTTTTCCCATTTTGGTAGTATCTACGTAGTTACTACGTAACTATAGCATTCCTGTAACTAGTGTCTTCTACTTAATTTATTTCAATTGAGGTAATGATAACGTAGCGACATGCCAAAAATGCTAGTTGTGTATTGACCGAGGTATTGACCAAGACGGCAGTCAACGTGTTAAAAAATGTTTGCACTAATTTGAATATATGACTTACTCTTCATATTATTTATTAGATATTTTCATTATAATGATAAATGTTGTCATTATAATAATAAACGTTGTCATATTAAATAAAATCAAATACTGTCATATATAATAAAATTAAATTGGTTAAAACAATGTTAAGTAATTGAGAATAAATGTATTTCTTAATAAAATATGTCTTGTATTCTATGGTCTCACAATATGTTTCAACATCAATGGATACCTACAGCGTGGGACATGAAATATATACAAGAAGTAGAAAATTAAATGTGTGTCCAAAAGAAATAAGTAATTTTTGCTTAGAATATATTGGTTGGCCAGTTTTGAAAACAATCATTTTATTCCAAGAAGGAAAGAGTAAAGCTTAATAAACAACCTGCTATGTCCTTAAGGATAGAACCATGAATTTATCTGGTTATTCAAAATCATTGTAACACCATGATATACCTAAGTTTTTAAAAATATGAAACAATGTTTCCTGTTAATTTTGACTTGGTCGTATGCTCTTTTAAAATCTAAGAAAATTGCAATTAATATTTTTTTTTTTAAATGACTATATATTTATAGTTGTGAAATTATATTAAATCATATAAAATCTGTAGGAGACAAAAGAAAAAAAAATAATCGAGTTTAAATCTGATAATTTTCTATTATTATTTTCTATTTTTAACCGACTTCCAAAAAGGAGAAGGTTATCAATTCCACGTGTGACTTTGTTTTTTTTTATGTTTGTTCCCGTAAACTTTGGACTGAATGAACCGAATTTGATGAAACTTTTTGCAACTTAAAGAGGGCATTCCTGAGGTGGTCCCGTTTCAATTTTACGCTCGGATAATGCCGGGTAAGCCGGATTATTAAGATAAATCTCGCAATTTCACTTAAAACCGGCTTAATTTGGTTCTACTACCAACCAAATTTTTAGAGAAATATCGGATAACTCGGATCCGGATAACTTGATTAAGGGATCACTCAAATATTACGGCATACTGAAAATCTTTTAAATGCCGCTAAACTTGATTCTCTGGACTTTCTAAAATACCAAGATAAAATGATAAATTTTGTGATTTTACCATAAGGCGTTATTTGATTATTACTTAACGCTTAAAGTTTAATAAGATTTTATTTAGTATCTAAAATAAAATAAGGGTGGTTGGACTCTTGGGCGCTGAAATAAAAATATTAATTTTACTTTTTAGAAATTTATCTTTAAGATGATGACGCCACAATGCACTAACAGTGCGTTGTGACGTCAGCAGCTTGCCTAGATGGAAGGACAGCTATAATTTTAATTAGATGACGGTATAAATCTACAAGTTCTGTGTCTCTAAAAAGTAAAAAATTAAAACTTTTCGCAAAAAAAATGAAGCGACTTCCATGTCTCTAAAAAGTTAAAAATGAAAAATACTTAAGTCGGTGCCAATTTCACAGCAAACAATAATAAAAAAAATAAAAAAAAATAACTGTTAGTAATTAATTTAGGGAATAGTGAAAATGGCACCGGTTTAAGTATTTTTTATTTTTTACTTTTTGGAGACATAGAAGTCGGCTCATTTTTTTGCGAAAAGTTCTTATTAGTTTAAAGTGTAAAGTGTAAAAAGTACTAAACATTGATATAAATAAAATAATTAAAAAAGGCTTATAATCGACTTCACGTTAATTTTATTATTGAAAACAATTAGTGTGACCGCGGTTTCGCTATAATAGATATAGCATCTACGGACTTAAATACATATAATGGGACATCTTTAACATTATATGTATTTAAGTCCGTAGATGCTATATCTATTATAGCGAAACCGCGGTCACACTAATTGTTTTCAATAATAAAATTAACGTGAAGTCGATTATAAGCCTTTTTTAATTATTTTATAATAAACCACTTCACTATAAGAAGTTCAGACGTTCAGAACCATGAATGAATTTTCAAACTGGATTGATATAAATGTTAAAAAAAAAATTATTCACGGTTTTTACTATTATGAATTTTTTTAGTAAATTATAATTATATTCAATAAAAAAAGTTTTTTATACTTTCGCAGGGTTAAAAACATTCGGATAAAGGTAACTTTTAAGGTTATTAGCCGTTAGTATTAGTTACTAACTTGGTAAAGAAAAAAAATGCTCAAAAGAGAATTTAATGCATGAACAAGCCGTGAAGATATATAATGCAGTTTCAAGTATTTTTTTTTCTGGTGAAGTTAATTAAATGTGGCTCCCCCTATAACTTTTTTGTGTTTTAATGGATTTTTTGTTTCAAATTTGGTTTGGTTTGGACTTTTTATAAAGCTAATTTTTCCTGAAAGAATGACGTGAGCACGTTTCCTTCTATTTTTTTCATTTTTTTAAGTAACTTTTTTGTTTTTGGGGGATTTTTTTTTCAAATTTGGCGGGATTGACCCTTTTAATAAAATATATTTTTCTCAGAAATTAACATTGATCGAATTTTTCTTCTATTTTTTCTGTTGTTTTAAAAGTATTTTTTCCAAAATTGATCGAAGATTTCTTCCACTATTTTCAATTTTTTTACGTTTGGCCCCTTATAACTTTCTTATTTTAGGAGGGTCCAAACGTGTACAATTTAATGCCGGAAAGTATAAAAATTGCGACAAATATGAAGTTGTTTAAAAGGTTATGCAAACACTATAGGTACAGGGTGTTCCGTGAGGAAAGGGAAATATTTAAAGAATATGCTGTATAGGTCAAAATAAGAAAAAAAGTTCCCATAAACATATGTCCACAAACGGCTCATAAGGGAGCTACGCCCCTTCAAATGGGGTACCAAAAATATTCTTAATAAGGCCTATTAATCAATGGTATTTGCATGTAGTCACTTAAACCAGGGGCGTGCGACAAGAGGGGTCTAATCACTTTTTGGTCCCAAACTTTTTTCTGTTAAAGTTTTTTGTGGGTTTATTATTGGAATAGTATTCTTTGGGTAAAAACACATTAAAAAGGTACTCTTGCTAAAATACTTTAGGATTAACCGTTTTCGAGAAAAATACAATTAAAGGCAAAATTACAAGTTTCAAGAACCAAAAATTAAAAACCAAATTGTTGAAAACCAAAATTTCAATGGTGTAGGTTAACTGTACACCACAAACTAAGAAAAAAAGTTTGTATACAGGTAATTCCAAAAATCAATGATAAGGGAGTTATGGTCCCCAAATTTTTTGAAGGGTGATGGTACCTTTAAAATAGATTTTTGAACCTACATGTAAAAAACTTTTTTTCTTAGCTTTTGATGTAGAATCACACTGCAAAAATTAAAATTCTGGTTTTTAACATTTTAGTTTTAATTTTTGGTTCTAGAAAGGTGTAAGTTTGCCTTTAATTGTATTTTTTTCGAAAACAGTTAATCCTATGGTATTACAACAAGAGTACCTTTTTTATGTGTTTTTACCTTGGTTATAATATTCTAAAAATAAACCCACAAAAAAGTTGAGCAGAAGAAGTTTTGGGCAAAAAAGTGATAAGACCCCCCATTACGAACGCCCCTGGTTAAAGTAACTACATGCAAATACCATTGGCTGATAGGCTTTATAAAGCATAGATCACGTGCTAAACCTCGATGCTTTAACACAAAGGGTTCCGAAGTAATTAATAAAAAATCGAAATTTTGGGACCCCTTTGAAGGGGCGTAGCTCCCTTACGATTCGTTTTTGGACATTTGTTTATAAGAACTTTTTTCTTATTTTGACCTCTAGAATACATCCTTAAAATATTTCCCTTTCCTCACGGAACACCCTGTATACTACAGAAACCTAGACAGATTTTTAATGACCAAATTGATCTAAAAAATATCTAGTAAATCATACATTAGTTACCTACTTATTTTGGATTCTTGTGTTACATGAAGTGTTTCTCTTATTTAGTTTATATTTTAATGTTAAAAATGCGCCTTACCTTCTTTACTTTCTTTCTCTGTTTCTTTTTCTATTTTTCCTTTTTTAATAGCGAAAAGAAAAAATAAAACAAAATAAACAAATAAAAGGAACAAAAATGGAAATTAATAAAAAAATGTAAATATTTTAGGTTTAATTTAAATTTGTACAGTTAGACCCACAAAAAACGCAAATTTAAATATGCTAAAATGTCAATTTTACTAATTATTTTATAGTTTAAGTAAGATTTTAAGATATAGGTTAGATTAATTTGACAATTAATTGTCAGTTTTTTCAAAGTTTATTACAGAAAATGCATGCGAATAATGTTGAATATTAAAAAAATAATAATAATAAATAATAAACTGAAAAAACATTTAGAATATTTAATTAAATCAACAATTAAAATACAATATTTAGTAAATCTTATGAAAAAATAAAATTTTGAACTCTACGAACCAAACATATAATTTATAAAAAATATGATTTTCGTTTAAAAAAGGTTTTTCGGGAGGTTTTTTTTTCGCTTATTTAATCTTGAAACTATCGATGCGGCGACGGTCGATGTTTTTTGACCCAGGAAAATTTGTATTGTTTATAGCATGCACCGCTTCTTGTAAATGGTATTTTCTCAAATAATTAAGTTCATTTTCATCCTGTTTTCATTTGATATCTTCTTTCTTTCCGAGTCTGCACGCCCTTTCCTCCCCCATCTATTTTTTCTTCAATTTTAACCATTATTCTTTTTTCTATGATCTTAACACAACTCTCCGAAAGACTAAAGATCACTAGCCACAATAACTTGCTTACATCCTGCTTCCAATATACTAAGTTTGAGATTTCTTAACATTTCTTAACGCATTTCTAATTACTTTATAATTATTATAAGTAATTTTGACAAATATTGTCAACATGACAACGGCTTTGTTTGTATTGTAATTATTGAATTTTCGCAACTAAATTTTCAATCTTCTTTTTTTTTTCGGATCCAACTGTAAATATATTTTTTTTAACTTATCTCTACTAAATAATTAATGTTATAGCTATAGTTGCTAATTATAATTAACCAAACGAACTAACGATTTACATCACACATATATTTTTGTTTTTACACGCTCAAATGTATGCATTTTAGTGTAAAATAGCATATTTATTGTAATAATTGTAATTCTGAACATGTAATTGTTATTCTGGAACAATAATTATTATTATTATTATTATTATTCTTTCCAATTTCAATAGGCTTGGTGTCTTAACAATATTGATTTTTCTTGAAAATTTGAAGTCGACTGGATTATTCGTTCTTAAGTTATCGTGCGGACAAAAAAAGGTGATGGACGGACATTGTTTAAAATTATATAGGACGCACTTTTTGTACTTTCACATTCCTATCTCATGAAACGTCGAGAAAATGTGAAAAAAGTGGATGTTAAAAAAATGTCGTACGTCTGTAAAAAAAAAAAAGTTTTTAACGTAATGTCCGACTTAAAAAAATCTTTTATGAAACGATTCAGGACCTTTTCTGTTTACGTCACATCAAATACTGTTAACATTAGCATAGGGCAAGGGGAGCAAGATGGACAAAAACTATAATTTTTAGCAATATCTCACTTATCATTTATAGTAAGACATTTTTTTTTACATAATTTTTACATTTTTAATTGTAAAATTTCAATAATAGGTGTAATTAATTTCAATTGATTTTTCTGTTAATAAATTTATGATAATGGTGCGGCCAGAAAAACAATCCGATAAAGCTACAAGGCAAGAACAAAAGGATATGGTTAAAAAATACAGGAAAAGTGAAGTCAATTTGATATCTTATTTTATAAACTTCCTCATTTTTCCACCCGTCCAGAAAAGGTACCCGTTTAATAATAGCATTACACTGTAAATGCAAATATTTTACAGCATATAAAGTGGGTCATATGTTGCCAGCAAAGAAAGTGGTAAATTTAAATCAGTACTGTAAATTCACAGTTATCTGTAAAAATGTGAATTTTTATTTTGGTAATTTTAGTGCTATTATTATGGTAATTTTCGGGACTGTCTGTAAAAGTGCTGGGTTTTTGGACCACATGCATGAATTTTAATGCAAAATTATTGTACCGATAGGAAAAGAGCTGAGATTTTACTAAACCCAGTAATATTGAGGTTAATTTAATAAATATTGTAAATTCACATTCTGACATTGTAAATTTGCTTTAATTATTACAGTTAAAACTACTGTAAGATTGACGGACAAATTTAGAGTGTATAATGGAAAGTTGTAGTATGGATTAAGATTTGTATATTTTTGATTTTACTAAAATTTAATATTTCTGTTCGTAGACAAAAGACAGGACAATCGGGGCAAACTCGAGACTTTGGACAATCACTTAGTACGCTCCTTTTCTGTTGAACGTGCGTATGGACAAGTAATGGCAAAATACAATCAAGGCGATTTTTTACGCTAGGTCCTAGATAGTCTGCGGTTCATAGACTTTTTGCCATATAAAGTGTTTCCTAGCCGACTTTGTTACAAATATATGAGGAGCATTATTGAAAAATTTAACAAATTTATTTATTTAAATTTTACACCAAGCAATTTCTGTAAAATTTATTAATTACTTTATCTTATATATGGATAAAACGCTCTACACAAAATTCATTTCAAACAACAAAAAAGTCGAAAAAAGTATTAAACAAAGCTCATTTTAAATTCTGAAACTCTCAAGTGACGATTAAAATTATTTTAAAACCTGTTTTAAATAATTTTCTTTCATTAGAAGTACACCTTTGTTTATTTAATTTAAAGACTAAATTAATTGGATCAAATACCTGGTATTTATATTCTGTATGATACAGGAGCATATCGTTGGCGGGGCATGGGGACAATCCAATTTTCTCGGTTTCCCCATCCTACAGTATAAAACAAGAGTACCTTTTTTTATGAACCTAAGGAATCATGTTCCAATAATAAAATTACAAAAAAAAATACACTGAAAAAAGTTTGGCACAAAAACTGATAAGTCTCCCCCGTTTTGCACGCCCCTAGTTAAAATAAGTAGGTACATAAAAATAACATGAGAAGAAGAAGAAGAAGAAGAAGAAAAAGAAGAAGAAGAAGAAGAAGAAGAAGAAGAAAAAGAAGAAGAAGAATAAAAAGAAGAAGAAGAAGAAGAAGAAGAAGAAGAAGAAGAAGAAGAAGAAGAAGAAGAAGAAGAAGAAGAAGAAGAATATAAGAATAAGAAGATGTGCTTTAATTAGTGTTGCCGCCTAAGGCTTATCGTCTCGCTACCGTCTCGTTATCGTTGAACAGAACGATAATGAGAGGTGGAAAAATATCGTATCGTTGCAACGATAACGAGAGGCCTCTCGCCCGTAACGAGACCGAAGCGAGAGCGATAACTATCGTACAGTCAGAGACAGTCGAATGTTGAAGCTACCTAAATTCAGATAAAAATATTTGACACAAACGTCATTATTTAATTTTTGAATTTAATAATTTTTAAAATGCAAATATATTCTTTAATAGACCTTATGCAGCAAACATTAACCCATTATAAAAGTAAAAATGGGAAAGCAAAATATATAAAGACTATTAAAATTGATTTTTAGCACTCAAATCCTATTAACAGCTGCTCTGGCCTTTTTGCCTTCTTTTAAATTACGCCTTGTATTAGTCAGATACTACCGTACTTACTATAAGCCTAATTAGGTACTTAGTGCCAGGAGTTCATATTTTTATATCTCCTATAAAAATAGGATAATGTTGAAGCAATTTCTGCTTGAGATAAGATTTTAAAAGATAAAAGCTTTTTATAATCGTCACATATATGCAGCAAAATATCTTTTTACGAAGATATATGCATTTTAGTAATTTTTGACATATTTTAATTTAAATGTGACATTTGAGTCAAATTCATTTAAATCATATTAGATGGCTGAAATATTCAACTTTTACGCTGGGACGATAAGTATCGTTATCGCGAGAGGTAATACCTTTGGGCGATAAAGAGAGGCCTCTTATTATCGTTTGTGCGAGACGATAATTATTGAATTATCGCATCGTAGATGCGATACGTGAGGTCTTTATTGGTGATAACTATCGCTTTAAGCCGCAACACTAGCGCTAATAGAATTAGTTCACATGCAAAATCTCATTGGGTTTGGTTTGGTTTGGTTAAATGAAAACAGAACTTTTTAGCCACTTCCAAAGAGGCTTAGATCCCTTACGCAGGGACGTTCCGATGTTTTGGTAGTGGGGATGTGAAGGTAAGATTTGCCCAAAAATGTTGATGACTAAAAAAAAATTTTGCCGACTGGTCTAAAATTTTGCCAATGGCCTTAAATTTGCCGACTACCAAAAAAATTAAAAAAAGATCATCAAATCTAAAATATTTGCCGACTGCTCTGATTTTGCCAACTCACACTCACCACCCACACCCTTCCCCCCTCTCGGAACGTCCCTACGCCCTTACGACTCATTTTAAGATACATGTTTACAGGATTTTTTTATTATTATTTTCGGATGTAGGATCACGCCTTTTAACTACCCTATTTCTAAATAACCCTGTTGTGAAAAAAACGATGAGTGATTTTTGCTTGTATTTTCTTTTAAATAGGTACGGCTAATTCAGGCTGAGCTAATTTTCCCCCGTCTGGGCCTAAGGGGCTGTCTATATATTACGTAAGGCAATTTTTAGAAATTTTTGACCCCCTCCCCCCTTGTGTCACAAACTGTCACATTTACTAACAAAATATTATTCATTTGTCCACGGAAAAGTCATGTGCAAAAAAACATTTTTTTAGTCTAAAAAAAGCACTACTGACAAAATTTACAACTTTTTCAAATTTAAAGATCCACTACTGCTAAAATTACTTTTTTTCCTTCGACGAAAAAGTTGATGACTAAAAAAAAAACTGTTTCACTAAGTATAATTACTATAGTAGTTACTATACTTACTATTCTTGTTAAAGTAGCAGTACTGCTAAAATTACAACTTTAACCCATGAAATTTACAACTTTTTCGAATTTCAAGGTAGGTGGGGGAAGGCTCCCCCATCCCCTATTCGCTCAAATCAACTTTCGTTACGTAACATTTTCCTAGATCCCCTCCCCCCCTGTCACAAACTGTCTCATTTTCTGTCACCCCCTCCTCCCACTAGGCGCGTTACGTAATATATGGACAGCGCCTAACTGACCTAACTCAAAAATGACTGAAAGTGATTTATTTTGACACAATGCTCCTCATATGTAATATGTCGAAACAGTCTACTGCGTGCACAGATTTGACTTGTCTAAAAGTGGATCACTATTTCGTTATATAACTAGTTAATTGTTTTAATAGATTAACGACGTTTAACGATATGCGTTACACATTTCGTCTTAATTATTATACCTATCTAAGAATATCCTTAATAGATAAACTCGATTTTATATGCCTATACAAAAACATAACTATTTTAATGCTAATGATCTTAATTAATTTCTTATGGGGCAGTTTTTCATCACATATTTAATGTTTGGTTAAGCAATCTATCAAATAGTTAAATAATAAATAAATTAAATAATTTATTACATTTTTAAACATGTAGAAATATAGAGTTAAATAATAATTTAATATTTACATAGATTAACAGGTGACATGGTGCCGCCTGGGTTGGGGGGGGAGCGTCCCCTCCCACCCATCTTGAAAAGTTGTGTATTTCATGGATCCAAATTTTTTATGGATTCAAAATACAAAAGTTATATATTTTAGAAAAAAAAGTTGTATATTGCATTAGGTATATTCATAATCCGTTGACAGAACTCACACTCAGAAAATGTCATTGTAATTTTAATACTAAATTTTATTTGTAAATACATATTTGTTATATTTATCGCCACCATTGTTATTTAATACTTTACTTGTAATATTAAATACTGCAATGTGTGTATTGTATACAAAATGTTATCACACTAACATAGAGACCGAGCTGGTACCTTTGAATCCCCACGCAAAATGTATTAAAAAATAACATTCAGTATTAAAAATACAACGAGTGCAGGCACCTTGCAATGTGTTTTATTTTGTAGAGCTGTGTTATCCGTTTAGAACGAAAACGAAAATTAGATAGGAGTGTCCAATCTTTTTGTTGTGACAAAAATATTAAAACAAAAAAACTTTTCACAGAAAAAATGAACCGACTTCTGTGTCTCTAAAAAGTAAAAAATAAAAAATACTTAAATCGGTGCCAATTTCACCATTCCCTAAATTTATTACTAACAATTGTGTTTTCATTATTTTATTATTGTATGCTGTGAAATTGGCACCGACTTAAGTATTTTTTATTTTTTACTTTTTAGAGACACAGAAGTCGGTTAATTTTTTTCTTGTGAAAAATTTTAATTTTTTACATAACTTGCAGATTTTTAACGTCATCTAAGCTAGATTATAATTGTCCCATCTCGCTAGCTTCTGACGTCACTATCTTAAAGATAAATTTCTAAAAAATAAGGGTAATATTTTTGTTTCAGCGCCCAAGAGTCCAACCAACCTTATTTTAAACGAAATACTAAAGAAAATCTTGTTAAACTTTAAGCGTTAAGTAATAATTAAATAACGCCTTATGGTAAAATCACAAAATTTATCATTTTCTCTTGGTATTTTAATATTACTGTTTCAAAGAATCAAGTTTAGCGGCATTTAAAAGATTTTCACTGTGCCGCAATATTTGAGTGACCCCTTAATCAAGTTATCCGGCTTATCCGAGTTATCCGATATTTCTCTAAAAATTTGGTTGGTAGTAGAACGAAATTAAGCCGTTTGTAAGTGAAATTATTAGATTTATCTTAATTATCCAGCTTACCCGGCATTATCCGAGCGTCAAATTAAAACGGGACCACCTCATGAATGCCCTCTTTAAGTTGCAAGAAGTTTCATCAAATTCCGTTCATCCGTTCCAAAGTTATGCGGGAACAAACATAAAAAAAGAAACAAAGTCAAATGTCGAATTGATAACCTCCTCCTTTTTGGAAGTCGGTTAACGCAATCGAAAGTTGGAACGTTCATCTAAATAATTTTGATTTACTGAACTAATTTTAAATATGTATGTAGGTTTAGTAGACCACGGATCGCAGTGTTATCGTATTTTCCGGTCTGTATATAGACATATTACATAAATCTAAGACAATTTCACGTAAAATGTCAACCGAGAGTGAAATTTTAATAACTGCAATTGTTCGTCAGGGGTACTGTGAAATATGCTTGTATTAAAAATATTATTTCCATTTTGTAATATTTGTTACTTTTTATTTTAACACGTGTGCACATGTACTTAAAACGAATCCATTATGTGGGTATGGTTCGTTTTATTTTTATTTTTTTTTTTCTGACATAGGAAAATCTAGAATAATCCTTAGTAACAATTTTTGTCAAGTCTTGAGCAAGTCAGTCTCAAGATTCTTGATCAAGTAACAGCATCCAAATTTTGACACTTCTGGCGCAAGCTACTGTCGACAGATTCTTGCTCAAGAGTTGGCTACAGATACTTCCTCAAGATTCTTGGACAAGTCTTGAGCAAGAATGTAGCAAGAAAAATTGACAAGAAATCGAAAAGCGATCTCTATCATGATCAAATCGTACTTGTTAGAGTAGGTCAAGATTCTTGACCAAGAATCTTGTCAAATTCAATTTAATTGCTTGTCAAATTGCTTGCTACAGACTTGACGAACAGACTTGACAAAGTATTGCTAAACGCTCTGCTTCCAGAATCTTGCTAAAGTCTTGCCCAAGTCTGGATACAGAATCTTGATTAATTTCTTGCTCAAGAATTGTCCAGTTCTTTACAAAGAACTTTGTCAAGTACTATGGTGAAGAAACTTGTCCAAGTTCAATGTAAGGTTATTTTTGGTGCAGTTATACCCTATAACTTAAGTGCTTTATAAGTGTACTAAAAATAATTTAGTTATACTTAAGTAGTATATTCTGTAACAAGTGTAGAATGATGCATCTTCCGACCGAGTGGATGTTTGTCATACAAGCCGCGACAGCGGCGAGGGGCACGGTCCACGAGTGAGGAATAGCCATTCTACACGTATTGCAGACTATACTTTCTCTACGACTAAAGTTTTATACATTTATATTTTTATATAAATTATATAATAACCAAAAGTTTTAATAAAAAACAATAATTTACATCCAATAATTTAATATTTTAAAGTGAATTGTGTATTATTTCTTTGATTTATCTAAAAATAAAACCCTTACGGTGTGTGTCATATACCGTCATCCGCTTACGGAATGTGCTATATACCGTACGAGTTTTTGTGCGGAAAATACTAAGACAGTCGCATAAAAATAATTTACCTATAAATACTACTAGTAGCTACGTAGATTATCCTATAATAACAGATTGCTTTTTTTAGATTTTAAGCTTTCACGGCCATTAAGATATAAAGAACTTTCACTTTCGGGTTTAGACCGTGTTAATGGATTTTCACTTTCCGACGTTTCGTCTCTTACTACTAGAGACATCTTCAGGGATTAATCTGAAACTAAGTTTCGAATCAACTTGTGTCACTATTTATGACGAGTTGTGGTTATTCACCCGTGACGAGATTTTTCCTATCAAAGACTTACATATTGCAGGTAAGTGGTAACCAGTGTCCCGATTGATATTGTTAGGATGCTTGATGATTTCTATCGATTCCCGTATCTTCCTTGGCATTTTTCTGTTTTCTGTTAATATTTGTTTTGTTTCAGACAAATTGATTTTATGACCTGTTTCATGTACATGTTCGGCTACTGCCGATAAGGAAATTTGTTTCTTTCTTATATTGCGCTCATGCTCTTGAAGTCTTGTAGAAATTTTTCTCTTAGTTTCACCTATGTAAACCGTACCACAGGAGCAGGGTATTTTATATGCGCCTTCTGAACTCGGGGGTATTTTGTCTTTTGTTGAAGTCAAACATTGGCCTAATTTTTGGTTGGACCGAAATATAGGCTTAATATTGGACTTCTTCAAAAGTTTACCTATTTTATCCGTGATACCGCTTACATAGGGAAGTATAACTTGTGTCTGTCTGTCATTGTCACTATTGTCCTGTTGTTTGGGTCTGGGATTTCTGTATTTGTATATGGTCTTATTAATGTATTTTTTGGTATAACCGTTCATGGTCAAGGCTTTGGTTCGTTTAAGGAGTTCTGTGTCTAGGGAATTCTTGTCTGAAATCATGAAAGCCCTATGAACAAGTGAATTAACTACCGAGCGTTTTTGAGAGGGATGGTGATGTGAAAATGCGTTTAGGTATCTGTCAGTGTGGGTTTTCTTCCTGTATACCGAGTGTCCTATTGAGCCATTTTCCGTTTTGTAAACCAAAACGTCCAAAAAGGGAAGTGATCCGTTGTTCTCAATTTCCATCGTAAACTGTATAGATTTATGTTGGGAATTGAGGTGATTTAGAAAACCTTGAAGGCTTTCCATGCCATGGGGCCAAATAGCATAGACATCGTCTACGTATCTGCGCCAAATTTTAGGTTTTAATGGAAATGACTCAATAGCTTTTTTCTCGAAGTATTCCATGAAAGCATTGGCCGCAGGGGGTGATAATGGGGATCCCATTGCGGCGCCTGACACTTGTTCATAGAACTCTCCCTGTATCAGAAAATATGTAGATGTCAGACAAGCTTCAAATAATTTACATAACTTAGGGTCAAGATTTCCAGTTGTAAGTAGGTCTCGTATAATATTTATTGTATCGGGAACGGGAACGTTAGTAAATAGAGATTCTACGTCGAAACTAACCATTATGTCCGAGGGGTCCAGGGTCACTGTCGATAAGGTTTGTACAAAATGTGTGGAATTTTTTACATAAGACCTCGTTTTTCCAACTAACTGATTTAAGATTTGGGCAAGGTGTTAGGACAGTACCAACAGACGAAATAATTTCTATAGTGGAGTCTTCCTTGTCTTCATTACCCCCGGTAGATGCAGAGATAGTACGTTATGAAACGGCTAAGATTCTGAAAAAGTCAAAACCACCTAAGTCTAACCTGACAAGGGAGGAATATTTAGCTTTAAAGAATCTTAATCGTAATGACGATATTATTGTTGTGCCTGCTGATAAGGGTAATGCCACTGTGGTGATGGACAAACTTGACTATTTTAACAAAATAACGGAACTCATAGACAATGACACATACGAAAAACTCGAGGCCGATCCTACTGGAAAATTTGAACGAAAAATCACACAATTACTTAAACAATCCTCCCTTACACCTCTTGAAATTTATAATCTGACCCCCCGAGACTCCCGCGTACCAAAATTATATGGTTTACCTAAAATTCACAAGGACGGTGCCCCTCTTAGACCAATTGTCAGCACAATAGGTTCCCCTACGTATAAACTTGCCAAACACCTTGCCCAAATCTTAAATCAGTTAGTTGGAAAAACGAGGTCTTATGTAAAAAATTCCACACACTTTGTACAAACCTTATCGACAGTGACCCTGGACCCCTCGGACATAATGGTTAGTTTCGACGTAGAATCTCTATTTACTAACGTTCCCGTTCCCGATACAATAAATATTATACGAGACCTACTTACAACTGGAAATCTTGACCCTAAGTTATGTAAATTATTTGAAGCTTGTCTGACATCTACATATTTTCTGATACAGGGAGAGTTCTATGAACAAGTGTCGGCGCCGCAATGGGATCCCCATTATCACCCCCTGCGGCCAATGCTTTCATGGAATACTTCGAGAAAAAAGCTATTGAGTCATTTCCATTAAAACCTAAAATTTGGCGCAGATACGTAGACGATGTCTATGCTATTTAGCCCCATGGCATGGAAAGCCTTCAAGGTTTTCTAAATCACCTCAATTCCCAACATAAATCTATACAGTTTACGATGGAAATTGAGAACAACGGATCACTTCCCTTTTTGGACGTTTTGGTTTACAAAACGGAAAATGGCTCAATAGGACACTCGGTATACAGGAAGAAAACCCACACTGACAGATACCTAAACGCATTTTCACATCACCATCCCTCTCAAAAACGCTCGGTAGTTAATTCACTTGTTCATAGGGCTTTCATGATTTCAGACAAGAATTCCCTAGACACAGAACTCCTTAAACTAACCAAAGCCTTGACCATGAACGGTTATACCAAAAAAGACATTAATAAGACCATATACAAATACAGAAATCCCAGACCCAAACAACAGGACAATAGTGACAATGACAGACAGACACAAGTTATACTTCCCTATGTAAGCGGTATCACGGATAAAATAGGTAAACATTTTGAAGAAGTCAAATATTAAGCCTATATTTCGGTCCAACCAAAAATTAGGTCAATGTTTGACTTCAACAAAAGACAAAATACCCCTGAGTTCAGAAGGCGTATATAAAATACCCTGCTCCTGTGGTACGGTTTACATAGGTGAAACTAAGAGAAAAATTTCTACAAGACTTCAAGAGCATGAGCGCAATATAAGAAAGAAACAAATTTCCTTATCGGCAGTAGCCGAACATGTACATGAAACAGGTCATAAAATCAATTTGTCTGAAACAAAACAAATATTAACAGAAAACAGAAAAATGCCAAGGAAGATACGGGAATCGATAGAAATCATCAAGCATCCTAACAATATCAATCGGGATACTGGTTACCACTTACCTGCAATATGGAAGTCTTTGATAGGAAAAACCTCGTCACGGGTGAATAACCACAACTCGTCATAAATAGTGACACAAGTTGATTCGAAACTTAGTTTCAGATTAATCCCTGAAGATGTCTCTAGTAGTAAGAGACGAAACGTCGGAAAGTGAAAATCCATTAACACGGTCTAAACCCGAAAGTGAAAGTTCTTTATAACAGATTGCTTATTTGTATGTGTGTGTGTGTTTTTTTGAGAAAAATAAAATCAAGCAACTTAAAAAAGCTTTAGGTTGGAGATTTGAAATAGGACCACAGATTTATTACCAAAAGTTCGCGGTTGAAAGGGTAAAAAGTTGTATATTGCTCTCGCAATATAGGACTTCAGCGGTAGCTATATTTAAAAGTTCACAAAAATTTACCGAGATGATTCTACTGCCTGGCGGATTTGATGCATTACAGATTTGTATTAAAGTTTATTTTTTTAAGGTATAGTTATTTGAAACCTTCCCACTTGTAAACAATCTGGAAATTACCATAGCAACGTAAGATGCGCATGCGTCGTAAGCGAAATGACTAGGCCCAATTTACACAACCGTAAAACGTTGACGTGCCATTAACGAGAACAAAACAATGGTTTATTCCTCTAAATTATTGGAATAAAAGTGATTTTATAAGCAAATTTTGTTTCTACAGGAATACAAGTGTTTTTAGCAACAGCTTTATCTATTCTCTATTTTTACATCAAAACATCAAAAAAACAAAGTAAGTAAACAAAAATTATAAATTTTGGTTATGTTGACATTCAAAACAAGCCACATGCTTCAGTTAAAATCGGACTTTGTGGAGTATTTAGTGGCAAATTTAAAATAACTATACCTTAAAAAAATAAACTTTAGTAGCCGCAATTGTACTTTATGACTGGTACCCTACCGCTAAAATTTTAACTCGTGGATTACACAAAAAGAAAAAAAGGTCCGGATACTTTTAGGAGACCATTGTATTCCTAAACTAACTCACTCACTTACGGGCCTGACTGTGTCGCATTATAATCCGGAACCAGAAATTGTTTTAAAATGGTTACAGTGTATATATGGTAATATTTATTGCTTGCTTTGTAATAATCGGCATGTCGATTTGTCTTATATGATTATAAATTGCATACATATACATATCTAAAAGTCATTAAAAATTTAACGAGCGTGACAATATGAGAACAATTTTAAGCAATATACATATAAAACTACATAATATACTAGCAAAAAATATAATCGTTTTATTTAAATTATAGCAACATTCAATTTAAACTATTTTACTTTTTAAGAACAAGGTTCACGCAAATTTTATAGTTGCTCTTAAAAAAGTAGGATTGCAAAATATTTCTTAATGCTTTTAAAACGAAAACTCCCTCAGGCTTGCCACCAAAATGAAATATACTGCCGCACATTAAATTCCGGACACCTAAAAAATTGAAATTTTTTAAATTCAAATATTTCTAAAACTAATTAATGGATTTGACTGATTTTTTTTTAGTTTTAAAGCATAAACATTCTCTACTTTTAATTGTTTTAAGAATGATAAAAATTTTTTTTTCGTATTAACAGCAACAAATAATGTACAACTATGTTTTTCACCCCATCTTCTAGGACTTACATGGTACACCACTGCAACCGTTTATCAAATTATTAAAGTCTTTCTTATTGCCGCAGTTTTAATGATTATTTTCTTTTTTATTTTTTTACATTTTTTACTTCTGGTTTGGGATTTTCCTGAAAGTTGTCATTTTTTCAGTTAACTTAAAAAGTACTACATGAATTTGATTGATGCTGTGCTTTAAATTTGAAGCTTAACCGAGTTACGTTTTTCTTCTAATCAAGTTTATCAAAAACATAAATTGGGTTTGAAAAACTTGAGTAGAAGAAAAAATAGGGTCACTCCGTCCGGCGGCAGTTCTGCGAAATCACCGTTAAGCCTCCCTCAGATGGCAATAAAAAGTTGCCCCCGGATAAAGAAACTGTAGAAGAAGAAGTAAAAGACATGAGCTTCAAATAAAAAACTCTGCTGATTTAGTACTATTTGAGTTGACTAAAAAATTACAACAAAAAGTCCAAACGAAAATCCTGATATCTCCTAAACCAGAAGTAAAAAAGTAAAAAAATAAAAAAGAAAATATTCATTAAAATTGTGGCGATAAGAAGGACTTTAATAATTTGATAAACATTTGCAGTAGCGTACCATACAAGTTCTAGAGGATGGGGTAAAAAACATAGTTGTACATTATTTGTTGCTGTTAATACGAAAAAAAAAATTAATCATTCTTAAAATAATAAAAAGTAGAGAATTTTTAAGCTTTAAAACTAAAAAAGAATTCATATCCATTAATTAGTTTTCGAAATATTTCAATTTAAAAAATGTCAAATTTTTAGGTGTCCGGAATTTAATGTGCGGCAGTGTAATAAAATTAAATAATTTTGCGAAATACTGAAAACGATCAATTTCAGGATTTTGTTTTGAAAATTGTCATTCTCGGTAAAATTTGGTGAAAGGAGTGACTGAATTATTTTTATAAAGATACGTAAACAATGGTATTGTTTATGTTGATTTTTGTACCCTCCACAGAGCAACCCACCCAGATCTAAAGAATTCCAAACGCTAAGAATTATTTTAAAATGGATTTATGTCCTTTTGGACATTTAAGATTTTATTCAAGTAAAGTTTTCCAAACGAAATAGTGATATACTGTAGAATAAATCTAAAATAAATAATGTCCCTCTACAGGAGTTACAAGGGAATATCTCGAAAACGGTCTAAATTTTTTTTGTGAAATTTTGCTGAAGTAATCGGGAGGCGGGGAGTTTGTTAAAGTGTTACAAGGAAATATCTCGAAAACAGTTAAAAAAAAATTTGTGAAATTTTGGTGAAGTAATAGGGAGGCAGGGGGACATATTTAATTATATTTTTAACACCTACCCACCCTCCTTATTTTGAGGGGCGGGGGGTAACTTTGAATTTTTAAATGGGATGATGTACTTTTTTTTATAAAATTCGAATCTACGTAAAAAATAAGGTATGTATGCAAAAAAAAATTGATTTGCTCTTTAGGTTATGGAGTTATGTTTAATTAAATTATATTATACAAAAAAATATTAACAATTAAATTTCAACTAATTTATCGTCCGTCATGTTCGAGCAATTGTTTAAAATGTCCACCTTCAACTTCCAAACATTTTCCATGTTTAATTGAGCAATAAACTGAAAAATAATCGCCAAACTGTTAAAATTCTCGACTGACTTAAATTTAAAAAAACGCGTTATCATAGAATCAAATAAAAAACAAATAAACAAAAAAAAACTTCATTAGTATTTTAATCTAATAAATCATAATTCAATTACCGAAAGAGCAAATCAATTTCTTTTTTGCATATATACCTAGTTTTTTAAATAGATTCAAATTAAAAAAAAAGTACATCATCCTATTTAAAATTTCAAAGTTATCCCCCGCCCCTCAAAATAGGGAGGGGGATAGGTGTCAAAAATATGTTTAAATATGTCCCCCTGCCTACCTATTACTTCACCAAAATTTCACAATTTTTTTTTAACTGTTTTCGAGATATTCCCTTGTAACACTTTAACAAACTCACCCTGTATAATATAAAATAGTTTTTTCTACTACCTATATGTTATATTCCATATAATGTGCAGTGACTTCTGCTGCCCTCGAATAAAAAGTTCCGCTTAGACGAAGTTGCGCGAATTTACGCGATTCGCACCCGTATTGATATGATCTTTGCCTTTCACCAAACTTTCGCAAATGAGTCACTGCACATTATATCGAATATAACTTATAATTAAGTGCTAGCCTCGGTGCTAGCTTACATATTATGTTGTCAAGGCTTATTTACCTTGGCAACCAATGAAATCAGTGAACTCATTTATTATTGATCTTTGTTAAGCATTGTTTATTGACGACGGTCAATAATAAAAAAAAATTAAGACAACCACTAATTTTTTTCAACTTACTTGTCAAACTGACAGCTATGTCAAAATAATTTTTACACTTTATTTTTAACTGATATTTGGAGTTACTAGCTTTAGGTAGTAGATAAAATAGTATATGCACCACGTATGCGAACTGTCTTAAGTGTTCTTGACTCATGTTTTGACTCGACTCCGTCTCAGCAAGAAAAACATCAGTCTTGAACACTGAAGACTTAGAGTGGCAGAAAAAATTACACTTTCTTTAAATATTTGATTACATTACATTATTAAAAATTGTTTGTTATTTATTATTATTAAAGATTGTTTCTTAAAAAGTAATAATTTAATAAAATATTTTTTCTATTTTGCGACTCTTATAAGCTCATAATCACATGCATTTTGCGTGTTCTTATAGGCCCATAAGAGGTCTCTAATTTTTTTTCTGTTGGGTTGGCAACATACAAAAGCCTATCTCTTGACGTTTTGCGTGCAAATGTCAATCTCGATTTAAAGTTTAATTTTTTACAAAATTTTGAGTTTGGGTTATTTTTTACCGTGTTAAAATGGTGGACTGGTTAATTGCAGTGAAAAAAGAAGAGATGACTGTAAAATATATCAAAATATCATTTGTTCTTAGAATTTTAAACATAGTGTAAACTGTAATGCAACCCAAAACAAAAATCTCTAAATTAGTCATCAATTTAAATGTAAGTTTTTTAAATTTTAGAGCAAAATAGAAAAAATTGTATAAAGCACTCGTTTCTTAATACGTTTTTAGCGCACGAGTACAAGTTTAGAAAACGAGCCGCTTGCGGCGAGTTTTCTAAAGTACTAGTCCTCTAAAAACGTGTTATGAAACTAGTACTTTAATATACTATAAAAGGAAGTGTCGTTTTTTCTGCGGCTGTAACGACAGTTATCATGGATATAGGTGCATAATAGTTATTTATGGTACTAGTGGGTAAAGTAAGATATCGGTTTACCCATGAGTGCCATACAAGGTTTTATCCAATAAATAGCTTAGGAATTCATATTTTTATTAAAAATTTTAATGACATTTACAAGAAAATAATTTGACAAGTGACAGTTGAGTGGGTAAAATAAATAATTATCCACTCAATAAAGTAAAAGCCACGCGGGGGTTATTATTGAGTTTATCTATTTAAAATAAAGCTGGTAATTGTCTTATTATCTGTATGTATTGGATAATATACTATTTTCCTCTGTCAACAATAGTTTTTCCTCTCTCAACTTTAAGTACCCCCTGATCGCCAGGCTTAATAAATGTCAAAGTGACGTTTAATAAAAGTTTATTTTAGATTTAATATTGTTAATTGATTAAAATAGATATAAAAAAACCTTATATTTCTTTATTTTGCCGTATGGATTTGCCTATCGCAGATCCGTGTGCCACACTTAACTTCCCTTTTATAATAGATACTAATATAAATTGTGCCATTCATAGATTCACGGAAGCCAGCAGCCCGAAGCTGCAATCTACGAAGGTTGGAGAAATATATAAAAGTTTTAATTAAAAAATCTAGTTGCCTTAGTCAGAAAAATAGTAAAATAGTGTAAACCATAACCATAATTCTGTAAAAGGCAACTGAATATTTGCTACCTTAACTATATAGTTTTTTACATTGAATATTCGGTTGCCAACAATGTATCATTATTATTATTATTATTATTATTATGATAATTATCATTTACTTCTTTTACACTGGTATTCAAACTTTCCAATATCCAATATAACAAATAATAGTATATTAAAGTACTAGTTTCATAACATACGTTTTTAGCGCACGAGTACAAGTTTAGAACACGAGCCGCGAGTTTTCTAAGGTACTAGTGCGATAAAAACGTGTTATGTAACGAGTGCTTTATATAATTTTTTCTATTTTGCTCTAAAATTAAAAAAACTTACATTTAAATTGATGACTGATTTAGGGATTTTTGTTTTGGGTTGGCATTACAGTTTACACTATGTTTAAAATTCTTAGAACAAATGATATTTTGATATATTTTACAGTCATCTCTTCTTTTTCACTGCAATTAACCAGTTCACAATTTTAACACGGTAAAAAAGTCCAAACACAACACAAAATTTTGTAAAAAATTTAACTCTAAATCGACATTGACATTTGCACGCAAAACGTCAAGAGATAGGCTTTTGTATGTTGCCAACCCTACAGAAAAAAAAGTAGAGACCTCTTATGGGCCTATAAGAACACGCAAAATGCGTGTGATTATGAGCTTATAAGAGTTGCAAATAGAAAAAAAATATTAAATAAATATAATAATATAAAATATATATCCTTCTGTATGAAACAATGGTGTCTATAAATGGAATTTTTTGTTAGATGTGTGGATTTGATAAATCGTACCTATAATTATAATTAGGGTCAATATCAGACAAATCTTAATAATTATATTTGTAATTGCGGATATAGGTTACCCACCTACATTTTTGAAATCTAGAAGTCAATGTCAAAAAAGTATTTGTTTAAATTATTTTACTGTCTTTAAAACTATAATTATATCATTATAAATAATAATAATGATACAGTGTGATCTACTAGGAACCTAATTTAAATCCTTAACTTTTCTAAATAGAATGGATTTAAATTAACCATTTAACCAATCTTACTGCTAATAGAATTAGAAAAAAATATTTTTATTCGATTGATTCTAAAAGCAACACTTTTGATTCATGTTTTACGGGCGAAAAGTTGAACTTTGTGGCCCTAGGTCCAAAAAGTTTTTTTCACCGGCTAACTAAAACTTGTTATTTTTAAGCTTTTTAAAAGAAGATACTATACCTTTACTGTAATATTTATGAAGAAATATGACCTTTGGTCTTGAACTAACCGTTATTTTTGACCAGATACAGTTATTATAATCATTTCATACAAAATAAAAAAAAAATCCAGAACATAACCTCAAAATATATGTCAACTGATTAATCTGTATTCACCCACCAAAATAAATTAAAAACACAAAATTTCAATTGTAAAATCACTTTCAATATTTATAATATTCATAGAACGGTTTCACAAGTATTATTTTCACAACAGACACATTTTAACAGAAATTAATCACCAAGCTATAGCTTTTTTAATTTGAAAATGAAAGCCCAAGCAAAAAAAAACGATTCAATTGTTTTTGTAGCGATTTGATTGGATAACAACTAGATAAGTAATAAGACAGTAAAAAGAAATATATTTTTGCACTTTAAAATTAAGTATATTTTAATAATTTATTATAATTAGTAACAATCGAATAAAAATATTGTATAATACACGGGCAAAAAGTTAAATTTCGATTTCGTAGGTTTATTACCCTCGGACCGGCCCTATCGGGTGGCCCTCGGCTTCTAAAAACCTACTCAATCGAAAATTTTAACTTTTCGCCCATGTATTATAAATAACTATTAAAAAACAACAAAATTGTTGAATAGGCCTACCAACTTTAGCAGCAAACAAATACCTTAAAATAATTTTTAATTTTTCGATTACCACAAAAATTAGGTTCGCGAGTTTTGGAACGCTCTGTTTTTCTCACGTTTTTTCTTTGCTTTGTCTTTGTTTCAGCTACTAGAGTATGTTGTAAGTGTTAATTTTATTTAATGAATTGCCTCTGGATAAATATTATAATTAATAAGTTCACAAATAACACCAAAAATATGTTAACCTTGTTTTATATAATTGTGTTTCCTGAAATATTTCTCAATTTTATGTCAATTATTTATACAGAGCGGTCCAAAAGTCACCCCCCCCCTCTTAACTTTTGAACCAGTTGAGATAACGACTTCAAATTTGGAACTTTTAAATAAGACAACTTAAACTATCTTTTAGCATATATATAATACTTTCAGCTCTTAAAAAGTGGGCAGGGGGGCATGGGGGCACATTTTTTTTAATGGAAAGGGGGGTCGTGTAATACATCATTTTAGAGCTTATAAAATTCTCCATTTAACTCCATATTTTTAAATTAAAAGAAAAAAAAATGGGTTTAAAATGGGGTTGAAAATGGGTACCCGGGTATTAATGTCAAAATTCCTCTAAAAAAAACAAATAATTTTTTAAAAATGCCTAATTTCATCATAGAAAAATGTTAATTATACTTTTACACTAATTTTAGTTGACATACATAAAAATTTATAAAAAAAACTTAAAAAATCGAATGTTTTAGCACAAAAAAATGAAAAATCAAAACCTTAAAAAACATTTTTAAAAAAATTAAAAATGTTAGTTTAAATAGAGAATTTTATAAGCTTTAAAATGATGTATCACACGACCCCCCTTTCTATTTAAAAAAATGTCCCCCATGCCCCCTGCCCACATTTTAAGAGCTGAACATATCAAATATATGCTAAAAAACAGTTTAAATTGTCTTATTTAAGAGTCCTAAATTTGAAGTCGATATCTCAACTCGTTCAAAAGTTAAAAGGTGACTTTTGGACCGCACTGTATATCGAAATTAAATATATTAACCGACTTCCAAAATTCCAAAAAAAAGGAGGTTATCAATTCTACGTGTGACTTTGTTTTTTTTTATGTTTGTTCCCGTATAACTTTGGAACGGATGAACGGAATTTGATGAAACATTTTGCAACTTATGGTGTGGTCTCGTTTTAATTTGACGCTCCGATAATGCCGGGCAAGCCGGATAATTAAGATAAATCTAGTCGTTTTAACACAATTTCGCTTAAAACCGGCTTAATTTGATTTGGAGTGTTATGCCCATGTTAATGGTATAAGGAAATAGGGGTGGTCCAAAATGATTAAAATTTGCGTTACGTAATACTTGAACGTTCCCTAACTTGATTAAGGGGTTACTCAGATATTACGGCAGACTAAAAATGTTTTAAATACCGCTAAACTTGATTCTGTGGACCTGTAATATTAAAATACCAAGAGAAAATTATTAAATTTGTGATTATAAGGCGTTATTTGATTATTACTTAACGCTTAAAGTTTAACAAAGATTTTGTTTAGTATTTCGTTTAAAATAAGGTTGGTTGGACTCTTGGGCGCTGAAATAAAAATACTACTAAATTTATTTTTTAGAAATTTATCTTTAACCTGTAGTACCAAAATTGTATTGGGCGCCGAAATGGTACAGGGGTCGTGAGTAAAACAGTTATACCAAATATAGCAAGTTTATTCAATGTGATCGAAGTATCGGAAGAGTGACCTGGTTTATCAAACCAATATAAAAATCTAAAAAATAAGTTAAAGCATTAGCTTGAGATAAAAATAATGGTGTTAAAAGACTTACCTAACACCAGGATGTTATTTATTCATTAAATAACTAAATTATCCCAAAGGATGATAGAAATAAATAAAGATTTTAAAACTAAGCTTCTTATCGAAAGGTGAAAGTAAAAATGGAAGTGATTGACAGATGTCAAACTAATCAATCAGAAATTCCCTAATTAAAATATTAAGTCCCTAAAAGGTAACTAATTATTTAGGTTGCGAACATGGTAAATCCAAGGTCACTCTTCTGGTGCATAAGGTAAACAATGGTCTATATGAACCGAACAAATTTAATTAAAAGTATGGTAAATACCCAATTACATTACAACTACCCCCCCTAGCTCGGTATAATTAAAGCAAAATTTTAGCGAGATATAAAATCACAGTTGCAGGAAAGGGTATACGGTTAAGGGTTAAAATGTTTCAAGTGTGATGCATGAAACATTCCGCGTTCAATATCTGTTTCTGGTTCATACAAAATATAAGTTAATTTATCCACCGTCTTTTTAACTTTATAAGGACCTTCAAAAAGAAGCATCCATTTTTTGGTTCTTCCTTCAATTGCAGACGAAATTGGGTTGGCTTTTAGCAATACTTGATCACCAACTTTGAAGGTAGGCAATGGATTTTTCTTACTAGACGCGTTGCGGCGTACTGCGTGGGATAGTAAGCTTTCTCTGGCAAAATAAATTTTAACATGGTTTTCTATTTTTTCCAGATGGTCTGGGAAATCAATCATACTTCTTAAGGGAAGTTCAGCGGGAAACCCAGTTTGAAGTTCGGAAGGGGTATACCCGGTTGACACATGCACTACATTGTTTAGCAGTTGCGCCAAGTGGTTTACTTCCGAAGCCCATTTTTTATGCTTGTCGTGGATGAAAGTTCGAAAAAGTCGAGATAGTTCTTTCATAATTCGCTCTGAAGGGTTGCTGGACGGGTGCCGGACGGAGGATTTAATTACCTTGATGCCGAGGGCTTCAAGGGTTGCAGACCAGGCCCCAGCAACAAATTGTGTGCCGTGATCCGTCAGTAGCCGTTTAGGGGTGGAAAATTTTACAAAATAATCCTCAGTTAATTTTTTAAGGATGGATTTTGTAGTGGCCCTTTTTAGGGGGTAAAGTGTTACAAATTTAGTAAACACGTCTAATGTTACACACAAATATTCCACGCCCCCTCGACTTTTTGGTAAGGGACCATAAATATCCAGGGCCAGCAGGTCCCCTGGGGCCTCTGGGATAATGGCTTGCAGTGGAGGGTGAAGAATAGGGCCGGATTTGGCCAACTGGCATATAAGACAGGACTTGATAATTCTTTTTATGTCTTTGGCCATATTTTGCCACCATACCTCCCTGCGCATTGTGGCATGCGTTTTAAATACCCCGAAGTGTCCTAGGCCGGTATGATAGGCAGTGATAAAATCGTCAATGCGATTTTTCGGCACACAGAGCAGACAATTTTCTTCTGGGGTTTTGCGCATAAAAAGCACATCTTTGTGAATGACAAAACGGCTATTTTCTTCTGGAAAACGCTGAACATTTTCTCGTATTCGGGCCAGTTTTTGATCATTCTTTTGATCTTCGGCAATAGAAGTTAGGCTACGACTGAAAATCGTATCAAATTTTGTAAATAAAATTTGAAAACAACGGTCCGAGGGCACCGGTAACCTCGGAATAGGGTTTCGAGATAAAATATCTGAAATTATGTTGTCCTTACCGGAAATGTGTTTAATACTAAAATCATAGTCTTGTAATGATAAACACCAACGAGCCAATCTAGGTGTTAACATGCGACATGTTTTTAAATAGGTTATCGCTTTGTTATCAGTAAGGCAGTAAAAGGGTTTTCCTACCAGGAAAACTCTCCACTTTTCCAGGGCCCATACCATAGCGAGAGCCTCCTTTTCCGCCGAGCAATACGAACGTTCTCGGGGAAGCAACACCCTACTACCATAGGCGACCACTTTTTTGTGTCCCTCTACCATTTGGAAGAGCTGTGCCCCTACCCCTACATCGGAGCTGTCGGATTGCACCCAAAATGGAATGGATAGGCTGGGATGGTATAGTAGTACTTCCTCTTTAATCATTTCTTTCAATTTATTAAAAGCCTCTACTTGAGTGGAACCCCAAGTCCATTTATTTTTCTTGCGCAGAAGTGAAAAAAGAGGTTCAGCTACTGTTGCGTAATGTTTGCAGAAACTACGATCATAGTTCGTTAAGCCTAAAAAAGCTTGAAGTTGCTTAACGTTCCTGGGTTCTGGAAAATTGGTGATGGCGCTAACTCGGGATGGGTCACTTTGTAGGCCTTTTTCTGAAAGGACATAACCTAAAAAGTTTAGCTCTTTTCGGAAAAAATGGCATTTATTTAAACGGAGGGTTAGGCCAGCTGATGATAAGCGACCCAAAACTCGATCTAAATGTTCTAAGTGAGTATCCACATCAGGAGATAGTACTAGCACATCATCGATGTAGATTCGGACGAATTCGTCGAAAGCTGGGCCCAAAATAACAGTCATAGCTCGGGAAAAGCTAGAAACTGCCGTTTTAAGCCCGAAAGGCAAAACTTTGAATTGATATGACTGACCATTGTGCAGAAAACCAGTGTATTTTCGGTCCTTAGCACGTAATTTAATCTGCCAATACCCGTTAGTCATATCAAGGGTTGACATAATCTTGACTACAGGGGGTAAAGTCTTTAAAAGGTCCTGAACTTGTTTAGGGAGCTCAGTATCGGGCTCCATTCGACTGTTCAATTGGCGTGCATCCAAACAGACACGCACTGTTCCGTTTTTACGGACTACCGTTACTAATGGGCTCGCATAGGCAGAAGAAGATGTTCTTTCAATTATTCCTTCATTCAACATTTCTTGAATTATTTTTGCCACTGCGGGTCTGTGATGTACCGGGATGGGGTAAGACTTTACATTCCAAGGGGTTGTATCGAATAAGACAATATTATGAATGTACTCATTTGTCAGTCCAGGTTTATCAGAAAATATATTTCTATGTTTTTCTAATAAGTTTTTAAACTTAAGTTTATGTTGATCGGACAGAAAAGTAGAATTTACCACATTTTCTATATCCGTATCATTTATTAAATACGAATCATTTTGTTCACCGGGAATCGGCGGGCTTTTCGACTCGGCACATATTTTTTTTATAGGGGAAATTACAGGTGCTGAATAATCATGGAAAATTCTAGCCTCTGGAATTTGTAGAATTTTATTTTGATATTTCAAAAAAATACTTTTGTGTTCCAGACTAATGTTAGCCTGAAAAAAACGCAAAAAGTCACAACCCAAAATAATCGGATAGGCCAAGTCTGGAATGTGTAACATTTCAAACTCAAATTCATGGTCTTCGATAGTAAATGGGACTAACGCTTGGTGAGAAACCTTACGTTCTTTATTTCTAAAGGCGCCCGTTACCCGCACACCTGTTACTGGGAACATGGGAACATCTGTCATTGACAAAATATTTTCGACATTGGCTGAGAAAGCGCTACATTCTGAACCGCTGTCGACCAAAGTCGGAAATTCCGTTTTGTTAATTTTAATGGTAATTATAGGGGAACGAAACGAGTCATTTACCTCTGATAAATGATCAAAATCACATTGGAGATCTTTTTTTGGGTTGTTTACTAATGTAAACTTACCTTTATTATCGTGGGCAGTTTTTGAAATATTTCCCATAGAGGACAGACTGCCTATATCCTCGGGAACTATTAGTTTTCCGAAGGTTTTGCACATTCGGTCTCTTGTATCGCTGAAATATGCTTTTTAACGAAAGACTGACCATTTTTTAGGTTATGATTATTATTATTATGGTTCATTGGCCTATTTGCCACCACTGGCTGAGTTGTATAAGTTGTGGAGGAAGAAGAAGAAGATTGTTTATAATTATCAAAGTTGTCAGCCAAACGCAATCTGTCAAGTACATCTGATATATTACGACTGCCAATTAGTGCACAACTAATTGAAGGAGGAAAGTGACGACTAATAATCAAAATAAGTTCTTGTTCTGTGTAAGGTGGATTCAAAAACTTAGATTTCGCAAGCTGACCAAGAAAATAGTGTGTGTAGTTGGTAGTTCGATTGTACCGACCTGTTTCCAATGCTAACTTTAGTTTTGATTGGTGAGAATAACCCCAGAAATTTTGTAAAAATGCGTCACGAAACTGGTTAAAATTTCTAAAACTATTTAACATTGCTAATAACCAGTGCTTCGCTGGACCTAAAAAAATGTCTGACAATTCTGGAGCAAATAGGTTAAAAGGTACGTTATAATTATTTAATGTTCTCTCTAATCTTTCTAAAAATTCGCAAGGGTGAATTTCACCTCCTTCTGAGAACAATGGTATTAATTTTTTAATACTAGCAAGTGTTTCAGGTGTAGGGATTGGTGGGATGTTAGGGATATTTGGTGCATTCTGAAAACTAGGAATATGAGGTGCCCTTGTGAAATTATAGCCCCCTGTATTAAAGTTATTTAAATTAAAATCACTGTAAGATGGGGTTTGTAGTTCAATGTTTACATTTGGTATATTTGCATTATTTCTAGTAAAATTCAAGTTACTATGGGTATATGTTGGTAAATTCATATTACTTTGAGAATAATGTATATTACTATTATTATTTCTTTCTAGGAAGTTGTTTGATGCTGTTGGCCTCCTAATCTTAGGCACTGCACCCTGAGCTTGCATATCCCCAGGTTGATTTAGCTCTGTTGTTGTGATTATACTTGGAGCATAAATACCTGGTTGGATGGCTTGTGTAAAAACCTGTGGTGAAAGTGATGGTGGTCGATGTTGTGAAATCGCCCCTGCTGCAGTTAAAACTGGTTGAAACTGTCTTTCCGAGCTGTGGTGGGTTGTTTCACTGGTGGTTAAGGATGGCAATGCTGTTGCTAGTGACTCGATACCCCCTTCTACACTAATGTCAGCCATGGGCAGCTCCCTACGAGGACCTCTGCTGGTGCCACCATAACTTGTGCCACTTCTGGTATTTTTGGTGTGTGATGTTGGACTGTGATCCACCGGCATATTGTTTTGTGCTATATGTGAATATAAAACTTGGCCCAAGCCTGGACGGTTGATTGTATGCCTCTATAGCTCTCACGTTGGGCAAACACGTTGTAGTACCAAAATTGTATTGGGCGCCGAAATGGTACAGGGGTCGTGAGTAAAACAGTTATACCAAATATAGCAAGTTTATTCAATGTGATCGAAGTATCGGAAGAGTGACCTGGTTTATCAAACCAATATAAAAATCTAAAAAATAAGTTAAAGCATTAGCTTGAGATAAAAATAATGGTGTTAAAAGACTTACCTAACACCAGGATGTTATTTATTCATTAAATAACTAAATTATCCCAAAGGATGATAGAAATAAATAAAGATTTTAAAACTAAGCTTCTTATCGAAAGGTGAAAGTAAAAATGGAAGTGATTGACAGATGTCAAACTAATCAATCAGAAATTCCCTAATTAAAATATTAAGTCCCTAAAAGGTAACTAATTATTTAGGTTGCGAACATGGTAAATCCAAGGTCACTCTTCTGGTGCATAAGGTAAACAATGGTCTATATGAACCGAACAAATTTAATTAAAAGTATGGTAAATACCCAATTACATTACAAACCTCTTCAGGGACATAGGCACATACAGGGTGTGTTTGAAATAGCGTAGAAAATTTTAACAGGTGATTCTACATGATAAAATATGACAAAAAGTTCCTATAAACAAATGTCTGAAAATGCGTCATAAGGGAGCTACGCCCCTTTGAAATTGGTTAAAAAAATTGGTTTTTATTTAATAACTCAGGAACCCTTTGAGATATGTTAACGAGGTTTTGCACGTGAATTAATCCTAATAAGGCCCATCTTTGTATGTCATTTTCACGTACTTATTTAAACCAGGGGTGTGCGAAACGGGGGGGCCCTATCAGTTTTTTGTCCCAAACTTTTTTCTGTGTAACTTTTTTGCAATTTTATTTTTGAAATATGATTCCTCAGGTCAAAATACATAAAAAAGGTACTCCTGTTGTAATACTGTAGGATTAACCGTTTTCGAGAAAAGTTAATTTGAAGGTGAAATTTCACGGTTCGAGGACGAAAAATTAAATACTAAAATGTCGAAAACCAAAATTTTAATGATGCAATGTTATTCTACATCAAAAACTAAGAAAAAAAGTTTCCATACATGTAGGTCGAAAAAACGTTTTTAAAGTTACCATAGCCCTTTAAAAATGGTGCATATTTAGGATACCATAGCTCCATTAGGATTGATTTTTGGAAGTACCTGTATATGAGGTTTTTTTCTTAGTTTTTAATGTACATTCGCCCTGCATCATTAAAATTTTGGTTTTCAACATTTTAGTATTTAATTTTTCGTCCTCGAACCGTGGAATTTCACCTTCAAATGATTTTTTCTCGAAAACGGTTAATCCTACAGTATTACAACAAGAGTACCTTTTTTATGTATTTTGACCTGAGGAATCATATTTCAAAAATTTAGCACACCCCTGGTTGAAATAAGTACATGAAAATAACACATAAAAACGGGCCTTGGTAGGATTAGTTGACGTGCAAAACCTCGTTGATATATCTCAAAGAGTTCCTGAGTTATTAAATAAAAACCGATTTTTTTAGCCACTTTTAAAGGGGCGTAGCTCCCTTATGACGCATTTTTGGACATATGTTTATAGGAACTTTTTATCATATTTTATGATGTAGAATCATCTGTTAAAATTTCCGACGCTATTTCAAATACACCGTGTATGTGTACGTTTAAAAATAAACTCCGCAAAATGAAAATCACCAAATTCCTTATTGCTCAGTGGCTATAGCTGTTGCCATTTGCTTTGTTTGCAACCATAAGCGACATCCAATAGCCAAGATCTTCAGTTGTTTACTTGTTTTGACAATAAAAAGCATTTTTAACTTTTGCTACTAAATTAATTTAAACAAAATATTCGTCCCTGAAGAGGTTAAGATGATGGCTTCACAACGCACTTATAGTTGTCTCATCAGCAGCCTGCCGAGATGGAAGGAGAACTATAATTTAGCTTAGATAACTTTACAAATCTACGAGTTCTGTGTCTCTAAAAAGTAAAAAATAAAAACTTTTCGAAAAAAAAAATGAACCGACTTCTGTCTCTAAAAAGTAAAAAATAAAAAATAAGTCGGTGCAAATTTCACAGCAATCAATTTAACAATAAAAATAATTGTTAGTATTTAATTTAGGGAGTGGTGAAATTGACATCGGCTCATTTTTTATTTTTTACTTTTTAGAGACAGAAGTCGGTTCATTTTTTTTGCGAAAAGTTTTTATTTTACGCATACTAGACCAATTAATTCAAAAAAATCAAATTCCTCCATGGCCTATTGTTTTGTAGCAAATTTTATGTCTTAATTTTGAATAAATGTTGACGCTGTTGAAGTTTGGATCATTGGGCAAACGAAATATAATTTTTTTCTACCCAATATTTTTTGTTAACCCTATAAAAAAATAACTTGTTTAAAACCTTTGAATTTTAAATATGTAGAAAGAACAAATGTTAGTAAATTAATTAGAATTTTATGTAATAAATATACAAAAAACAGAAGTTGGGGGTGGTTTCAAGGATGTGGGTAAGCAAGGGATGTTTTGGATATGTCAATAAAATCTTCTTTGGCTCCCATTTAACGCTATTTCTCTGAAAAAATTTAAATCTTTTTAAATAACGGAGATAAAGCTTATCAAGAATCTGGTGGGTTACCCGGTATAACTAAATCCAAAATAGAAAAAAAATCAATCTCCCTAATCGAACATTACAAAAATGCCCACCAAAAAGAAACGTAGGTATCTTTATTCGATTATTAAAATATATCTATCTATGTTGTAATAAAAAGTACATTGTATCGTTGTAATTTTTCATTGATTGTGCTAAAAAAATAAATTGCAAATCTAATACGAATATTTTCGAAATATTACTTTAAATTGGGCATTGTTTCATGGAAAATTAATACCTACGCCTATTTTTAACTGAATATAGATGTATATCTGTGAATTTACGAAAAGAACAATAAGTAATTTAAAAAAATAACTATGTATTTAAACATAATTAGTAAGTTTGCAGCAAAAGTTTGAAAAAGTATTTAATTAAATCTTTTTATTTATTAATAAACTGCTTCATTGGCTAAGTTGAACTAATGTCATTACCAACGGTGAGATTTTTGATGATGAGTTTATATCTCACATAAGAATACTTTGAAGTGAAAGGAGGGTATCGCATTTTGGGCTAAATCGCCTGCAACGATAAGACTTTACATGCTTATAGATACATAAAAAATAAATACTTAGCCAAAATTTCAGCCCTTTTTACATCCCGGAACATACTTTAATTAATTATTTTAATTAACAATTTTGACATATGTCAATGTACGATTTGGCAACATTGCACGAAACTTCAAGTGTCAAATGTCATCTCGTCAAAATAAAAATAACTTTGCACATTAACTACTACAGTGAGGCCAAAGTGGGTCTGTGTTGTGTTCACTGCTATTGACTATAATATTAAAATATTTTGTTGTGTTTTGTTAGTTTTACGGATTTAACATGCTGTAACTCAATGTGTTAGGCTGGACTTATGTGACTAGTTTCTTAGGTTTCAGTACGATTATGGAGTTATTTTTGAGGTATTTATACTATAATAACATGGTAAGCAAACCATTAGCTTCAACGATAACCCAAAGCATCTAGTTCCATGGGACAGTGTTACCCAAGACAAGTAATTTAATGTTGCTTTCAACATGTTAAATTAGTTTATTTCCATGATATGATTTAAAACTAGATTATGAAAAAGTTACACATAGACTTTTAACTTTTAATATTAATTAAATATATTTATTTAAAAATAAATATATTTAATTAATATTGTACAGTGTTTTTATTATACATTCTAGCTAAACGTATTTATGTTGGTTTTGTAAATAAACAAAAAATATTGCTTTTTTTCAGTATGATAGTCACATTTAGCGCAAGAATAATGCGATGTTGTCGGGTTTACGATAACAAATAATTCCTGAGTTTTTATTTTTTTTATTTTGCTCTTTATTAACAAATAACACAGTTTTTTATATTTTTTTTCATTATTTGCACTTTTTTAAACAAAAACATATTTTTTTTAATTAGCCCAAAACTCCTATTTAAAACGATACCCTTCTTTCTTGTATTACTACAATGGAAAAAATATATTTTGAACCATGACTAATTGAGATTTACTCCTACAAATTATGTTTTGATATCTGCCAAATGAATGGTCGATTTGAAGTATTATAACCACAATGAAATGGTTATATTCATTTATTAGATTACCATATTTCTGAGTCATAGTCTAGCCAAAAACGATTAGTCCGGTCGCTTATAGTCTTCGATTTTTTTTTTAAATTTGGTACTGACATAGAGGCACTTTCTAATGAAATAAGCCAAAAGCTTATTTGGGGCTCTCCATGCTTATGTAATATTTTGCAAGAAATAAACTATAAACTATAACTATATTTAAGAACTTAAAAAAGTTTAAAGGGCTGCTAACACTCTGAAATGTACTTTATGAGAATGATAGCCTTTATCAGTGTTGAAGCATGTGAAAACATGTGTTTCTGGGGTTTATATATATACCCCTATAGGGTTCCAGAGGTATTAAATAAAAACTACTTTTTAAGTCTACACTTAGGAGGGTCGTAGCCCCCTTAGGGCTCATTTCCAGACCAACCTTTATAGGAACTTTTTTTCATATTTTTGGATCTAGAATCACCCCCTAAAATGTTGTACCTTATTTCTGTAAAGCGTTTTATAAATAGTTAGTTTAAAAAATTATATTTTGGGGACCTCTATTCAAATAAAATACATAAAGGGAACGTTCAAGTATTACGTAATGCTCCTAGGGGGGGCGAGGTAGGGGTCACTTTGGAGTGTTTTGCCCATGTTAATGGTATAGGAAAATAGCGTTAAATGGAGGAGGGGTCCAAAATGATCAACATTTGCGTTACGTAATACTTGAACGTTCCCAAATAAATAAAAGACAAAAAAAATAATTAACATAATAATTAAAAGCGACGCTCAGCAAAAAGCAACACAACCAACAATAATTTCGAAACCGCCCAGTTTGTTAATTGATTTGTGTCTTTTGATTAGTCATGGCCCATGACTTAAGGAACAAACGTTTAATATAACCAGGATATCAATTAAAATCGCCTGAAAAAATTAGATCGCATGATAGTTTAATAGTTATACATATATTTTTTTATAAAAAAACCACAATCATAATTATGACCCCGGACCTGCAAAAAAATACAAATTGTAATTTAAATAATTTCCTTCTTGAAAACTTAAAAATTAAATACTTTATTTTAATTTATTATCGATTAATTGATACTTAGTCCAGTCAAATAACGAAAAATTCCTATGTTAAATTGCATAAAATGTACACGGGCTGATAAGGGTAGGAGTGGATAGTAACAGAACACTCCTGTTAGTTTTTCACCGGGTGATTTGCTTAAGGGGTGTCCGCTATATTGAATTTTAGGGGTCAGTGCGGTTATCTCGCTAAATATGCATCTTACGATAAAAATGCATCTAACCAATTTTGTTAAGGAAAAAATTTCCAACAATTTTTGTTTGAATATTCTTTTTAATATATTTATAACAATCGAGTTTTAAATATTCAAAAATTACCATGTTGGGGGTGAAGTTATGATAGTTTTTTTCATTTTTCAGTCAAATTATTCATCGGAGGATAAGCAAACTTGTAGTTCTTAAAATTCTCTTTTTATACATTATGCATTTTCATAAGTATTTTGTTACGGTTACAGTGGGCGCTGAAAGTCGAGTTGCGCCCTCTGTAACCGTACCAAAGTACCTATGAAAATTTATAACATATGAAACTTATGGAGAATTTCAACTACAAGTTTTCTCATAACCACTTTTATCGTCCGATGAATAATTTGACTGAAAAATGGAAAAAACAATTTCACCTCAAAACATAGCTATTTTTAAATTAACTCTATTGTTATTAATATATTAAAAAAATAATCCAAACAAAAATTGTTGGAAATTTCCTTCTTAACAAAATTAGTTATATGCATTATTATCGTAAGATGCATATTAAGCTAGTCACCCACAAAATTCAAGATAGCGGACATCCCTTAAGCAAATCTCCCGGTGAAAAACTAACAGGAGTGTTCTGTTACTATCCACCACTGTCCTTTAAAATAACAGCCGTGTACATTTATTGCAATGTACATTTATTATTTGACTGGACTAATTTATGAGCAATCATATTTGTTATATTTTATTTGCCTATTAAATTATTTACAATATAATATATTATAATATAAATAATAAATCTTATTGTTTATTTATTTAATAGAAATGTTAAAATAAATTAAAATAAATACTATTATACATCGTATTATACAGTGCGTAAATTAAGTCTGGAATTACACGATTAACTTATTAGTTAAATGCTAAAAAAAAACGCTCAGAGAGATCGATTTGTATTTATAATTTTGCTAATTTTGGTGTAAAAAAAAGTAATCAAAACTTTCACCCCCTTGCACCCTCCTATCACAACATTTTTTTTTCAAATAGCAACCTGCCCCTTGTGAAACAATGTTGGAAAGGTTATTTAAAAAGCTTTTTAACCTAAGCCTAATTTGGCAAACGGCTTATAAAAAATTTGTAAAACAAAATGGAAGGGGGTGAAAATAGTGATAACATTTGGTTAATTTTTTTTTAATTATCTTTTTGAGAAAAAAAAACAATATATATATATATATATATATATATATATATATATATATATATATATATTTAGAATTATAGCTTTTTATTATTTTAAAAAGTTTAACTCCCCATAACTTTTTGGTTTTTGGGGGGATTACTTTCAAAAACAATAGGGAGCTTCCCCTCGTAGAACTTTTTGTCTAGTACGATTTTTGATTTTTTTTGAAAGTTCGAAACTCCCGTATAATACGATTTTAGGAAAATGGACGCTATAATTGTACGTCTAAAATCACTCATAATTATATCGAAAAATGTATGCTATTTTATGTTAATTTAAGGTCTTATTTTTATAGTTTCCATTTTTAATACTAAATGCTCCCTAGTTTTAGACGGTAAATTAATAAACTGTTTTAGGTCGATAATTATATTATAATATACGCCTTTATTTGATAAAATTTAGGACTACCTAATAATGACCAACTTTATGTCGAAAATAAATAGTTTATATTGGTTTAATTGAGAACATGCTACAAATAAACTATTTTAAATCCAAAATATACTATTTATATCGTCTCAATTTAGCTCGCCAAGAATGCTTCTATTTTTCGCACTAAACGCAAGCAAATATTTCAAAATAGTATTTATTTTGTTTCTTTTTTCTTAACAGATGTTAGGTATTATTTAAGAATGGAAAATTTACGAATTGTGAAGTGAAGTTTTAGAAGAATACAGGAGTGGTAGAAGAGAGCTGTTGTGAGGAAAGCAGAAGTAGTGAAATAGTGAATAAAAAGTCTGGACCACAAACAAATATATTGTACCTATTCTGATCCTCCAGTTTAAAAATAATATCCTTTTTTACGTATATCACCTGTTTTATTTCTCAAAAATATAGATCACAAATATACTACTAAACTAGGTAGAAAATAGCATGATATTTTTGAGCTAATTTAGGTCATAAATAATATTCTATTTTCAACCTTATTTTAATTAAAAATAGCACGCTATTCAGGTGCTGTTTTAGGTCGATATTTTCGATCTATTATATGTCGAAAATAGCATGCTATTTTATTTTATGAAATTCGGCAAAATTTTACATTTTACTTTTAAAATCCTGGTACCGATAGCCAGAAATTAAATTACAGGGTTTAATTAAATTAAGCAAATATTACGCCGTTATTCCTTTAAAAAACATAGAACTACCTGATTACACGGTACTACAGCAAAAAAAATCTGGCATCGGACCAACTTTTTTTAACTAATTCTGGGTCCTAGATTTCGAATCTGTAATCAGATTTTTCGGGTCATGTCAGGATTTTTTTCTATATGCACTTAAATTTGCTAATTTACACTATATTATAAGGCAAAATTAAAAAATTATTATGTCTACTCCAAAGTTTTTTATTGAAGCATTTTATTTATAAAAAATAGCTACAATTGTTTCAACCCTTTAATTTAGGGTCATCTTCAGGCTAAAATAGTCAAAAAATTTAAAAACAAACAACACGGACTACATTATAAACATACATATAGCTTACTAAGCTTTAATTTAGGGTCATCTTCAGGCTAAAATAGTCAAAAAATTTAAAAACAAACAACACGGACTACATTATAAACATACACATAGCTTACTAAGCTCCAAACAACACGGACTACATTATAAACATACACATAGCTTACTAAGCTATGTGTATGTTTATAATGTAGTCCGTGTTGTTTGTTTTTAAATTTTTTACTATTTTAGCCTGAAGATGACCCTAAATTAAAGGTTTGAAACAATTGTAGCTATTTTTTATAAATAAAATGCTTCAATAAAAAACTTTGGAGTAGACATAATAATTTTTTAATTTTGATTTATCAAAACTGCAATATGAGAATGGATCTCGATCACAGTTATTCACGGTGTATTTGAAATAGGGTCGGAAATTTTAACAGATGATTCTACATCATAAAATATGACAAAAAGTTCCTATAAACATATGTCTAAAAATGCGTCATAAGGGAGCTACGCCCCTTTGAAAGTGGCTAAAAAAATCGGTTTTTATTTAATAACTCAGGAACCCTTTGAGATATATCAACAAGGTTTTGCACGTCAACCAATCCTACCAAGGCCCGTTTTATGTGTTATTTTCATATACTTATTTCTACCAGGGGTGTGCGAGACGGGGGGGCTTATCAGTTTTTTGTCCCATACTTTTTTCTGTGTAACTTTTTTGCAATTTTATTTTTGAAATATGATTCCTCAGGTCAAAATACAGAAATAAGGTACTCTTGTTGTAATACTGTAGGATTAACCGTTTTCGAGAAAAGTTCATTTGAAGGTGAAATTTCACGGTTCGAGGACGAAAAATTAAATACTAAAATGTCGAAAACCAAAATTAGAATGATGCAATGTTATTCTACATCAAAAACTAAGAAAAAAAGTTTCCATACATGTAGGTCGAAAAAACGCTTTTAAAGCTACCATAGCCCTTTAAAAATGGTGCATATTTAGGAGACCATAGCTCCATTAGGATTGATTTTTGGAAGTACCTGTATATGAGGTTTTTTTCTTAGTTTTTAATGTACATTCGCCCTGCATCATTAAAATTTTGGTTTTCAACATTTTAGTATTTAATTTTTCGTCCTCGGACCGTGGAATTTCACCTTCAAATTAATTTTTCTCGAAAACGGTTAATCCTACAGTATTACAACAAGAGTACCTTTTTTATGTATTTATACCTGAGGAATCATATTTCAAAAATAAAATTACAAAAAAGTTACACAGAAAAAAGTTTGGGACAAAAAACTGATAAGCCCCCCCCGTTTCGCACACCCCTGGTTGAAATAAGTACATGAAAATAACACATAAAAACGGGCCTTGGTAGGATTAGTTGACGTGCAAAACCTCGTTGATATATCTCAAAGGGTTCCTGAGTTATTAAATAAAAACCGTTTTTATTAGCCACTTTCAAAGGGGCGTAGTTCCCTTATGACGCATTTTTAGTCATATGTTTATAGGAACTTTTTGTCATATTTTATGATGTAGAATCATCTGTTAAAATTTCCGACCCTATTTCAAATACACCGTGTATATATTATAAGGAGTTTTTCCCTAAAACTCTGGCATTGGACCAACCATTTGTGCCATTAACCAAGGAAAAAGTCAATTTATAAGTTATAAAAACAAAAGGCAAGAACGCATATGCTGGTAGAATATTGCTGGGCTCTTAAACAGCTAAACAATAAAATTGATGTACAAATATTGTATACAAACCTTCTTGACTTTTGTTTTTATTATACCTATACTTTTGTATTGAAATATTAATAAATAAAAACAATTTTTTTTGTTAGTATTACTTTACATAAAACATTTTTTTACTTAATTAACTATTTATCGCAAATAATACTAATTTTCCCCTTCTTCGCCCCATTTAATACAAAAATAGTTTGAACTAGCTGATTTACTGACCTGCCACGTTTTCATACCAAGTTTTAGCTTAAAGCGGTTCCGAATTATTTTGCAAATACTGTAATATGTTTTTAAAACCTGTTTATTTTATTTTTACATTTGAAATTTTTTCCATATCAAATTACCCCAAACAAAAAAATCTTGTAAACTAGAGTAATTTGACAATTTTAAGTGCACTTAGAAAAAAATCCTGACGTGACCGGAAAAAACTGATTACAGATTCGAAATCTACGACCCAAAATTAGTAAAAAAAATTGATCTGATGCCAGAATTTTTTTTTGCTATCGTACCGTATTTTTATTGGCTTACTCCTTGAAATATTCAAGTTGAAAGTTTGTCTCAAAAAAATCGGCAGTTGTCTAATTATTTAATTACAGTTATTAAACTCTATTTGACAATGATTGAATTCATATTTTCAGGCAAGGTTACAGTCCAGTAAATTTGAAAGCAATTCGATTATTATATAAAAATATTGCAAATATAATTGAACAAGAATAGGTATTAAAAAAAATCAATGTCAGATTTACATAAAGCATGCGGGTGGCATGTCGTAGATATACAATAGTTTTAATAGACAATAAAAAATTACAACTTTACAACGGAGTATCCATTTTTGCAAAATGGCCTAACTTTAGAAAGAAAATACGACTATTTTAAGCAAAATTATGTTTTGTTACTTTTAAAAAAATAAAGGCCTCAGAACTACGGCGTAATTTCTTTAGCGTTATTAAATGCCGTTCCTAATTAAACAGGCTTAATTTTTTTTTAACCGTAAAAGAGGATATTGGACAAGGCAGATCGAGATTTTCTCCAGCATCTAAACTATTGAATTTTGGAGTTATGCCGGAGACATTTTTGATCACTAAAATCAAATTTTATTATCTTAACTATAACATACTAGTATGGCTTGAAGAGTGTTGTTTAAATGACGTCATAGTTAGTTGGTAAAATAGGAAACTATTATACCAAAATCTTTTTCGAGGTTAAAAAGTTGATTGAGTTGTTTATTTTGTGATATTTGAAACTAAGAACCAAAAATTACTTACTTTTATTTATCTCATTTATTATAGGTACCTACATTATCCACGAATGGTATGTGACGATTATTTAAAATTATTTCAGTTTAATCCGTTCTTGCACAAAAAAGTGCCTAGCAAAACAATCTTACAAATATTTTTAACGTCTGGCTTACCCAAAAAAATTATACCTAACCTATTTTTTCCTCTTCTTGTTCAAAAAAATATGATTTGGAGTGAACAGAAATATAATAGAAAAGGATATAAATACTTACTATGTGAGCAAACCACCTAGGGTACGTGGTTACTACGAATAGTTAGTGTGACGTCATTGTTTGTTGTAGTTAAGTAATAAAATGTGTGTAGTATGTTATTCTTGATACTAGTATGTTATAGTTACGATAATAAAATTGGGTTTAAGTCGCAAACATTTAAAATTTAATCAAATCTGACCGAAACCATAAGACAGGAGCGAGGTTGGTACCGTAAAACCTTGCAAGAGGGTACAACTTTGCCCATCTGCAAAGTGATATATATTTTTTTTCTGTTTAGACGCAGCAATGTAGTAGTAAGGTGCCTTAAGCTACAATTTGGTAAAAAAAAATCAAAAAAATCCAGTGGAACTTCGGGGCACTTTTAAACGAAAGTATGTCATACGCTAAAAAATCTGAAGATCAAAAGCCCGGACCATATTGAGCTGTATTCGTATTCGCCATATTTTTAAATAATTGTAATTAATGTTTAAATTTAACCTGTTTGTGGACAGTAAACTCGAATAATGGAATAATGTTATAGTTAATCAGTTTTATAAGTTTTAGATTGTATTACATAATAAATATGTATTTTATTACAGTACTTATTTATCCTTGGTAGTAACAGTTTCAACTTTTTTCATTCACTAATGTACATAAATAACAACAAATGCTTAAAATTATGATCCTTTTATTCACTTTAATAGGTAATTTAATTTTAATAACAATACCTTTTATAAGGCACTTTAATATAATTAATTTACTTTCAACTTACTAATTAACTTCAGATTATTGTTTTAATTTACACTTGCTATTTATTTAATCTTTTTAAATAAATCCTGAGAATTAAAAATACTGTAAATTAAACAAGGTGTTTTGGAAATAGAGATACATTTAAGGGGTGATTCTGTATCGTCAACTTGAAATACCCGGCCTTTTTCAGTTAATTAATAATTGAAATTTGGCTAAGGCGACAGGTGATACAGACACTCCCTATAAACTGGTTCGAAAGTTAGTTAAAGCCAGTGGTTACATCTACTACTAGTCCTGGACTTAAAGGATGCTTAATTAAATAGAATAGTACGAGACTACACATACATGTTTTGTAACATCTAAAAATATGAAAAAAAAAAGTTCTTATAAAGGTTGTTCCGGAAATGAGCCATCCTAAGGGTCCGGTGCTCAGAACGTAAAATTATTTTTTGAAAGCGGTGTTAAATAAATAATACCTTTTTTTTATTTATTTTTAACTTACAAACCATATTTTATTCAGAAAATATTTTAAAAAACAGACAAAAAGTTGTGACAAGAAAGTTTTAACGGGGAGCGTTTACACTCCCAAAATAAAAATTACAAATGATTAGAGGTCGGATTTTACCGAGTCGTGACGTCAAAATTCATAGCCGGGTACAAAAAATTAATAATAATTTTATAAAAATGTTTTATAAGCTATTAAACTACTACATTTACAAAGAAAAGTATATAAATATTATGAAAATCCCCTAGCGTTAAAAATTAAAAAATATATATAACAGAAAATTATGATTTAGTTGGACTTTTAAATAATCCAAATTTTATTTAATAGTATTGTAACATGGTGGCTGGGTATAACTATTATCAAGTTAAAAAAAATCTGCCTTGCCAATCCTTTTCTATTCGCAATAACAGCTCACGTGACTCGTCACGTGACGTTTATATGAAAAATGTTTTTAAAAATTTCTTCGAAATTATGATTTTTACTCAAATCTTTTTTTTCATATTATAAATAAAATATAATTAAAATACAAAATTACACAACTAAAACATATAGTGTTTGTAGAAAAAGCAAACTACCGACGAAATCTTTTTGTGTTTTATTCAATTTGTGAAGAGGTGACTGGAAGGTGAAATCTATTTGAACTCGTTATAAACTTGTACTTTGCAGAGATCTAAAAGCTCTATACTTGTTTCCGTATGCCTGCGACAAAATAAGTGAGATGTAAGATCAAGCGTGTACCATGTACGTTATTTTATAAACAAAGTTTTTATTGCAAGTAAGGGCATATCCACAGGCTCGTATAACAACATAGTACATAACAATGCGATGCCGTGATTGCCTTGATGTGCCGCCATGTATCTTGTAAACCAATCACGGCATCGCATTCTTATGTTTTATGTTCTTATGCAAGCTTCTGGACAGGCCTTAAATTGAGTCATTTTGTTTGACTTATCTTAGCAATGCGAATTAATTTCTTTTTTTGCTCTAACATTTTCTTTTTTAATATACATATATGTACGTATACCTATTAGGCCTAATCTAATATTCATTTGTCACCGTTCATTTAATAAGTTAAATCCCTTAATAAAATGTTCCTAAAACCATTACTTACTACGGTTAAATCATGGATTTAAAATTATCTAGAACTAGAGTTCGACGGCAATATTTTACACTGCACATTTTGTAAAAAGACTTATTATAATATTTCTTGTTCTTTTTATATAAAATAATGAAAAATTCGAAACGTTGGAACTGTTTATATATATTTAGTTTTTTTTATTAAAGTGTTCTTAATAGCATTATTGTAAAAAGACTTAACTTGGGATAGAAAAACTAATATTTTAAGACATGTAAATACAAAAACCCATAAAGGAGATGACGATCAAGGACAATTTAATATTTAAAGCAAGGAAAAAAATACAAAATTAATTTTAATCACAAGTTATAAACGTCACGTGACCTTTTATTATGAATAAAAAACGATTGGCCAGGCAGATTTTTTTTTTAACTTGTTAAAAGTAATACCCAGCCACCATGCCACAATACTATAAAATTAAATTTGGATTATTAAAGAGCCCAACCAAATCGTAATTTTCAGAATTTTTATTTTTTTTTAATTTTCTTTTACTTAAAACGTTAGGGGATTTTCATAATATTTATATAATTTTCTTTGGTAATGTAGTAGTTTGGCAACATATTAAACATTTTTATAAAATTAATATGAATTTGTTAATTTATTGTACCCGGCTATGCATTTTGACGTCACGACTCCCTAAAATCCGTTGTCTACAAATGATGTTCGTCTTTTTCAGTATTAGGGCATGTACAAAAGTTTGTCGCTGTACTTTGTAGGGTCCCTGAGTCACATTGCAATGAATACCATTGTAACCAGTGCATTTGCAGGGTAGTAGCAAGGGTTGCATTTCATTTGGAGAGCCTCGAGTAAATGCAAATTATTATAGACGAATGTCTAAAACAAAAAATTAATAATAACTCAGGCGCCGCAATGGGATCCCCATTAACACCCCCTGCGGCCAATGCTTTCATGGAATACTTCGAGAAAAAAGCTATTGAGTCATTTCCATTAAAACCTAAAATTTGGCACAGATACGTAGACGATGTCTATGCTATTTGGCCCCATGGCATGGAAAGCCTTCAAGGTTTTCTAAATCACCTCAATTCCCAACATAAATCTATACGGTTTACGTTGGAAATTGAGAACAACGGATCACTTCCCTTTTTGGACGTTTTGGTTTACAAAACGGAAAATGGCTTAATAGGACACTCGGTATACAGGAAGAAAACCCACACTGACAGATACCTAAACGCATTTTCACATCACCATCCCTCTCAAAAACGCTCGGTAGTTAATTCACTTGTTCATAGGGCTTTCATGATTTCAGACAAGAATTCCCTAGACACAGAACTCCTTAAACTAACCAAAGCCTTGACCATCAACGGTTATACCAAAAAAGACATTAATAAGACCATATACAAATACAGAAATCCCAGACCCAAACAACAGGACAATAGTGACAATGACAGACAGACACAAGTTATACTTCCCTATGTAAGCGGTATCACGGATAAAATAGGTAAACTTTTGAAGAAGTCAAATATTAAGCCTATATTTCGGTCCAACCAAAAATTAGGTCAATGTTTGACTTCAACAAAAGACAAAATACCCCTGAGTTCAGAAGGCGTATATAAAATACCCTGCTCCTGTGGTACGGTTTACATAGGTGAAACTAAGAGAAAAATTTCTACAAGACTTCAAGAGCATGAGCGCAATATAAGAAAGAAACAAATTTCCTTATCGGCAGTAGCCGAACATGTACATGAAACAGGTCATAAAATCAATTTGTCTGATACAAAACAAATATTAACAGAAAACAGAAAAATGCCAAGGAAGATACGGGAATCGATAGAAATCATCAAGCATCCTAACAATATCAATCGGGACACTGGTTACCACTTACCTGCAATATGGAAGTCTTTGATAGGAAAAACCTCGTCACGGGTGCATAACCACAACTCGTCATAAATAGTGACACAAGTTGATTCGAAACTTAGTTTCAGATTAATCCCTGAAGATGTCTCTAGTAGTAAGAGACGAAAAGTCGGAAAGTGAAAATCCATTAACACGGTCTAAACCCGAAAGTGAAAGTTCTTTATATAATAATAACTCGGATTATAAAGTTTTATTTCTAGAAGCGATGGTAAATAAATAAACTATATAATTTAAATAATTAAAATCTCTAAATAGCCCTGTATATTAAATCATTTAACATATTTAAGCTTATGATAAACAGTAGTCGGCGTAAACTCAGTTATGACTCAACAACGTTGAAAATAAACACAGAAACATAGGCTTACGGAATAATTTTTCAGAATTTTTATAAAGGTCACTAAATCAAAACATTTGACGACTAATTTGTTACACACAACGATATTGACTATACATATTAACTATACCCAGGTAGCAAAATAACATGGCATTCACGTGAAAGCCACGTTAATATGTGACATGTGATGTTAAGATTGTAGATACATTTAACAAGAATGTAGCATGGTGGGGATGTCCTAAGTCCGCCCCTAATAACATCACACAATGACATCCCGAAAATAACGTGTTTGTGACATCATAAATCCACATTTCTGCGCTGGTATATCTAATATCGTATGGATGCCGTTATTGGTAGTCTAAATAATTTAAATAATATCCTAGGATATTAGCTTTTTCTAAATAAAAACATTAAAAACGCCATAACCCTATAAACAATTTCGGATTTAAAATCAATCAGTAATTGAAACAATCACAGATTGAAACAGATAGATTCTAAATACGAAATTGCAGATTTATCGGAGAATATTTTTCCTTAATCCGTGTCCATGTCTTGAGAAGCCCGGCAGAGCCTCCTATCCATTGGAAATCGAATAATGTGTATACAATTTCCTTATAATGATTTACTCTATCAACCTCATCTTATATCGATTTTTTTGCTTTCAACGTCGGTGAGAAGCAAAAGAACATGACATTCACGTGAAAGCCACGTTAATATGTGACATGCGATATATTCACAGCGTTGGTAAATATTTGTTATTAAATAACTTGGTTGTTACGTCTCACGTGTTACGTTGCAAATGTGATGTTAAATACATGTTATTTTTCAATATTATGTGATGTTATGATTTAGTTTAAAAATACAACCAAAATTGATGTTAATTTCTTGTAACATAACATCACTTGTTACCTGGGTACATATGTATATATATATCGGTGTTTTTCAAAGAAAAACCAACATTCGATTTTTATCTTTTAAGAATACGAAAGTTTTTAATTTTTATTTATTGATAACTTTTTTCCCACCTTACTCGTTTAAATAGAATCATTAAAAAATCAAGATAAAAATAAATAAAAATTTAAATATTTAAAACCTCGCGTCAACGCTAGAGTCGACGCGGCGCCTATGCGTGTACTGAAAATTCGCCGAGTACGGTAAATAAATAAACTGTATAATTTAAATAATTAAAATCTATAAATGGCCCTGTATATTAAATCATTTAACACATTTAAGCTTATGATAAACTATAGTTTACCATGAGCCAAGCCTATTTGCCTCAACCTTTGCCTTTGTGTCTTTGGACCATAACGAATAGGAAAAGACTTTATTATCGAAACGAAATACTTTCACTCGGTTCGCAAAAATCGTCAGTGTGATTCATACACCTAGCATTAAACTTGTTATTAATAATCCAACCAGACGCGAATTATAAAATAAAATACCCGACTACTCTGATGAAAATACAAAAATACAAGCGAAACGTGGGCAATTATAAACTAATCCCTACACAGGACTGACTGTCCTTAATTTGATACCTAGTCAACTTAAAATTTTCTATTTTCTATAAATATGACACCTTGGGTACTCCATTAAATGGACAGTATCACCTTGTCACACGGTCCTTGTGCCACTTAATCGGTGATTGCTCTGTTTATATATAGATCTGGACAGAGAGCATTGTTTAGTTTAGTGTGTCCTGTATTTTGGTCTTTGGTGGGCTTGGGCATCTAATACCATTCATAAAAATATTTAAGGTGCAAAAAATTAATATCCCTGTTCTTTTTTACTCTTTCTGATTTTTTGTCATATGACAGATTTATGTCAAATAATGTAACCGAAAAAAATAAAAAAACATGAGGATATTCACTTTTGGCAAATATATCTACTGATTATGTTTCAGCCGAAACGAAGGCAATCTTTATGGATCTTTGCACGTGAATTAGGCTTGGGTAATATCAATTGTTTTTACGATATGACATCCTTGCATCTAGAAAAAGTTACAAAACCTGAAATAATTATTGGAGGTAGCTGGTATCGGCGTATCTGGAGTTAAGCTTTGGTTTCCTCCACGACCAGGAGAATCTCCACTTCTTATTAACATTACCTCATGAAGAAAAAAGGGTAAAAGTTGATGAGATGTCTCGGCTGAGAGAGGTGGAGGGATTTATAGCAATTCTAATTGAGTGAAAGACACTTGCCACAGCGCAAAACCACCTGTTTCACCGTCAAATTCGTGACAAAATAGTCGTGCGTCTGCTCCCGGAGCGGTCAAGCGACCGGCGACCAAACGAACGGCTACCGGTAGTTAGTAGTAACGACTCGGCATCAGCTAGGGACATTTAAAATGCATTGGAGATGTCTCAACGACTTGGTCGCGGCTACCCGGTCGCAATCATCAGCTACTACGACTTTTTGGAGGAAGCTTTAGTAGTAACGACTCGGCAGCAGCTAGGAAAACAGGAACATTTAAAAGGCACTGAAGATGTCTCAACGACTCGGTCGAGGCTACCCGGTCGGAGGAAACCAAAGATTTAAAAACAATCTACATGCAAGTCCAGCTAACCTAAAAATTTTCATTTTGACATAGCCTTGCGTACAATCGTTTTTTTTTAAACATAACCTTTTCGTGTTGCTGTAGTCGGGTAAAATAGATCCTTTAAGAATTTTGTTTTTAATAAAATATTGATTATATACTATTGACAGGTTTAATAGATTTATTTGATTTTAAAGATAATTCAGCATACTTATTTATAGTTAATTTTAATTAATTTATCTAGACATTGAACTCGCTTTATACCATCTTGAGGGCGTTAAAACTTCTTATTACAAGGTCTGTTGACCATTTTATTTTATACTTACACAAAGAAAATTATTTTTAGTTGGTAATTTGCTTACAGCATTATATCGAGGGCTTTATAACATAGAGGCGTATCTTCAGTGTTTGTATTTTAATTGGAGGAACGCTCCTATGTTATGACGCCCTCGATATTCACTAATCGGTTATTCCCTTTAACGAGCATTACGAGCACTAATGCTTTGGTAAAAAAATAAACTTTTAGGCGGCAAAAAAGTCGCATTCCATGGTATACTAATATACTATTTACAATTTCCCAAATATACTGAAAAAAAAATGATTTTTTTTGTCAAAAAATATTTTTTTTTATTTCTCATTAAATTTCCTTTTTCAAAAACTAAAAAAAAAAATTAGAAAAAAAATATTTCAAAAAATTTTTTCCAAAAAGTTTAACCACCAATATTTTTTTTCTTTTTGCTAGAAGTATTTTTAAACCAATAGAGATCCTCCTGTCATAGGACTTTTTTTTTCTGAAAATTCGAGTAGATCATTTGATAACCTCTCTGATTTTGGGAAATTTGAAACTACCGTATTATACTATTCTATCGCTTACGTGCTGTAAATAGGATACTACCCACTGGTGCACCGGTGGTGCAACCTAGCAAAAAAATCATCAGGTAATGAAATACTGAGATTTCAGTATTTTTGCACTTATTGTAATAACTTTAGAATGATGGTATCTAGAGACGTGAAATTTGGTATTCATTATCACATAAGCCAAATTTGCTTTTATAAAAAGTTTGAAAATAATCGGACTACGCTTACTTTGTCAAAACTGGGTGAAAACTTTTTTTTGTATTATACAATAACTTTTAAACGATTTAACTTAGCGACTTTAAATTTATGACTTATTACAACAGTATAATATCTATGCCAAATTTAAAGGCTGTAAAAACTGAAAAAAAATATATAACATGCTGAACTTTTGGTTAGGGCAAGAAACAATTTTTCGAATTTTTACGGAAAACATTTTTGCACAAGAGTTATTTTTTTCAGAATTTTTAGAGGTAATCTTGAGGAAAATTCCGACGAAATTTAAGAATAATTTAAGATCCAATTTTTTTTTTTTCAGAGGTTTACCACCTAGGCCTTATCTATTTACAATGCATCCATATGGACATGAAATGTCAATTGCTTCCAAAAAACAAAAAAAAAATACCTGTAGGTCTGTTTTTGCGTGACCACTCATATATTTATTATTTAAAGAAAATATTTATTTTAATAAATTACACAGCCACACAAAAAATAATATCCAGAGACTTAACACTTAAAAAAAGGTGCGAAAATTTCTTAAATTCAGATATTTTTAAGTGTAGAAAAAAATTGTGACCTGATGGAGCAATTCTGATCTCAGATTCGATTTCAGCGACCCCGAAAATATAAAAATGAGTTGGCACATAAAATTTTTCTTTGGGCGGCTGTGCATAGCCAACCAAAAAAAAAATAAAATAAAATTTAAGTGCCAGGGACTAGAACAAAGCATTTTTATATTTTTGGGGTCGCTTAAACCCAATCTGACCTCAGAATTGCTCCAACAGGTCACAATTGTTTTCTACACTTAAAAAAGGGTGAGAAAATTCCTTAAATTCAGATGTTTTTATGGTTATAAAAAAATTGGGATCTGATGGAGCAATTCTGAGCTCCGATTCGGTTTCAGCGATCTCAAAAATATAAAAATACATTGGTCTAGTCTCTGGATATTATTTTTTTTGTGTGGCTGTGTTATTATTTAACATGAAACTGAAAATTGTATAACTAGACCTAGTAGACACATCCTGTGTATTTTTTTAAACTTTATCCTTGGTCCATTAGCTATTTTAAATCATTATTCATTATTTATTAAAGTACCTTGAAAACTCTATTACTTAAACGTTTTACTTAAAATTGAACTAAAAAAATGTGGCTGTTTTAGAATGTTAAAATAAGGCTTAATAATATGAGATATATCTATTTTAAATATACTCATTATGACATGTAATGCTTTGTATTTCGTATAATACTCTTCACAGTAAATAGTATATTACGTTTTATCTACTAAACTGTATTTTGTGTTATACTGTTTAACGTCGTTTTTCGCTGCTATGGCCTAATTGACGGGACCGCCATCTTTACGTGCCCTCCGAAGCACGGTCCTTAACAGAACTAGCATCCACCCTGAAATGTGTTTACAGTTTCACCTGCAACCCACATTACAGTTAGTCATCGTAGTTCCATCTACAGACTATTTACACCACTATACATCCATGCTCTATGTGGGGCTCGAACCCACAACCCCGGGATCCGTAATTAAACTCGCTAACCATTGTGCCACCGGGGTCGGTTACTAAACTGTATTTTTCCCCAAATAATGATTTATACGCTGCTCAGTAGCCAGGTAAGAAAATTTAAATCAACTTCAAATTAACCCATTTTCAGCCATTATTTCAATCATAGTAATAGTAAACTCTTAGTTACAAAACCAACACTTATTATTTTACTATTACAGCCATTTCTGTAGTTGTTGGCAAACTTTTTGGTTAAGTAATGAACACAAATGTTGGTTAATTACCAAAAATGTTACCATCGACTGTAATAATAAAATAAAAAGTGTTAATTTTGAAACTAAGAGTTTACTATCGATTGAAATAACGGCCATTAATGTTTCTATATGTCGATTCTATGAGACGTAGGGATGATTTTGACGAAAAATAAAAAAAAAAAATATCTAGCTTATTAAGCAAAAACACCGTATTATAATGTTTCCTGAAATGCGAAAATTAGAAATGTTAACGGGCTACCAACTCATTTTATTATTCCCTATAAAAAAAATGGTTCGATTTTGGCAAAATTTGGCCCCATATGGCTAGGCCAAGTTGGCCTAGCCATATGGGGATTCTCAGTAGACCAGAAGTGCATATTTCTTGAATTAAAATATCCACCCCGATGAAAGCAAGACTCATCATTAAAAAGTACATTTTTGATAAAATTCTCATCGTTATTATGCCTTTCCAATTAACGACTGGCAAAATTCCACTCTTATAGGTAGTCTTGCGGCATTAGAGCTTGAACCCTGGTAAAATGGTATGGATGCAAGTTTTCATATTTCACCACTGTTCTTGTCGTTCTGGGAGCACTACTAAACTGTATTTTTCCCCAAATAATGGTATATACGCTGCTCAGTATCCAGGTAGGACAATTTAAATCAACTTCAAATTAACCCATTTACAGCCATTATCTAAATTGATAGTAAACTCTTAGTTACAGAACCAGTACTTTTTATTTTACTATTACAGCTATTTCTTTAGTTGTTGGTAAACTTTTTGGCTAAGTAATGAATACAAATGTTGGTTAATTACCAAAAATATTACCATCGACTGAAGAAGTGGCTGTAATAATAAAATTAAAAGTGTTAATTTCGAAACTAAGAGTTTACTATCGATTGAAATAACGGCCATTAATGTTTCTATATGTCAATTCTATGAGACGTAGGCATGATTTTGACCAAAAATAAAAAAAAATCTATCGAGCACTTTTGCCTATTAAGCAAATACCTCGTATTAGGATGCTTCCTAAAATGCAAAAATTCCAAATGTTAACGGGCTACCAACTCATTTAATTATTGCCTATAAAAAAATGGTTTATTTGTAAAATCCATATATTTTTTCCAAAATTATTGATTTTTTACATTTGGATAATTTTTGCTTTTTGAATAATCCAGGTTAGTTGCTTAATAAACGTTAAGGGCATAGGTGGCATGGGAGGGGTCATATGGCACCCAATAGCAAACTTAAAATACGGTATTTTTACAATAAAAACTGTGATTTACTCGAAATCTACGCGGTAGAAAGGGTCTTAAATTAAAAATTCGGTTTCAGCACACAAAAATACTTAAGGCATACAAAGGCAAGCGAAACAACGCAATTTTCGAGATTGTAAAAGTGCTCCAGCACCTATAGGTGGTTTGGTTTATAAATCATTAATTTTTAGAAGTTGGTTTTTCATAAACTTTTGATCAGTAAGTCAAGAAAACTTGGCTTAATCTGACGGAAATCACTTTTACATCACGAGCTTTTTCATGTCATTCTTAATACTAAATTTTATTTATAATTACATTTTTGTTATTTATATCGCCACCATTGGTATTTAATACTTTACTTGTGATATTAAATACTGCAATCTGTGTATTGTATACAAAATGTTGTCATACTAACATAGAGACCGTACTGGTACATTTGGATCCCCACTCAACATAGGAAATGTGGAATCGCCCGGCAGTGATAAATTATTTTATTAGCGCTTTTTTTGGGCCCCATTTAAGAAACCTAAGTCCATTAGGACCGATTTGCGGCCCTATGTTTGGCTTAGAACTCATACTTTTTTCATACTTTTTGATTTATTATATGCCCTTGAAGGATGGACGCGAGTTCTGGGACACCCTGTATATTTAGTAAATTTACTATTCTAGCTCGAGAGTTGTGAAGAGAATAATAATCACGCCCAATATCGCAGTACATGCAGAGGTATACATACCTTTTGTTTAATATATTTTATAGAAATATTATTTAAACAATCATATTTTGCATTTATCCTTGACTCAATAATGCAGATAATTTATTTTTAATTGGAACATATCTAATATGGAAAAAATAATTACTGTATTTTCACCGTTTTAACTGTTATTAAAGATTTAGTTTGCTTTTAAAGTATTATTTTTAATATTATTAAAAGTTTTGCAATCTTTTATAAATGTGTTAGATTTCCCAAAGATTTTAAATGTCTAAGGAATATTAGGCAAAGAATACCAGAAGGAAACTTTTGCTTGGAATACCGCTCAATTCGGTTGCGAAACTTGGATAATTAGGGTGGAAGTGTTATAATGCGTATATTTTACATATTGTGTATTTTCGTCTCGAATATATACCAGAAAACCGAATATATACCAGTTTTCTAGTTCTTTGATATAACAAGCTTGATAATGTAATATTATAACAAAATATCAATTAAAATGCAAAATTAAGGCAATTTTTGTGTTATTAGCTTATTTTTATTCAATATTAATAAAATTTAATTTAGATCCTTTTTATTCCAAAAATTAGAAATGTCAAATTAATCAATTGAATGAAATTATTGTGTCAAAATAAATTAACATCAAATTAATTATTATTAATTATTCATTCAAATTACCTTTGAAGATTTAAATTGTTAAAAAAAATGTTTCAAAAAATAGTCCTGCAGATTCGGTATATTACATATGAAAATATCCCTCATCCGTTGAGTACGAAAAAAAAATCAATACAAAACATCCTTTCAAAATTTTCCGGAAATTTTTAATGCACTTGTTATATTTATACTGACTATTTCACAAAAAATATATAGGCCAATCGAAACCTTGCATTTTTAGTTTCTTGACCAATCAGATCAAAATGAATCTGATAATTTTTGCACAATGCAATTATCACTTGGTTACTATGGAAACAAAAAAGTGACAGTTACTGACATCTTAATAAATGTTATATTTTTGCAAAATGAATTTTTAATTTGTGAAGCTTACCTTTAGTTGATTTATTTTTATTGATATGCAATATAAATGCTTATTTTATTACCAAAACATCCTAGGTATAAACCCTAATTAATTTCAGATAATAAATTATATTTTATGCACTTTCCATCTTAAAAGCTTTAAATCACTGATATTCATAAATTTTAATTTATTTAATTGAATCTTGGTATTAAAAACAGGCCACTAAAAACTAATTTAAACATAAGCCATATTTACCCAAAAGTAGGAGTTAAAATATTAGTTAGGTATAAATTAAAACGAGAGTCTATTTTCTCCTAGTTTCTTTTTTATTGAGGACGCGTTTCGGAGTCTAACACGACTCCATCTTCAGCTCCAAAGAAATAGTTAATCAAGATTTGTCACAAGTAATATACATGAACATTCGTAAAATGTATACGACACGAAAAAATTATTATAAAATAATTAAAAAAAGGCTTATAATCGACTTCACGTTAATTTTATTATTGAAAACAATTAGTGTGACCGCGGTTTCGCTATAATAGATATAGCATCTACGGACTTAAATACATATAATGGGACATCTTTAACATTCTGGTCATAAATAACACTAAGGACATTACACAATTAATAAATTAGGTTACACATTAAAAATGTGCATTTTCAGTGGCATGAATTAGGTTATGTAAACATAACCTAATTCATGCCACTGAAAATGCACATTTTTAATGTGTAACCTAATTTATTAATTGTGTAATGTCCTTAGTGTTATTTATGACCAGAATGTTAAAGATGTCCCATTATATGTATTTAAGTCCGTAGATGCTATATCTATTATAGCGAAACCGCGGTCACACTAATTGTTTTCAATAATAAAATTAACGTGAAGTCGATTATAAGCCTTTTTTTAATTATTTTATAATAAACCACTTCACTATAAGAAGTTCAGACGTTCAGAACCATGAATGAATTTTCAAACTGGAAAAAATTATTTACTAAAAATATATTTGCAGTAAAGAATTACGGAAAATTTAAACTTCAAATGACTGCGCTGGTACCAGTACAGCGTTGCCAAAGTTTATTAGAAACCGATAGGAAATTGTTTTTTACGGGTGGAAACACCTGTTATTTTATTTCTTTTCAGTTGAAAACTAAACTCTTTAAACAAAAATGGCAATGATCTTTATTTAAATGCTAATATGTGTGATAACAACTATTTTATTGGAATAATCTCAAGCATAAAAATCCCTCAAGCAAAGTTTAGACTTGGCAACATTCGCCAACAAGTGAACATCGTGGATTTAAAAAGCGCTGCAAATTTGAGATTTAATTTTTTAATTATAGTTGTAAAGTAATATTGTTGTTTAGTTCTTAAATTTTTAATTTAAATATGAAACAACATAAAACATTGTAAAATTATATACTTCCTTATTTTATTTCTGAAATAGTCTTTTAAAATACCATTCGTTTGGTCTTAATTTTTTTACTGTATATAAAATACATTTTTCTTATAGAAATTGCTTTCGTGCATTTTTCGTCAAAATTTCTCGACCTGCGGTTGTAACACGAAAAATGCACTCAAACAATTGCCAAGCAAAATATTTTTTTAATATAGTAAAAATTTATCGATAATTCAACATGCACTTATGATATTACTACTGAAAAATCTGCCCTTCTTCTGAGAATCTTTAGATATTTAGAGTCAAGTGGGTAAACAATCAACTAAACAGGATGCAGTTTTTTTTTGTTATACAGCCTGTATATTATACAGTGCAGAAGTAATTATGTCAGTTCATTAAATTGTAATTATTTATTACAAATTGATATTAACAATAAATAAATAAGTCACCTCATAAATCCTAAGATATTGTTCTATTATCATACTCTACATTAACAATAAAATAAATATGTTAATTTTATACGGGATACAAGATGCTAATCGCAGTTATTTATAAATGTTTGTTAATTTATTATTTTAGAATTGCCTATTCTAGATGCAGCAGATTATCTAATTTACAATACACATTAATTTAAATATGTACCTACCTGTTTAATAATTATTATTATTTAAATTATTTATGACTTATGAGTTTTGCTGGTTAGACTGCGGGTAGCCTTTTTTGCAAATTTTTGTTTAGAAAAGGTTTAAAACTTATATTATTATACTATTTACAGCACCTGTGCTAGAAAGTATTATATGGTAGTTTCGAATTATTAAAAATTTTCAATAATCGTCATAGACAAAAATTCTTGGATATAAATTTGTTTCATGAAAAAATAAGCATTATTAGGATTATAATAAATAAAAGGCAGAATAAATATCCTTTTCCCAAGTAGTATTAATTAAAACCGGACCGCGGTTTCGAGCCTTGGGAAAAGGACCTTTACTCTGCCTTTTATTTATTATAATCCCAACTATGGATCCATTCGTTCTTTAATCTAATCTTTTGATCATTGTTTGGTTTATCTTGCTGTCCTTTTAATTTGTTGCTTTTAGGTTTTGTACCGTAATTAATACGTTCACTGCCAACGGCTAGTTTTGACAGCGGAGCAATGGGTATGGGCAAGGGAAAAATAGAAAGAATTGATTAATGTTGTTAGGGGCGCCAGTTACTTTAGCTTTTACTCCTTTAGGTAAGTAACAACCTAGTGTAAATACTTAAGCTTTTCAGTTTGAGAAAATATAACCCCTAAATAAAATAAGATAATTCATTTGAGAAATTTATTATAAATAAACTTAATGAAAGCACATCAAGTAATGTATTAATATATATATAAAAAATATGTGTAATTATATTAAGATATAATTAAAGAAATCTTAATAAAAATTACTAAATTCAGAAATCATTCGACTTAAATGTATAAAGAAAACATGAAGTTCAGCAAGCACCAAGAAATGTATGTAAACAACAATCATTTCTTGCAGTGTATAAAAGTCATGCTTAAATTAGAAATCATTTAATCAAAAGTATGATATTTAATAATTAATAAATGAGATTAAATGTTTAAAAAAAAAAAATAAGTACCTAAAAATGAACAAAAGCCAGAAGGGCATATAGTATTAATCAATACTATATCAGATCTGATAAAGTTTACAGTTATAAGAATATTGAAATAAAAGAATTTAAAAATATGAAATATTGCTTTCAAAAGTTTTCAGAATGAGTACTTAGCTGGTTTCTGCAAAATCCATGAGGTATGAATTCCATCGTCTCCATCTGTACAAGTCTCCCCTATGCTGATGAATTCATTTCTCAAATGAAAGAAAAAAAAATATAGGCTGTCCCATCTACTTTGGAAAAATCATCTTCCAGGATAAAATGTACGATTGAAAATGTTGTCCGGGATAAAATATACTTTTGAAAATTATGTCCAATATAAAATTGTCTGCTAGACGGTCATATAGAATTTATCTATGCCGAAAAATACAGAACCATGTTCCAACAGAACATCACTCCATGCGGAGAACTTGTATATCAAATATACCAAAATAAACTTCAACTTAAATTAATGTAATTCCATATTAATGGTATAGAAATGGTGAGTAATTAATGGTAATTAATTAATGGTCTAGTAATGTAGTAATAATGGTGCTTAATGGTGATTAATTAATGGTGCTAAAACAATAATTATATCTTAGAAATATTCTAAGAAACAGAAAAACTTAACTTACATGTCATACTAAGTCTTCGATGTCCATCGAAACGTTATAAATGCGTAATTGTAGAAAATAACCGTTACAATATCTTCCGCATTGTTTAAATATTCATTTTCACTAACTTTAAATAAAAATACATGAAGGATTACTTCGATGATTACAGAAAATAAACACTCGTCAAAATGACACCACCATTGTATTCGAGTTGCTTCAAGAAGGAGCGAAAATCGACCTTATCAACCGGTATGAACCCTTCAGGTAAATAAAATACTATTTCTGAACTATTAGCGACATCTATGCAAGTCATTATCAACTACAGTTTTACCGTATAGGATTCCTAATAAAGGTAACGAAAACTACATCAAAGATAATAACAAAAGAATATTTCCTAATAAATCCGTATTAGTGATATCTAACCTCAAAATATTACTCTAAGAAACAAATATAAACAATACTTATTGTTTATCAGCAAAACTAATAAAAATACGAACAGAATACTAAGTGTCCTGTGAACTAAGTATAAACAAAATACTGAATCTAAGTGAGCAGTTCCAGCAAACTATTTTCAACAAATTCTGGATTATCCCGAAGGAATAAGCATACGAAACTTTCCAGGAGAAACAAGCTACAGATGAAAGCCAGTGAAATCCAACCCTCAATAGACTCTGAAACATATAAAAACCAGGTAAGTCCATAGACAAATGCACTATAGAGAAATAAGTCATATGATTCTTTATTATTAAAAATCATATTCTAATTATGTTTTCTTTATGTTATTTTCAGGTAGAACTATGGAATAAAGACTCATATGGTTAGAATTCAGTTCCTGCTACAAAATAGTCCCAGATACAAAATAGTTCTGTACGTACGTAACTATTTATATACAAAATAAACATAAATTATAACGTAAGTAAACGAATAGTTTAATTAACCCTTGCTATATTACAAAGTGACGATTTATATCGTTACACATGCCCCCTCCAAAAATAATAAAAATATTTAATATACAAAAAATATTTTTATACCAAACTCTATAACTATTTAACTTAAATAGCTAAAATATATACTATATTTTATTTAATAAATCAACAAAAAATACAATACTTTATGTAAATCATTTGAAATACTACTTGATAATTAACAATAGCTAAGCTTGACAACTACGTGTATCATCCGCCTACTCTTATGTAGAACATAATTTTGGGACTTTATTGGTGTGTGTCATAAACAGGTAATTGTCATAATCAGGTAATTGTCATAATCAGGTAATTGTCATAATTAATTTTGTTTTTCTTTTTAGCTAAGTTTTATCAAGATAAAAAAATAGAAATAAGACTTGACTACGCGCATCAGAATCCTCTTCTACAAAAAATATATTTATATATTTTTTTTTTACTATATACAAAAGTTTTGGGTACCCTTTAAATATTTTCAATACATTGATATTTTTTAAATATCATTCCGAATGATACTAAGAATATATTCTTATTTAATCAAATCTAGCCAACTGAAATGTCACTATTCGATCCAAAATATTTCTTTAAATCTTTAACATGCCAGTCGCCTCTATGACCATCTGCATTTTCCAAAATATACACTAACTTTGACTTTTTCGCAACAACTTTGCAAAGTATGTACTTTGGAGCAAGTTTTGCAGCAAAACTTTTACTAGCATCTGAGAGTACTTTGTTTCGTCTCCAAACTTTTTCACCTATATCAAAATTTACTTCACGCTTGCGCAAATCATAAGTACGCTTATTACGTTCATAAGCTTCATGTAAATATTTCTTTACATCAATAAAAATCTCTTTAAGATTTCCCAAGTCTTGGCTATACGAGTCTCTGTCACAAGGTTCTAATTTAACACCATCAGTTGATGTCATTTTGCCATAATAAGTTCCTGTGATAGGTACATTCCTCCCAAAATTAAGAAATGCCGGCGTATACCCCGTAACTTCATTTACAGACGTTCGTAAAGCTAGACCTATTTTTGCTAAATTTTTACACCATTCTTTTTGATTATCTTTTATATATGATCTTATAGCAGTAGAAATTGTGCGATGTTGCCTTTCCGTCGGATTATTTTGACTATGGTAAAGTGCATTAAACCAAATTTTCTGTACATTATATTCATCTGCTAATTTTTTAAAAACTTTACCAGCAAATTGTTTTCCATTATCGACAATTAAAAATTGACAGACTCCGTAAACTAAAAAAACTTCATTCTCAATGAATTTACATATTGCATTTGCAGTAGCTTCCCTCAAAGGATGTAATAATGTATACTTTGTAAACCAGTCTGACACAACTAAAAGAACAAAAACCTTTAGAACTTCTGGGAAATGGTCCCTGCAAATCACATGAAATAACTTGCCACGGATAATTTACTTCTTTTTCACGACCCATCAATCCAAAACGTGCAGAATTACTAACTTTTTGTGATTGACAAATATTACAACATTTTACATACTTTAAAATATCTTTACGCATTTTTGGCCAAAAATATGTTTCTGAAATTCTATGAAAAGTTTTAAAAAATCCCATATGAGAAGCTAATACATCGTCATGACATTCTTTTAGTACTTGTTTACGACATTTTTGAGGCACTAACAATTTCCACTCTATAATATTACTTTTTACTTTTGTCTTGGTCGGTATGAACTTATAAATATTATCATCAATAACTTTAAATTGCGGATATGAATCTGGACTTTTAACAATTTTTTCCCTCAACTGAATATAATATTTATCACTATTATAATCATTTACATTAAAATTAATTAAATTTACATCTGGAAAAATTGATTTTTCTGGTTCTATTCTATCAAAAGCTCTGGATAACCCATCAGCTACTACATTTAATTTACCTCTACGATATACAATATCCATATCATATTGCTGTAATTTTAATGACCATCTAGCCAAGCGACCAGAGGGATCTTTCATATTACTCAAATATTTTAATGAAGAATGATCTGTAATTACTGTGAATTTAACACCTTCAATATATGGTCTAAACCTATCTATAGCAAACAAAACAGCTAAACATTCCTTTTCACCTACAGAATATTTTATTTCACTACGTGTTAAAGCTCTACTAGCATAAGCTATTACTTTTTCTTGACCATCTTGCGTTTGTGTTAATATGGAACCGAGGCCAACTAAAGAAGCATCACATTGTATAACAAATGGTAAAGAAAAATTGGGACTTGCTAAAGCTGGAGCATTTATTAAAGATTCCTTCAACAATAAAAAAGCTTTTTCTGCATCAGTATTCCAACTAATGGCTTGTTTTTTACCTTTGCCTTTTAAAAGTGAATTTAATGGACTAACAATTGTTGAGAAATTCCTAACAAATCTACGATACCACGAAGCTACACCTAAAAATCGTTTTATCTCTGTACTATTTGTTGGTCTAGGATAGTTTATTATTGCTTCTACTTTTTGCGGATCGGTTCTTAAACCAAAATTATCAATTACAAAACCTAAATACTTAAGTGATTTTCTAAAAAAATTACTTTTTTCAAAATTTATTGTAAGATTAGCAGATTTTAATTTTTCATGTACTATTTGAAGTAATTTAATATGTTCCTCAAAAGTTTTTGATACTATTATAATGTCGTCAATATAAACAAATATATTTGGATAAAAGGAGAAAGGAAAAAGTTTATCCATTAATCTTTGCTGACTTTGTGTTCCATTTTTGAGTCCATAACACATTACATTAAATTCAAATAGTCCCCTACCAGGTACGGAAAATGCAGTTTTTTCTTTAGCAGTTTTTGTAAGTGGAATCTGCCAAAAAGCATTTTTTAAATCTATACTTGATATATATTTTGCATCGCCTAATAAACTTAAAATGGAGTCTATCCTTGGTAAAGGATGTGAATCACCTTTTGTAATAGAATTTAATTTACGTCCATCAAAACAAAAACGGTATGTACCATTAGCTTTTTTTACTAATAAAACTGGTGAATTAAAATCAGAATAAGATGGTGAAACTATATCATCTTTTAACATTTTATCTAACTCTTTATGTAAAATTTCTATTAAATAAGGTGACAAAGGATATTGACGCATTTTAAAAGGTTTATTATTTCCTGTATCTATATCATGTTCTATTAAATTTGTTCTACCTATGTTTTCGCTATATAATTCTTTAAATAAACTAACAAATTTATCTGCTATCTTTTTCTGTTCGTCTGTCAAGTCACATAAGCCTACTGAATTATCTTTATTTATATCCTGACTATCACTGTTATTACTGATCACATTCAATTTATTAATTTTATTATTCCAAGATTCATCAGAAAAATCCAGAGTCATAGAAAACAATTGTAAAAAATTCACACCAAAAATAAAATTTGTTTCCAAAGAAGGAACAACCAAGACTTGTAAAATCTTAACTTCATTATCTACTTTAATAGGTAAATAAACAACACCAGTTACTAACTGTTTAGATTTATCAGCTGTAGTAACATGCGGTATAAGACATTTATCAATCTTTAAATTAAATTTTTCTAAAATTTTAATCGCGTGACCACCAGCCACTGAACAATTTGCACCTGTATCAATCAAAGCTGTTATATTTTTATCAAAAATATTTACTTTAATATATGGACGGTTATCTCTAGGTAATTTAATAAAAGAATTTTTATTAATTACAGACAAACTATACGGTTTATAAAAATTTTTAACTTTATCCAACCAATCTTTCCATTCATTCAAATAAAAGCGTTTATTTGTTTCTGTTACACTTGATTTTTGTAAAGAATTGATATTACTTTTATTATAATAAATGTTTTTACAAAAAGTAGTTTTGTTATCCTTTTTTACCTGACTGTCATTATTATTTTTAGCCTTTTTATTAAGTGAATGCCGACTAAAATCATCCACTTTCCTATTTAGTTTTTTTTTGTACAGGAAGGGCAATTTTTAAAAACTACATCTTTATATCCACATTTATAACAAAACTTTGTTCTTTTAGCTAAACATTTGCTAAAAATATGATTTGGTTGGTTACAGTTATAACAAATTACTTGTCTACTTTTATTATTACTACTATTACTACTATTCTGTGTATTATTAAAGCTTTGATTGGTACTTTGACTAATTTGAGAAACTTGACTACTATTACATACTGAACTTTGACGAGTAGAGGAAGATGGGGTAAGTTTGGACACTGTGGTATTATGACTACAATTACATTTACTACTAAAATTTTGATTTATATCCGAACTTAGGACATTTACTTTATTAACTGCTTTATTTTTTGCCACACTTTTACCTGCTATGCTCTTTTGTTTTAATTGATAAGCTTCATCTATTCTTTTACAACTGTCTTTTAAATCTTCTAAATCATTTATTTCTATAAGTGATAATGGTGTAAAATAATGTGGTAATATTCTTTCTCTAATCGTCTTAAGTCTAGTATATAAACTTGCAGCATGAATTAAACGTTTAAACAAGGTTTCCATAGCACCTATAAAAATTGCGATAGATTCATCGGGATTTTGATATCTAGAACGGATATCATCCCATGTTCTATCATCTATGTTAGCTGGAAGAAAATCTTTTTTTGATGCTTGAATTATTTGAGACCACGAATTTAAATTATCTTTAATTGAGAGAAACCATGACAATGCTGGTTCTTTGAATAAGTCATATGCGGATTTAAATAACATTTCGTCTGTAACATTTCTACTTATTTTCATATATTCAACTTGCTCAATAAAATTTAAAACATTAGACTTTCCATCAAAATTAATATTCCATTTATAAACTGGTACTGATTTTAAATAATCATTATCTTTTTTACTAGAAACATTAGGACTAAACTGTGTACTATTATGTAATGAAATATTATTATTTACTTGAGTAAGATCTGAATTTTTACCAGATTTTTCATAAAGATCTAAAATATCTGCTTCTATTTCTAAACAAGTTGCTTTTGTTATTTCTAAAAATTGAATACGTCTAACTTTATTTTCTTCTACTTCAGGAAAACGTTGCAGACGATTTGTTACATGTACTAAATAAGTTTTTAATTTTCTTAAATCAGCTAAACTATAATCACCATGATATTCTACAATTTCTGAAGATATACTATCTAAAATTCTATTAATATTTTCCACTTCACTGTTAAAATTAAAAGTCGGATCTACATATTTTACTTTAGGATCTTCCCTAGCTATGGCTCTACCTAAAACTTTAATTCTAGATACTCTATTATTTTTTGCTGTTAAATGTCTTATACGAAGTTCATAATTTACCATTTCTGCAGTCAAAAATCTAATTTCCATTTTATCTAAATCTTCCATTTTGAATATTTATTTTCAAAATTTAAATTCAATTTACTCAAAATATTTATTTTATAATAAAACATTTATACTGTACCACAAATTATTTTTTTTTTTGTGTACACTGCTCAACAAAGTTTTTGCATACTTTGGAAAATTTCCCAAATATGTCAAAAAAAATACTAAATTATTATTTATCTCAATTGGACAAATTAATAATTATAAATAGTCTCCAAAACTACAAAATTAGCTAATATTTATTCATATCCTTCGCATAAATAAATACCCTATTATCCATTTATTTCTATTGAATAAAAGATAATTTCTAGAAAAACTGAACCCACGCCAAAATTTCTCTATTCCATGTTATTCCATAAAATTCAGAAAAAACATAAAAAACACATATCTGATATATCTTATCAGATTAACTCTAATTTGACTTAATTTTCAACAAAAAATATTTTATTCAACAGTTATATGTAGTTTTTCTCAAAATGAACTTTAAGTTACACTGAAAAAAAAATAAGCTTTAGATTTTTACAAAAAATACACTGAGAAAAATGGAGTAAAATTAAAAAAACAAGTGTTCTATCTATCCAAATACCACGTTCTTGGGCGCCAATATTAGTGTACCGTAATTAATACGTTCACTGCCAACGGCTAGTTTTGACAGCGGAGCAATGGGTATGGGCAAGGGAAAAATAGAAAGAATTGATTAATGTTGTTAGGGGCGCCAGTTACTTTAGCTTTTACTCCTTTAGGTAAGTAACAACCTAGTGTAAATACTTAAGCTTTTCAGTTTGAGAAAATATAACCCCTAAATAAAATAAGATAATTCATTTGAGAAATTTATTATAAATAAACTTAATGAAAGCACATCAAGTAATGTATTAATATATATAAAAAATATGTGTAATTATATTAAGATATAATTAAAGAAATCTTAATAAAAATTACTAAATTCAGAAATCATTCGACTTAAATGTATAAAGAAAACATGAAGTTCAGCAAGCACCAAGAAATGTATGTAAACAACAATCATTTCTTGCAGTGTATAAAAGTCATGCTTAAATTAGAAATCATTTAATCAAAAGTATGATATTTAATAATTAATAAATGAGATTAAATGTTTAAAAAAAAAATAAGTACCTAAAAATGAACAAAAGCCAGAAGGGCATATAGTATTAATCAATACTATATCAGATCTGATAAAGTTTACAGTTATAAGAATATTGAAATAAAAGAATTTAAAAATATGAAATATTGCTTTCAAAAGTTTTCAGAATGAGTACTTAGCTGGTTTCTGCAAAATCCATGAGGTATGAATTCCATCGTCTCCATCTGTACAAGTCTCCCCTATGCTGATGAATTCATTTCTCAAATGAAAGAAAAAAAAATATAGGCTGTCCCATCTACTTTGGAAAAATCATCTTCCAGGATAAAATGTACGATTGAAAATGTTGTCCGGGATAAAATATACTTTTGAAAATTATGTCCAATATAAAATTGTCTGCTAGACGGTCATATAGAATTTATCTATGCCGAAAAATACAGAACCATGTTCCAACAGAACATCACTCCATGCGGAGAACTTGTATATCAAATATACCAAAATAAACTTCAACTTAAATTAATGTAATTCCATATTAATGGTATAGAAATGGTGAGTAATTAATGGTAATTAATTAATGGTCTAGTAATGTAGTAATAATGGTGCTTAATGGTGATTAATTAATGGTGCTAAAACAATAATTATATCTTAGAAATATTCTAAGAAACAGAAAAACTTAACTTACATGTCATACTAAGTCTTCGATGTCCATCGAAACGTTATAAATGCGTAATTGTAGAAAATAACCGTTACAATATCTTCCGCATTGTTTAAATATTCATTTTCACTAACTTTAAATAAAAATACATGAAGGATTACTTCGATGATTACAGAAAATAAACACTCGTCAAAATGACACCACCATTGTATTCGAGTTGCTTCAAGAAGGAGCGAAAATCGACCTTATCAACCGGTATGAACCCTTCAGGTAAATAAAATACTATTTCTGAACTATTAGCCACATCTATGCAAGTCATTATCAACTACAGTTTTACCGTATAGGATTCCTAATAAAGGTAACGAAAACTACATCAAAGATAATAACAAAAGAATATTTCCTAATAAATCCGTATTAGTGATATCTAACCTCAAAATATTACTCTAAGAAACAAATATAAACAATACTTATTGTTTATCAGCAAAACTAATAAAAATACGAACAGAATACTAAGTGTCCTGTGAACTAAGTATAAACAAAATACTGAATCTAAGTGAGCAGTTCCAGCAAACTATTTTCAACAAATTCTGTATTATCCCGAAGGAATAAGCATACGAAACTTTCCAGGAGAATCAAGCTACAGATGAAAGCCAGTGAAATCCAACCCTCAATAGACTCTGAAACATATAAAAACCAGGTAAGTCCATAGACAAATGCACTATAGAGAAATAAGTCATATGATTCTTTATTATTAAAAATCATATTCTAATTATGTTTTCTTTATGTTATTTTCAGGTAGAACTATGGAATAGAGACTCATATGGTTAGAATTCAGTTCCTGCTACAAAATAGTCCCAGATACAAAATAGTTCTGTACGTACGTAACTATTTATATACAAAATAAACATAAATTATAACGTAAGTAAAGGAATAGTTTAATTAACCCTTGCTATATTACAAAGTGACGATTTATATCGTTACAGTTTACAAATTATAAATGATACTTTTGTAAAGCAGCGGTTAATCTCGATTGGTGCAGAAAACTATTTTAGTTTTTGAGATATAAGCACTTCGACCACTTACCCCTTCGACAACTAACCCCGGTCACTCCTATATAATGAAATGAGTAGCATCTTTACGGCTTGTTCATGTTATACTTTTAACTTGAACTAAAAAGTCGAAAACATTTGCGCCCAAAAAGAAAATTCTAAACAAACACCTGCTTTTTAGGTGGCAAAACTGATATAATTTTGAGAATTTCCTAAATAAAAGTGTGTCCTAATAAGTAAACCTGCATCTGAAATTGGTAAACTAATTTAAAGTACTTCTAAGAACTAAAACATGACTAATGAGTTTAAAAAAAAATAACCTAAAATAAAAATGCGTAATTTTACCTTAGCTTACTCCTGACCTAATATCCTCAAAATCTAATAAACTCTTCCCATAGAAAATGAGTTCTGAGGGATACAGACAGACAGACATGCTTTTTTTCAATACCCTACTACACTAATAATTATAACAATAATAATTATTGTTATTAATATAAAGGGGATATGTATATATACCGGGTGTTTCAGGAAGGTGGTTCACCCCCCTTAACCTTTTTACTTGTTTATGTAGGATCCTGAAATTTGAAGGAGCTATATTATCTATAATTCAGGATTTTTTGACATGGTTAGACATTTTTTGACATTTGACATGAATCGAATTTTCGATTTTTAAATGGAACACCCTGTATATTTTTACATATTTCGATTTAAAAATCAATTCTGAGAACATGCATGTGTCACTTGTCAATTTTTGACAGGTCATGTAATTTTTTATTAAAATTTTTATTTTAAATCTAGAGTGCCTTAAATTATCTTATTCGATTAATGGTTGGTCTAGTATCTTCAGAAAAATACTATTTTGATTTTTTTCCCAAAACTCTAAATGTGTTGGGCTCTAAAAGGTTTGAAAATCATACTTTGGTAATAAAGTCATTTTTTTTCAAATGGAAAGAGGGTGGCTCATTAGGTTAAAATGAAAGAGAATTTTCTTGCGAACATTTTGATACCACACATGAATAGTTTATTTATAAGAACTTGGCATTAAAACACAAAAGATTTAAAACGAAGATTTAACTAAAAAATGACATGACCTGCCAAAATTTGACAAGTGACACATGCTTGTTATTAAAGTAAAAAAGTTAAGGGGAGCGAACCACCTTCCTGAAACACCCGGTATATAAGGATATCGTGGATCAGGAAGTAAAGATTGCTGATCGGGTTTCAAGATTAATTTATTATATTTAAATTATTATGAATTCTTAACAGTGTAATATGGTATAATATGGTATAAACTACTTCTTACAGCCATCATTTCAATCGATAGTAAACTTTTAGGGGCTATTCAAAAATGACGTCAACTATTTTTGACCAATTTTTGACCCCCCCCCCCTCGCCCCTTTCTTCACTTTTGCCTTGACCCCCCTATAAAATAGAAAAAAATTAAGTCACCTTTTAGAATACCCCCCCCCCCCTTATAGGGGAACGTTTCAAATAAATTTTCAATATGTTTAATTAACTAAAAAAATTGTCTTTTAACATAAGTATTTATAAATATAAATATTACCTTTTATGCTATTGACAAATGGAGGTACTGATTTCTAGCTTAGTAAGGCGGTATAGGTATAAAATATAAAAATAATTAAATTTTAATACTTTTTAATTTAAAACTTTGAAACTTAATAATTCAACAAATAAAGCAAAATCTTACTTGGTTACAGGGTCTGTAACCAACTAAGCTTTGAACAGTTTAGGCACAGAACCTCTGGCAATTTAAATCATTAAAGCCGTAAAAATATCTTATTTTAAGGAATAAGGAAAAAATAAATACTATTTTTTGTTGAACCATGTCTAAAGTAAAATTTACTGTAGTCTTTTATGTCGTAGTTGTTTTTATAAAATAGTATTTTCACTATTTTATTTTAAATATACCTTTTTTTAAGGTGACGTCACTTTTAGAGGGACCCACCCTTCCCCCTTCGTCACTTTTTGTCGCTTTTTGACTTTTTACTATTACATTACATTTCTTTAGTCGTTGGTAAATTTTTTGGCTAAGTAGCAAACACAAATGTTGGTAAATTACCAAAAATATTACCACCGACTGAAGAAATGGCTGTAATAGTATTTATTTATTTATTTACTCATATATAGTCATTTTGGGACCTCGAAGGTGTTTTATATCATAATAGACTCGTTACATTACAATAAAATAAAAAGTGTTGGTTTGGACTTTAATAAGTTACAACGGTTTAAAAAGTGTCCGATTTTTTTTGGGCCACCGTGTATAAACTAATAAACTAAACTATAGTTTATGAACTATAACATATCTATTTAAAGTTGTAAAATTGAATAGTTTATTTTTTTTTGAGCCAGAGGCTCAACTGAAAAAAAGTATATTTTATTAGTTATTGGGTAATTAAGATATTTATTTTAATACATTAACGACTACCTTAATTATGGCCTGAAATAAAATTTATGAGATTTCATTAATTTTAATTATTTATTCACTAATTAGATAAACTATTATTTTAGATTCCCTTTCGAAATTTTATATGTGTTTTGAATAGAAATAAATATACGCGCCCCGAGGGGTGGCAGGGAGGGCGTCGCCCCCCTGGATTTCAGTTATATAATATTTTGTTTTGTTTTTAATAAATTTAAAGTGTTTGGTCCTTCAGATTTCTAAAAAAATGCCTGCGACGCTGAAAATGGTTATGGAACTCAAATCCATAAGAAACTATTTAAAATATCTTATACTGTAAATGAAAATTGGTAATTTTACAGCAAATAAAGTAGGTCATATGTTACCAGCAAAAAAGTGGTAAATTTAAATCAGTACTGTAAATTCACTGTTATCAGTAAAAATGTAAATTTTTATTTTGGTAATTTTACTGCTATCTATTGTAGAATGTAAGATAATTATGGTAATTTTCGGGACTGTCTGTAAAAGTGGCGGGTTTTTGGACCACATGCATGAATTTTAATGCAAAATTATTATACCGACAGGAAAAGAGCTGAGATTTTACTAAACCGGGTAATATTAAGGTTAATTTATTAAATATTGTAAATTTACATTCTGACATGGTGAATTTCCTTTTATTATTACAGTTAATTCTACTGGAAGATTGACAGACAAATTTAGAGTGTATAAATAATTATAATTTGCTTTAAAAATTCTAAGCTTAGGTGTTATAAGGTGTTTAGAAAATGCGGTTCATTAAAAATTCTAAAATTTTAAAAAATCGCGACCCTTAAAATCTTGAGATATAACTCACCACGGTGTTCTAGAAGAACTTTTAAATGACATGACAACTTCCATTTTTTTTCTTTTTGGAATTTATTATATGGGCTCTAATTAAAAAAATAAACCAAAATTTTAAAAATCGTTAGAGCCGTTTTTGAAAAAAATGTGTTTTTTAGAAAATATCTCTGATATTTCACGCTAACATACTCGGTTTGCCCTCGATATCTCGGATTTTGACCAAACTTGGCATAGTGGTACTACTATGGTACCTAAGCACTCCATACAATTTTTTTTCAAAACGGTCCATCCATTCACGATACCGGGTGTCCCACCAACCAGGTTCTTGACAACTTATATCTCCTTTATTTGAAAAGGTAAATGTTTTGTAAAAAATAGCGTTAAATGGGAGCCAAAGAAGATTTTATTGACTTTTTCAACCCCCCCCTCCATTGCTTACTCACTCCCTTGTAACCACTCCACCCTCTGATTTTCAAATAACACCTTCCACCCCCATTTTTATCTAAGAATATGAAATTACATTTCATTTTGAATTAAACCATATATTATAAATAGTATCTTATTCTTTTAAGGGACTTCCAATAACAATTATTATTTAGTAATATTAATGTCCCACCAGGTTTTAGACGGGCTATATCTCCGTTATTTACAAATATAAAAAAGTTTAAAAAAAATAAAATTAAATTGGAGTCAAAGTAGAATTTACTGACATATTAACTGACTTATTAACTCACCCTTTTGGAACTACCTCCAACTAGTTTTTTAAACAGCACTCCCCTATTTTACTAAATAATATGAAAGTACATTTCATTTTAAATTTAACCAGAAAATTTTCCAAAAACTTACGTTAAATTGTAGCCAAAAGAAAATTGATTAATATATCCAAAACCAACTCATAACAACCCACTCTCCTGGAACTACCCGCAACTTTGTTTTAAATACCACCCTTCTATTAATAAATAATAATTTTTATTTAGAGCCCCTTAAAATCTAAGATACCACTTATAATAAATGGTTGAATTTAGAGTAAAGTACACTTTCATAGTCTTTAATAAGAATTAGGGGGTGTTTTTTGAAAAACAGAAGTTGGGGGTAGTTTCAAGGGAGTGGGTAAGCAAGGGGCGGTTTTGAACAAGTCAGTAAAATCTTCTTTGGCTTTGATTTAATGCTATTTTTTGCAAATTTTAATACCTTTTCAAATTACGGAGATAATCTCTTTCAAGAACTTGGTGGAACACCCAGTATAGTAAACGGATGGACCGTTTTGAAAAAAATTTGGATGAAGTGCTTAGGTACCACTATGCCAAGTTTGGTCAAAATCCGAGACATCGATGGCAAACCGAGTATGTTAGCGTGAAATATCAGAGATATTTTCTAAAAGACACATTTTTTTTTTTAAAAAACGGCTCTAACGATTTTTAAAATTTTGGTCTTATTTTTTTAATTAGAGCTCATATAACAAATTCCAAAAAGAAAAAAAAAATGAAAGTTGTCATGTCATTTAAAAGTTCTTCTAGAAAGGGTTTTTTGTATGCGTCCGACCCCAAAAAAAATCCGCAGGATTTCAAAAAAAGAAAATTATGGAAATATTGCTAAACAAAAATGATTCATGCCATTACTTTCAGATTTTAAATATCTTCCCTAGTTATTTTTTACAGGCCCACAAATCTAAACCTTTTTCGTGTTTTCCGATATATTTCATTAAAAATAAATAATACAGATACAGCCAAAAATTTATATATGTAAACTAGTACATACATATGCTTTTTAAAAAATTTAGATATTTTTTTATCTCCAGGGGTGGAGAGTCTGGGGGAGTTAGTTAACGTTGTCAAAAGAAATATATCATAAAATTGTCTCGTACCCTTAACCAGAATAATTTTCTCAAGTTTTTTTTTGGCGATTTAAATAGTTTTGACAGTGGCAAAATTTTATCATAAAGCTGGTGATAAAATTTTGCCACTGTGCGTGTGATTTTGAAACAAATTACATATTGTACTAATTATGCTATTTCTTACCTTGTATACTTCAAGCTTTCATAAATGATTTGCATCGAACTCTATCATTGTTACCTGTGTTTTTATGATTAAGCGTTAAGTCCGAATTGTTTCTTATCAATATTAAAAATCTCTAATAAACAATAATCCCACTGGCTCAAAAAAAAAATTATAAATATCTGCACGGCTTTTTATTAATAACAAAAATGAATTCGAATGACATATTATACTAATGGACTGCCGCCTATTTAAATTAGATAAAGAGAAAAGTTCTACCGAAAGAGATAAAAGTATAATTACACTAGGCAACACGGTTTCTTGCCCCGATTGGAGTCATATGTTTTTTAACTAATTTTGGGTCGCTGAAACCGAATCTGGTCTTAGAATATTTCTATTACCTAAGTTTTCTGAGAAAAATAAGATAAAAATGTTAAAAAATCATTATTTTATTCCTATTTTGTTCTAAAATCATGGGAGACAAAAATATTCCAAGGACAAATTTGGATTCGGCGACTCAATATTAGTTAAAAAATACCCAACTTAAAACATAGAAACTTTAAATTCATAGGTAGAATAAATAGGGATATTATGAAAAAAAAAATATTAAAAAAAAATGGATAATGTGACAAAACTAAGTAGGGGTGGAGGGTAAGAAGAAGGGTGCATAAGGGGACAAGCTTATCGCCACGTACTCATGCTAAAAATTGTCAAAAATCATTACTAGGGGGTCAAAAATAACTAAAAAAATGTTACGTATTATGGTTTTTATGTAATAAAGTAACATTTTTATGATGTAGAACCATTAAAAAAACAAAAAAAAAATACTAAATATTTTGTTTTATAAATTATTTTTAAATTGGCATAATTGCATGTACTAAAATTTAAAAAATAAGAGGTGCTGATTTTTTTTTAAGGTCAAATTGGATTCTGCGCCTTTAAATTGATAAGAAAAATATATTTTTTGGGCTCGGGAAAAAAGTTTACACTGTGTACTTTAATTTTATATCTTTTTCATTTATTTACTTTTTAAGAACAAACTAAGCAAAATAAAAAAATATATAAATATTTTTGTAGAGAATTTTATAATCTACAAATTAAGTTTTGTAAAGTTTTTAAAAAAATTTGATAGTTTTGCCACAAATGAGCAATTAAGTAAACTCTGCACTTTCATTTTAACCTTTTTATTTTTTTTCGCGTACTTACTCTGACAGTAGGTTCTTGACATATATATTTTTGAATTCCTCGTATTTTTTTTAATATACACTAAAATTTTCAAAATTCTACTCTTTTTTTTAAAGATTTTGAAAAAAAACTTCATTATTACCTGAACTTATATCTCAAAAATTTTAGGTGCTGGAAATTTTCTAAGGTCAGATTCGGATTCTACGCCCTCGAATTAGTAAGAAAAATTTACTTTCCAATCAGGGCAAAAAAAAAGTTGCGATTTGTTGCCTAGTGTTATTAATGTCTTAAAATAAAATTATGCATATTTTAGGAAAAAATAACATTTCAGATTATATTACATTAAGGTAAGATATTTGTTTTTTTTTTTAAGTAAAAAACAATTTTTTTTTATTTTTATAACACAGCTATGTGTACATTGCATGAAATGCACATTTTTTGTTGCACTGTGATAAAATCTAAAATTTAAATAATTCTAACGACATAAGACCGATTCACCGTGGTTTTCGAGACATTCAAAGTACTCTAGCATCTAAACTATTGATTTTTGATTGTGCCCTCACAAAGTTTTTATTAGAATGTCGGAAACTATAACATATGCAGAATTCAGGAAAATCTGACTAAAACCACTTTTACATTTTCAGCCCTCAAAAATACATAAGAAAAATAAAGTCTGGCTAATAGTAATTGAAACATAATTTTTGTGGGCCGGTATTATTATTTACTATCTATACTACAGCTTCGTAAAGTTAGTACAAAAATGTTAATTTGTTATTATTATAGCCTTTGTTATACTTTTAATGCAATGAATTATGATTTAGTATTTAAAAATACAATACCTACTCATATGACATATGATCATATAAAAAGAATTTCTGAACTTGAAGAGCTGCATAATGATGTTCAGCTTTACAAAACTTATTTAAGAATATTAAACTCTTGATCTAATAAATAAAATAGGTTATTTTTTTTTGTTTGATTTTAAAATATTTTCACCTTAAAAATTATATTGTCTTTAAGCAGAATATATTCTGTGTTAAGAATTATTTTTTCTCCATTTAAATAAAATTATTTCTCACTTTTAAACAATAAAGTAGCTCTAAGTAAAATATATTCTTTCAATTTAAGAAATTTTAAAAATAGGTTCATTTTTTTATAACGGTAAATTTAATTTTATAAAATCTTTCAATATAGGTAAAAACTAATATGGTTAAATTTTGAATTCATAAACGCGGCTTACTCAAATCAAGAATCTACATTACATCTACATGTAAATACTTTCGCAATACTCAGGTTTAAAAAAAATCTGAATTTAAGATACCTCATCTTTAATCAAGCCTATTTTTAAAAAGTGTACCTATATATCCATTTTTTTATAACGGTAAAATCTTTCAATACACGTAAAATCTAATAAATAAAAGAGGTTATTTTTCTTGGTTTGATTTTAATATATTTTCACCTTAAAAATTATATTGTCTTTAAGCAGAATATATTCTGTGTTAAGAATTATTTTTTCTCCATTTAAATAAAATTATTTCTCACTTTTAAGCAATAAAGTAGCTCTAAGTAAAATATATTCTTTCAATTTAAGAAATTTAAAAAATATGTTCATTTTTTTATAACGGTAAAATCTTTCAATATAGGTAAAAACTAATATGGTTAAATTTTGAATTCCTAAACGTTGCTTACTCAAATCAAGAATCTACATTACATCTACAGGTAAATACTTTCGCGATACTCAGGTTTAAAAAAATTCTGAATTTAAGATACCTCATCTTTAAACAAGCCTATTTTTAAAAAGTGTACCTATGCTATTTGAGAAATTATTATTCTGCGCTTGACAATTTCGTCACACTTGATTTCTTTATAAGCTATATTATTATAAGCCTATTTTTAAAAAGTGTAC